>JAPFBL010000201.1:735000-1244579 GCA_026182355.1 Hermatobates lingyangjiaoensis
CTCATTAAATATCCCTACTCTAAATAAACATATTTTAGGTCAAATTTAGGACTCCCAATGTAGAATCATCAGGGAGGCTCAATATTCTCTTGAGGAATCAAAATCAGAGGTGTTACTTTCTAGCAGCCCCCCCCCCCCCCTTTCAAAAAAAAAGAGGATTTTCATATCTTTCCTACTCTAAATATATTTGAGTTAGGCAAAATGTAGGACTCCCAATGTAGAATGTTGATTGTATGGTATAAGAAAGGGCCAATATTTCGGACTGAGTGTGTTCCCTCGTGGAAATGCCACTCCAACCCAAGCAATTGTAATAGACAGTAATGAAAGTAAGTAGTAAATCTACTTTGAACGCTCCTAGAAACGTACGTTGTTCATTAAACATACCAAGATACATTACGCATACCAAAGTGATGCATAATGACTTTCATAGTTGTAATGATAAGGTACTGAGACACTTACACTGAGCTGTGCTACACTGACAGATCTGCAACCATACAACGTTGGCAGCCAACGTCATACCACAACAGATATTGATCAAATCAAAAATGTATACCATGTAGAAATTTAATGAACATTCCTCCTAATGTAATATATATTCCTCAAAACGGAATGACGGGTGGGCATTTAATTATCATTCCTCCAAATGTAATACATATTCCTCAAAAAGTAACCTCAAATTAATATTCCTCTATTTGTGGGGAAGACTTAATCACAAATTTCATTTATTATTTGAAAAAGCTTTAAAAATTCGTTAATGTTCACCATAATTAGTAAAAAAAATGGAGGCCAAATTGAAATAAAATAATTAATTAACTTGATCGCAATGAATTTAATAACTGTTATTAAAGTTGAGTGTAGACCACTCCACATTTTTTTATAGTATTAATTCAATTTTTTTTCTTTATTCCTAAAACAAATTATTTTCAATTATTTAATTGAATTAATTCTTAATTTGAAATAATATATAAGTCATTTTTCTTTAATCAGGAAATAGATAAATTCTTCATCAAAGAAAGTTTGTATTGTATGTTTTAGTAATATCAGAGCAGATTTGGTTTTTGTAGTTAAATATTTTTGGTTTTAAAACAAAATGGAATAAGAAATGAAAGATTAATTTTCTTGGAAGGTCCGATTTTGAAAATTATGTTGGAGTAGGGAATGTGGGGCATAGGTGTCCCTTGGGACTTGGTGGAGGGGGGGGGGGGATCAATGCAAAGAGAGGGTCGAAACACTCGCAGGGTGGAAAATTTATTCCTCAACTCGAAATGAGATTCGAGAAATAGAGAGAGCGAGAGAGCGAGAGAGAGAGAGAGAGAGAGAGAGAGAGAGAGAGATTGAAATTTGTAGTTGATTTTGGAGACAGGGTAAAGAAGTGGAGCCCATTGGGTAGGCATCACCCCTCACACACACACACACACACACACCGCAGAGATTCCGCAGACCAATCATAATGAAGCACTTCTTTAACATATACCTCACATAACCACCACTCTCTCTCAAGCCACTCGACCTCCTGCAAATAAATTCAACCCTTTCTTACTCTATCTTCACTTCACTCTATGGGAATTTATTTTTTTTTTTATTTTTACAATTCCTCCCTTAAACATAACTTCTCTTTAAATCAATCCAATAAACAGTTTATTGTCAGCCTTTATAGAACTTTATTTTAAGGTTGCATTCAAGGTCTTCCACTTCTAAGAAGTATTTATCTGGACGAGGGTGTTTTATCAATGGCCCAATCTGCTGATCTGTTAGGTAATTTTTGAACAGGAAACTGTCTAAGCCACATCGTTGAGAGGTTCTTAGTTCTCAATCTTTGTTTGTAGACCCCTAAGAATTATCAGCGAACCACTTCACCCCCCCCCAAATCTAAGAAAACAATTTACGCACGAGTAAATTTAGAAACAAATAAATTTTTTTAGGAAAATAAAAAGTTGAACTATGAAATAATTTCATTAACTTTACAACACGACGTCGAAAGGTAAACACTTTTTTAAAACAATAATAATATATTTTTCTATTAATATAGCTTTATTAATTTCTATTAAATTAAACGTTAAATTTATAAACCTAAAATATATCGTTCATTCAATAATATATATTTATAAATACAAATTTGATGTTAAGGATTGAGTCCAAAATTAATATCTTTAGATTATAGAACTTGACTCTGTTGAAATAATAGAGAAAGTTTTTTTACCTTCAAAGCTAAATCGATATAAGAGGAGGGGTATTTTTATGATAGGGAAATTGACTTAATGTTGTTAATCTCTTCATTAAGGAATTCAGGAGAGCACATTCTTAACGCCCTCAAAAACAGAAATTTTAACATATTTTTTTAGCATTCTTTCCATGCAAAAAATGTTAAAATTCCCCCTGTTTTGTAGGTCTATGAAAACAGTTTTCAATAAAAACCGAAACGTTGGCAATGAGAGTTCAGTTTGAACCTGAACAACTGACCAAGTCTTGATAAAGTTTAATTTTGTTTCTATTCCACGGTACATACTTTTATCAGTATTTGTGTATATATACACATAAATGTATAAAAAGATTTCACATAAACACGTGAAATAACAATCAATGATCAAACCACAATAATAAATGGGAAAACAAGACTAAATATGTTAATAAAAAACTCTCCCAGCGAATTGGAGTCCACTGGTATTTATAAAATTCCGTGCAAAAACTGGCATAAAATTTATATTGGTCAAACTGGTAAATCATTAAAGACCCATGTAAAACAACACCAATATAACGTAAGTAGACAGGAAAAAAATAGTGCCTTATTCTTGCATATGAAAAATGAAAATCATCATATTGATTGGACAGGAGCTAAATTTATTACCTATGAAAAATCAATGTTATTAAGAAATATTATTGAATCGTCTCTAATTAAATTTAATAGATCAAATATTATAAACATTAGTAACGGTCTCTTCAAACTTAATACTTTCGTCACGAGGGCAATAGCCTCTTCAAAGAGGGTTGACAGCTAGCGGATAGTTTTTTACTTTTTCTTACTGTACTCCTTTGTTTCCCCAAACATCCCTTTCTGGACATTAGTCCTTTCCTGAGCTTTCACCCTTTTAAAATACCACTCTTCCCTCCCACTCTTCTCAACTCCTCACCAGATGTTTTCTGCATCTAGTGTTTAGTTGGGTTTTTGACTCTGACGAAGACCGCTTGTTACGGTTGATACAGAAATGTATATACATATAAACTAAATAATAATCAAATAAACAATATTTTGGTTTTATTTAGCCCTGAGGAACAGTTTCTGTTTGAAATTCAATTATATGTATATATGGATGGAAGTATCTACCCAACAATAGGGATAACGGATATCGGAACATATTGTATGGTAGAGGCCATTATAGTGGACTAAAGTGCGTTATCCACATTCCGTTTGGACAGTTCTAATAAATCAACAAGATCTGTTATCTGCTGACAGTGGACAACTAACTCTCCAGTGGGAGTAGCCTTCGAATGTAACACCCACTTCGCAAAGTAGGCAAGGAAATTGAAACAACAGATTGTTATTTATTGAAAACAGTGGACTGCACTATATCATTTTAAAAGACATTTTAACTCCATTATTGGTATTGACAACAACCACAGACCTCAAGCCTTTGATATGAAGCGTGCAGAACATATATTCATTAAGAAAACGGACAAAGGGACTTAAATCTAAATCATTTGGTAAATTAATACTCTGTTTCCTGTTATAAAGATATTTTATACAGAATATCTTTATAGGTTTCACATTTTTTTTTATTGCTCTAAATTATACAACTGAATATATTAGGTTATACTGTAACATAAGATTATAAAGTTGAAACAAGGGGTTCTTGAGGATTTTGGTCTAAAAAAAATTAAACTCCTGTTTATACGCCGAAGTTTCGCCAAAAATTGTTTGGCACTTTGAAGGCTAAAAAAAAATTTATTAACATAAGTAGTGCAAACAAATACATCCACGGAATATCAACCAACAGAAAACAAAAAACAAACCATCGAACACCAAAAATACAATAAAAATAAAACCACAAAAGGACCATAAAATAGCCAGTGTTGTTTTTTTTCAAACATTTGTTGTTCAAACATAATTACTTATTATTAATTATTAAGACCAAAAAAGACAATTTTCAAACAGATAAATACAATATTAGAAAATAATTCTTCGAGGATTTTGTAATATTGTGCTTATCTGTTTGAAAATTGTGTTGTTTGGTCTTAATAATTAATAATAAGTAATTATTAATTATTATTGCTTTAAAAAAAACAATAACACTGGCTATTTCATGGTCCTTTCTAATAGCAAGTATAGGTTATCAGAAGCATGAAATCTATTATCAGTTGCTCTTGAATGTGGTAAGAAGGGCCTGAAACCGGTCGAGTCTACTGATATTATACAAGGTATGACGGGTAATATTGCTAGTAATTCTAATGTTACTAACATCAGTGGGAATAAGTAATTAACTACCTTTTGAATGATTCAAAGAAATATAACTGAAGAGGCAGATAGTTATGATCTATGGCTTGAGACGTTGAGGCGACTTTCACTTGCGGCCTGATTCGTGCCTTGAAGTGTTCTGAGCAATGACCCAAAGCAAAAGTCATCAATGACTTAACAGTGAACTTTAAAAGTAGGGGTTTAGCATAGTAGGGGTGGAGGGAGAAGAAGCACGACGAGATGGCACTTTTTCTATTTCAGAAAGAAATATCTCTATTCCTTTTCTTTATATTAAAGTTGCTAAATGATATGAAATTTTACAAAAAATAAGAAAAAATAAAAGCAAAAACTATATGACTCACTACTTCTCATAAAGTTTTGTTTTTTTAATAAGACATACGCTTGGAGACTACTTCTCGGAGGCCAGGTTAGCTCAGTAGATGACGTGTTCGCCTCAGAACTCGCCGGTCCGGGGTTCAATACGCGCTCTGGCCCTCAATTTATTCACTTGGGAGCTGAATAAATATCAGCACATCGTCCATCGGAGAAGATGTTATGCCGTCGCTCCTGTGCCTGTACGGTGTCAGGTACTCGTTAAAAATCCCTACTCTAAATACACTTGAGTAAGGCAAAATTCAGATGTCCCAATATAGAATTAAAGTTCATTGTGTCGTATCACAAAAGGGACAACGGTTAACTTGTCTATTTTGTTTTAAACATACGGAGAACATATTAGATAATGATTGAGAAATTAAGTTTAAAACGTGTTCAGTTCAAAATAGGTATTATTTTAACAAAACTTGTTAGATTTATATATAAACGTCTAAACCACAATAACGAAAATGAGAAAAATTACTAAGATCTATAAACACAGTTAAAACTCGTTTAAAGGGTCGAAATATTGAAACTGAGTGCTAATGTTTAGTCTTCATTTTTTTCATTTTTTTCAGTGTTACTTTCATTTTTCAAAGTATATACATATATATATATATGTTTTTCTCTTTTTGTATTCAGTTATATATACGAATATACACATATAATATACTTGGAAAAATGAAGAAACACAAATAAAGACTGAACATTTCACTTCAGCAGAATATATATATATATATATATATATATCAATCAATGATCAAACCACAATAAGAAAATGGGAAAAAGAGACTAAGATCTTTCAACCGTAACAAGCGCTCTTCGTCAGAGTCAAAAACCCAACTGAAACACTAGATGAAGAGAACATCTGGTGTTCTTAATCTACTTATTGTGGATTAAGTAAACCACAGTGGATTAAACCACATCTTATTGTGGTTTGATAATTGATTTTCGTTCACGTGTTTATGTGAAATCTTTATATATATATATTCTTCAACACAGCTAAATTACTGAAATCGGACTAACGCTTTTAAATTTATGTATTCAAGGAGGATTGCTTCGAACTTTTACTATTATATTATATTATATATATATATTATATTTATATAATTTAACCTCAAACGTTGATTTTTTTTTTCTTAAAGTTTTTTTAAAGTTGTTATCAGCTTTTAATTTTATTTTAGTTAAATGTTTTCTTTTCTTTTTTAATTTTTATTTGGCTTTTCTTTCTTTATCTTCCCTGTCTACCTTTCCTCTGAAAGTTGGCTACACTGTTTGAGTGCTTCAGTTCGAACGCCAAGTCAGTCGTTATCAGCCTTTGGAGCGATTCACTTCTTTTCCTGAAGACGAGGATATCGAAATATAGTAGTGAGTTCAGTGGTTTCCTTTCTATGTGTTCTTCTTTAAATTCTAGTTTATATATATATATATATATATATTTATAACAGATTCAATAATATATCGACCGTTTGATAGAATAGGTGTGTTCTCTAATCGGGGTTCGGTCAATTTTCCAGGATAAAAAATCAAACTCTCGTTGCCAACGTTTCGGTTTTATTTAAAACCTTTTTCATAGGCCTACAAACAAAGGATAATAAGAAATTACATATCAACATCAAACATATACACAATATGAAAATGGATTGTTACAACTTATGAATATTACAAGCAGAAATATTTCAGAGATACATAAAACAATATTACTTACAGAAGTAAGAATTTTTTAACTAAGAAAATGAAATTTACATTATTTAAAGGAACAACAATGTTAGTCGGACAAAACCTTCGACTACACTAATAAGATAACATTACAAGTAACCTCAACACTGTTCACTCAAGGGAACTAAATAAATCAAATTTCACTAAACCTCAGCACAACACTCCAGAATAAATATTACTTAAATTAGTAATATCACTTCTATGATTAATCGAACTTAGATCCTTTTTAATATATAACATCTCAAGTGTCTTCCTTCTTTGCTCATCTTTTTCTTTTTCTATTATAGTTGTATCTTCAAAATCGAACGTGTGACCTTCGTTTATGGCATGCCCAGCTAAGGCTGTTGCGTTACATTTATTTGTTCTTATGGAATAATTATGTTGGTACAACCTTTCTTTGAGAAAACGACTAGTTTCACCATAGTAACACTTGTCACAGTCTTTACATTTGATGGCATAAATGAGGTTACTTTGTAACTCCTTCGGTATTTTTTCTTTCAAATTTGAAAATAAAGATTTATTTTTTCTTTTATTATAAAATGCCAGTGTAACTTCAGGTACGTTTCGTTTGAACACTTTTCCAATTGATTGTGATAAGCCCTCAACATAAGGAAATTTGAAATACTTCCTATTTATAACTTCTAGTTCAGCATGATCTTCATTTGAATGTGCTGGTTGCTGTCTTAAATATCTTAACCAATATCGTTCAACTAAGTTCTTCGGATAACAATTTTTCTGTAACAATAATTTCACCCTTTTCTTATTTTCATTTAGAAAACATGGACTACTTATTTCAATAACTTTTTTAACCAAATTTTGGACGCAATTTAATTTTTGGTTTATAGCATGAGAAGAATGGTAGTTCAGGATTCTTGCAGCACTGGTAGGTTTTTTAAACCAATCCGTTAAGATATTGCCATTTTCACCTCTTATAACTTTCACATCTAAGAATGGCAGATTTCCATCTTTCTCTACTTCACAAGTGAATTGTAGACGATTATGAAAAGAATTAAATATATTTAATACATTCTCTTCTTCTCCCTTTTCAATAATTAAAAACAAATCGTCCACATATAATTTAATAAATTTCACCTTCGTACCTAATTTATTGTATAGATACGTATAGAGTTATTGTATATTGTATAGAGTTATACTCTATGTATAGATCTACGTCAAGCTTCGAAATTAAAATCTTACAATGGAATAGCACCAAGAATATATGGTTTAGTGAAGCTACACAAGCCAGGTTTTCCACTCCGTCCTATCGTGTCGTTCATTGGAAGTCCAACTTATGAACTGTCTAAATATATAGAGAAATATCTTAGTTACATTACTAACAAGAATGAATTGAATGTAAAAAATTCATTAGAATTCAAACAAGCCCTTTCAAATCAAATACTAAGTGATGACGTAATTATGATTTCACTAGATATTCAGTCGTTGTTTACTAATGTACCTTTAGATCTAGCATTTGATTTAGTAAATAAACAGTGGAATAAGATTAGTTCACAGGTTGGAATGTCGAAAAAGGTTTTCCTTTCTATACTGGACCTTATATGTGAAGCAAGGTATTTCACTTTTGATGGTACTATTTATAAACAAAAATATGGATTACCAATGGGATCACCAATTTCACCAGTTCTCGCAAATATAGTTATGATTGAACTATTGGAAAACAGTATCAATAAATTAGGTACGAAGGTGAAATTTATTAAATTATATGTGGACGATTTGTTTTTAATTATTGAAAAGGGAGAAGAAGAGAATGTATTAAATATATTTAATTCTTTTCATAATCGTCTACAATTCACTTGTGAAGTAGAGAAAGATGGAAATCTGCCATTCTTAGATGTGAAAGTTATAAGAGGTGAAAATGGCAATATCTTAACGGATTGGTTTAAAAAACCTACCAGTGCTGCAAGAATCCTGAACTACCATTCTTCTCATGCTATAAACCAAAAATTAAATTGCGTCCAAAATTTGGTTAAAAAAGTTATTGAAATAAGTAGTCCATGTTTTCTAAATGAAAATAAGAAAAGGGTGAAATTATTGTTACAGAAAAATTGTTATCCGAAGAACTTAGTTGAACGATATTGGTTAAGATATTTAAGACAGCAACCAGCACATTCAAATGAAGATCATGCTGAACTAGAAGTTATAAATAGGAAGTATTTCAAATTTCCTTATGTTGAGGGCTTATCACAATCAATTGGAAAAGTGTTCAAACGAAACGTACCTGAAGTTACACTGGCATTTTATAATAAAAGAAAAAATAAATCTTTATTTTCAAATTTGAAAGAAAAAATACCGAAGGAGTTACAAAGTAACCTCATTTATGCCATCAAATGTAAAGACTGTGACAAGTGTTACTATGGTGAAACTAGTCGTTTTCTCAAAGAAAGGTTGTACCAACATAATTATTCCATAAGAACAAATAAATGTAACGCAACAGCCTTAGCTGGGCATGCCATAAACGAAGGTCACACGTTCGATTTTGAAGATACAACTATAATAGAAAAAGAAAAAGATGAGCAAAGAAGGAAGACACTTGAGATGTTATATATTAAAAAGGATCTAAGTTCGATTAATCATAGAAGTGATATTACTAATTTAAGTAATATTTATTCTGGAGTGTTGTGCTGAGGTTTAGTGAAATTTGATTTATTTAGTTCCCTTGAGTGAACAGTGTTGAGGTTACTTGTAATGTTATCTTATTAGTGTAGTCGAAGGTTTTGTCCGACTAACATTGTTGTTCCTTTAAATAATGTAAATTTCATTTTCTTAGTTAAAAAATTCTTACTTCTGTAAGTAATATTGTTTTATGTATCTCTGAAATATTTCTGCTTGTAATATTCATAAGTTGTAACAATCCATTTTCATATTGTGTATATGTTTGATGTTGATATGTAATTTCTTATTATCCTTTGTTTGTAGGCCTATGAAAAAGGTTTTAAATAAAACCGAAACGTTGGCAACGAGAGTTTGATTTTTTATCCTGGAAAATTGACCGAACCCCGATTAGAGAACACACCTATATATATTTATATAATAAATAAGTAGTCATTCTGGTAAGTAGGATTTAAGCAAGAGTTAATATTGAAAATGCTGTCTCATCAAAGAAATTCCCAGTAAAAACAAAACCAATTAGACGTAATGTTATCAGTAAGTGCATATAACGTTCGTAAATCAACACACTTTAATAATTACAATAACAACATTTGGGTAATGAAGTATTTCAAACAAATACACACAAAAAATCTTCTATTTTTGGAAAAAAAATTGTTGTTGCGGTTTTAAATATACAATAATACAGATAAAAAAGAGAAAAAAATATTTAAGTTATTTTTGAATATTACTGCATATTTGACTTTTTTATTAGTTGAATAAATAAATAGTAAGAAATAAAATTTTCTTGGTTAAATAAAAGGAAATAAAATTAAAACTGATTCTGGATAAGGAAAAAGAAATAGAAAAAGGTAAATTAAATGGAGGTTCAGGGATTAAATTGCAAGAAATAATTTGATTTTTCAGTTGGAGTTTGATAGAAAATTCCTTGTACGTAAACTTTAATGCTCTCTTTACATTTCCCTAAGGATGAAGAAATATAGCAAGTCAAGGAATACACATGGATAAATAATATATGACGTCTAACTCCACTTTGCCGATTAGCTAGAGCGTAAAATAAATTCCTCATTTGTCTCCCTCCTGCAAGGGGGAAGACAGTGTACGTCAATTACATTATCGTCAAAAACTGGTAAGCATTTCTTTACTGCATTTTCATAAATGAGAAATATTATTTATTCAACATGTTATTCGAAGTGAAGCCAAATACCTATCCAGAAACATAATAATCGTTTTACAAACATCTGATTATCTTAAGAATGATGCTTGGCCAGTGTCGAATCAAGTCTAATTTGATTCTGAAATAATTTGAACTAGCAGGAACCTTTTATTATTATTATTATTATTATTCATTGAGGGTGATAACAGCACTGCGTCCTAAGAACTATTGTGCTTCCCTCCTTCTGTACTTAAGTACCCCAGTTAGCTTGAGCTAATTATAGAGTTAGCTATAACTATAGAATAGGTGTGTTCTCTAATCGGGGTTCGGTCAATTTTCCAGGATAAAAAATCAAACTATCGTTGCACACGTTTCCGTTTTATTTAAAAACTTTTTCATAGGCAGAAGTAAGAATTTTTTAACTAAGAAAATAAAATTTACATTATTTAAAGGAACAACAATGTTAACCGGACAAAACCTTCGACTAGACTAGACTATTGAATCTGTTATATAACTATAGAGTTAGAAGAACTATAGAGTTCTTCTATAGTTATTGTTGAGTGTCCCGAAGCACCTGCCTTTGTACAGCAAAGTGACTTCACAGTCAGCCAGCAGGTGCCACGGTGTTTCTTCCTCTACTTTCCACAATCTGTATAAACCATCATTGATAATGCCCATTTTTCGCAGATGGCCATTAAGTTTTCAGTGATCCGTTAGAAATCCAGTTAAAATCCTTAGATTATTCCTGCTCCTTTCCATAAAATACAAGATTTGGCTATTCTCAAACTTATTAAGAACTATCTTTCATTGTCTGTGTCCTTGAAGAGAATCCCAGTATTGCTTCCTGTTTTCCCTATCCTCTTTCCTAAGAAGTTCTTGTATAGTGTGTATACTATACATATATTGCATAGTATACATATATATGTATACAATACATATATACCTATACCACAATATTGTTCTCGAGCTAGCAGGACCCTTAAAAATACTATAACTTGTCTTTCAAAACTTTAGAAAAAATTATAATATTTAGAAAACTACGGGTTGCTTTATATATTGATACAGTATGTCAAAGAAATCTTATAGAGAACTAGCTGAACCGGCAAACTTCACACTGCCTAACTGTTAGTGAATGTGTGTTACCTTCAGCTAAACTTAATTTAGTATTTAATTATTAACATAATAGCTGACCCGACAGACGCTGTCTAATAACCACACTTGGATGAATGCTGTCAGTATAATTAGCATCGTCATCGGCTGCACTGAGATTGAGATCATCGTGAGTGGTTCGTCTGGATCGAGCAGTGCTCACTCGAATACTTAGCAGTCTGGGTTATCGTTGAACGTAGGAGTATGTTTCATATCAACGGGATCGAGAATGAAGTTCTCGCTCAGTTTTCAGTTTTACTTCTCATTTCAAGTTTTGTTTCAGATTACAGTTCCTTAAAGTATGAACACATGTTGGAGAAATCGAATGAAACATTATTACAAATGTGAAAATTACTTAAATTGAATGAAACTTGAACCCATGGCTAATCGGTGATTACTAAATATCAATAATGACCTGCCCAACCTAACCAGCATAGATGACGCTAAATATTAATTTTGCCTTATCAGATAAACCGTAACATCGTAACTAGTTGCGTATTAATACATAGATAATCAATATCCCAGTCAAGATTCCAATAAAATAAAAGGAATTCTAATTTTTAAAAATACTGGAACAAACGAACTAGCGATATAGAAGGCTCGACGGCCTTAACTGTATAAAGAATAGAATGGACTTCGGACTGACTAGAAATATTCAAATATAATACATTTCACATTACTATAATTAACGATTTAATTAATTAAAAACTTAATTAATTAACTAGGCAACTACCAAACTACTCTCGAAACTCATACTAACCAGTGACAGAATCACTAGGTTGTAAGAAAAGGAAAGGAAACAAATAAGAAAGAGACAGAGATAGACAACAGCTGAAATTAAATTGAATACAATTAAATAAGCTCTCGTGTGAGACACATGAACGACTTTAATTTACTTAATTATAAACGGTTAAGGATTTGTTAAGGTAGAGTTAGTTGTACCACTGTTGTGCTGTTGGTACTTTCTAAGTAAATGTTCATTCATTGATTTCTCTCTTATTTAGTTTAATCAACAAGGATCTAATAATACAGTATATTTAATATGTATTAGTAAGAGTAAGTAAGGACTGCCAATTCATTTCTTGGTATCATAATGTGTGGTATACAATGTTTGTGAATTTATATCTCACGAGAGACGGCCACTGCTTATGAACATAACCTACTCCTTAATAATACCATTTCTAATATGCATCTCCTGCTTATTGCAACTGAGTTTTGTAAGACAAATAATTCACTATATCATTTAATAATTAATAAGGTGAGTACCCTGGCATGTTTTTAAATATCACATTATTTTTGTCATAGCAGATAAAATGACTACAAAAAAATGCAACAATACTAATAATGTTATTTTAAAACTTTTTAAAACGTTTCCCTTCATTTTTTTTTATCAGTAATTTTTTAAAAATTGCCCCATAATAGCGAATTAAGTGGCTCAATTCTTACTGGAAGTGAGGAAAAAAGTTTTAGTTAAAAGATAAAAAGTGAAAGAGGAACATTTTGCGTATGGAATACAAAGTCAAGTTTTTATGAGTTTTATAATTTTCTTCTTTTTTTTTTTCACTTTAGGTAGAAGGTAGGGAGTGTTTCCTTAACTCTAGGAGGGCAGAAATAAATTGCACGTGAGGCATGATGGGGAGGAGTGGGGGGGGGGGGTGGCCCCAGGGGGTAACGGAAAGGTAGGGACTTGCGAAATTTGGTAAAGCACACTCTGAGAAATGTTTTGATAAAAAAAAAGAATCCCCTTCGCTGTCCGTGTTAAAACAGATAAGGTTTTTTTTCGGAACTGCAAGGTACTTTATGGGAAGCTTGTAAGATAAATGACATTGCCATGGCAATATTCAGATCTATAGTAATAAATGACGACCCTGTAATGACTTTAATCTATTTCGACCATGACATCACGTCTTCGCCGAGCACTTATCATTTCCTTCAGTCTTTTTTTATCACCACAACAAAAAATAAGTAATTTATACAATAAATCATATTCTCTATTTTGTTATAACAAATATCATTATTTTAGAAGAAATAACTTACAAATTCTATTGTTTTTTTACAGCTTTGAAAAGTTTTAGCGAGACATTACGTATCTCTCATATGTTCCCGAATCGGAAAAATGCATATTTATTAATGTTATAAAAAAAAAACAAAAATTTGCATTTACAATCATATCTTACTCACGCCTTGATTTTATTAATCAATATTTTATTGTTAAAGAGTCTTTGTACAATGAACTGCCTTTCCCTCAGAAGGCTGCGTTGAGAGACACTAAATGTACAATAACTCAGTCTGTTTCCTCGGTTCACAAAAAAAATATCTTTTTTTTTCATTAAATAAATTCATTATTTTTTTTGGCTCAAAATAAAGGTTTTAAATACAAACCAAAACGTTGGTAATGAAAGTTCAATTTTAACTTGAAGAACCTGACCGAGTCCTCACAAACTTTTATTTTGTATGTATATGTATCGTGATTGGGTTTTTGACTCTGACGAAGACCGCTTGTTACGGTATTTTTTTCCCAGTTCATAATGTGGTTTCATCATGTACACACATACATGAGACAGACGTGGGGATGAGAATGCTAACAGCATTGACTGACAGACTGACCTAGTAATGCAAGCCGGCTCCAAGCGAAGCCGGTTTCGGACGAGACACCATGGTCGGCCGCTTCCTCCTCACAGCAAGTAATTAATCCCGACACTCCCTCAAATCAGGCTTACAATGGTCCACCCCTTTTATAAAGATAAATCACCCTTTTCATCCCTTACAGTACCTTCTAGATTATTTTCCCCTAACCAGATTAATTCCGGTAGATTTTTTTTTTAAATTGTTAATTAATTCCATTTGATAGAACATTTTTTTTGGTTAAAATACAAATAGACTTAAAAAAAAATTAAGCAAGGATTAGCTTTTAAAATAAAATACAAAGGACAAAAAAATTAAAATTGTGTACTCTTGTATCTTGATGATTGCTTATTTAAACTGCTATAAATCAATGACACATGACAGTGAAAGATGTACGATTGAACTCTAAGGCTGTCATTTTCATTATAAGTATAATGTTTAGTTGCTTTTTAAAAATATTGGTTCTTAACAGGGTGTTAAAGTGAATATTTAATATAAAATACAAGTTTGTTAGTATAGGTTGAACTTTCTTAATCAGGCAACCACAGGACTTTTGACTTGCCGGACCATGGGACATTGCGAGCTATAGGTAGTCTCCAAAACACCCTCTACACATATGTATTTACCTTGCATCATGCTGCAAAATTGTGTTGATATATCATACTTGTATTACATGAAAATATACATAACGAAGTATAAAGAAGAACACATTGAAAGAATACTTATGGATTTAATTTTACAGATGGAAAAACAGAAAAACTGTAAAGAAAATAATCTACTAGAATACGTCATATCTAGAATAGTAAATGCTACAGAATTACATATCAGAAAGAAATATTTGCAGTACAGTACCTGTACAACAATGATGTTTACCTGTAAGTAAGGAAAATAAAAACTAGACGAGCAAAAGAAAACAAAAATTAGAAGTGGACAAGAAATGCAGTAAAACTACAGATTTAAGAAAATGATGAATTCAAATCAAATGAACAGTTTGAAAAAGAAATTAAAAGAAAGTAACTAGAGTAAATAGAAAATGAAAAAAACAAAATATATATATGCTACACTTAAACTACCCTAGATTATCCTATCACAAATGTTACACATCGCAACAAACATTTCCCGGATTACAGGTGTTGTCGGATGAAGAATACACGATTAAGGAGGATCTACTTGTGCCACAGATGTTAGTTATAATCACATTTGTGGATGATACTGTCATACCACATATAGGTTAGATAAGCATAAGTAGTAGTAACAGTCCAACAATATACCACACATAGGCCAAAGATTGACCCTTTGTGATAACAGATAATGAACGTTCTATAGAGAGGGAAGCCAAACCACTGGCACACAGACGTTTGGAGACCCTCCAACTGTTTCTTTACTAGTTGGGTCTCCAACTGTCTCTGTACCAGTGCGCTTGGTTTCCTTCTCTTATCTCTCCTGGAAACGGTTCAATCCAAAAATTAGGGACTGTGAGTGTGCGTTTTAATTTCTTTCTAATTCTTAATCCACATTGAACTTTATTCGCTCCTTTCGGATTGTATTTCCATCGAAAAAGTATATATATATACCAATATATACTTCTGTATATTTAGGGAACATATGTTTAGGGAACATATATTTAGGGTATATATATGGTATATTTGGGGAACAGTCTTTCATTTATACATGTGGGTTCAAATTTTCTGCCTACTTTTGTCTTGATCAGTTTTTTGGATTTCTTTTCCAAACCTCGTATTAGTCCTTTAAATTCTCCAGGAACTAGGTATATTAACTCACCATATGATGTGGTGATAAAAAAAAATAAAATAAAAATAACCCTGTAGATGGTCAAAGAAGACCGAAACGTCGGTAATAATAAATACGATTAGAAATGGACAGAAAATCATATGGTGAGTTAATATACCTAGTTCCTGGAGAATTTAAAGGACTAACATGAGATTTGGAAAAGAAATCCAAAAAACTGATCAAGACAAAAGTAGGCAGAAAATTTAATCTCTCATGTTGATATCATATGCGATATATCATGGAACATTGCACAATTAATATCATAAAACCTAATTCACTTATGTATAGTGCAATCCGAAACACAAATTAGATGAAAATACATTGAAAATAAAACGAAAGCCGTCAAAGAGAAATGACAAGGTAGCTGTAATTAGTTAATAAAAGCTCCACCGTTAACAGCATATTTATGGGAAATAACAATCGAAACAAGTGCTATCCACTGAAGAAGACATACTTAGTGTGTGAATACCAATTTAAGTAAAGAGACTGGAAAACGGCTGAACTTGCACGGGACGCAAAAGATTGGAATGACTACACTACGTTGGAGGAAACCTACCTTGCATATATGGAGCACCAAAAAAAAACCACATGGATCAATTAAAAATAATTAAAAAAAAGAGCAGATCACCAATGACTGAAAATTACAGAAGCCCTTATTATAATGAAACAAAATCTAAATATATACCTGAGAAAGAAAACCTTTTCAGTGCATCCCTTGAACTATTTAATCAACTTATCCATGCGTTATGAATCCATTTATCATGTCAATGACATGAACTGTCCATCGGTTGAGTGCCATTATTGAACTGCGTACTGTGCTTTAGGCAATAGAATTTCATTTTACGCTTTTTATATGCAATTTTCTTATGCACATTACAGTTTTACTATGAATATTATGAAAGTAGCCTAAAATTATAGGTTACAAGAAAGTTAATAGCTGGGATATAATAAATGGTATGTAAATATAATAAATGGTTAATAAATAATTAACACTAACTTCTTAGACGCGTGAAATATTTCCATAGTATGAATCCGACACAAAGGCAATATAAATATTTTGGGTTTAAATCAGAGTGAAGAGGCTGTTATGACTGCAGTGTCAAGTGCAGGATGGAGTCGTCAGTAAAACACAGCAGCTCCACCACTCCACAGGCCGTTTGCCAACAATCTCTTTATTCAATCGGGCAATAGCTCCACCGCCCCCTCCGTCCTCCTTTGTATATCTTATGCTAATGCTGGACAATGGAAGCCAGCCCAGCCAAACAATCTTAAACCCTCCAGCCATTCCATGCCTCCGTACTTTCTTTTTGTTCTTTCAGTCAAGTCGCTCAAAACAACAGATTCTTTGTCTTAAGATACAATTAAATATTTTTTTTTAAATTTATTTATCAACTACTGCTATCTGAAATCTTGATTCCAGAAGAAAAAAATCAAATTACAGATAGAGGAATCCATCCATATTACTTTTACAGAAAGAAGACAACTTGTCCTCCTGTCTACGTTAACAACTCTCCCTCCCAATAGCCAACGTATTACAAAATCTGGGAATGCACATCGAAAAAACGACTGATATGAAATCGACATACAAGACTGAAACGACAAGACTGAATGAGACGACATAAGATGTTATCCAGACTTCTATACAAAAGATCAAATTTGACCATACACAACAAAAGACTAATATATACTACAATACTTAACCGATTTGGACTTATAGACTCGAATTCTGGGGATCAACCAAGCGTAAAAAAGGCTCCAAACAGCCCAATCCATAATCCTTTGTAAAATTGTACAATCTACTTTTTATCTTTCTAATGATACTAAGCATAACGACAAATAATTCTTTTATCCACCAAGAAATCCGTTCATGATACCGGGAATTTCATGAATCTTTATCCACCAACCGAAACCCTTTAATTCAGTAATTATCATCACACTAGATTCCTACCAGCCCTATTAGAAGGCTAAAAAGATGTCGGCCCCGAGATCTACTCAGCAATGCTAACTGTCAAGACTAATACTAAGTGATCAGAACAATTTATACAGAGTACCACCAATGGGTGGTTTCTCCACTTTTTTATTTCATTTTTATATAGCATGTATCACTATTACTTGTTACTCCTCTAAGGGTAGTTTTAATATAATAATAAATAAATAAATAAAAATGTATTTATCAATAATGTTTTAGTCTGAATAAATTTAAATGATGATTATTCAAATTTTCAATATTTAATTCAATTGTACTCACTACTGTAATTATTTAAACACATATTTACAGAACGCATAACCCTAAAAAAAAAAACTTCATCAACTAGTCGACATAGTGTATCGAGGAGTTATCTAAAACTACAAGGATTAGCATAACAAATGAGGGAAAAGCTATCTAAATATGCTTTGTACAATACAAAATAGCACCTAATAATGTATCGCTATTCTATTTCTATACAACTGAAATGTTTTAGTTATTGTTTCAGCATACCTGTACTTAAGGGTGCCAGGGTGGCCGAATGGATTGCGTGCTTACCTTTGGACTGGTAGATTACGGGTTCGATACTCATTGTGACCCTCGATTTATTTACTCTGGAGGTGAAAAAATCTGAATACATCGTCCCCCGGGGAGAAGATATTAATCTGTCGAACCTAAGCATGTCGGTGAGATACTCGTTAAAGACCTCAATTCTTTAAGATACTTGAGTTAGGCGAAATTTTAGGACTCCCTATGTAGAATGTTCATTGTGCGATATCATAAAGAGTCAATCCAAATTACCTTCTTATGGTAATGGCGTATCATTGTATGACTGATTGAATTACATTTCTATGGTAATGCTCAATAATTATAAGACTGAATGAATTACCTTTCTATGGTAATGGTATATAATTATATGGTTCTTTGAATTTTCTTTCTATGGTAATGTTATTTAGTTGTATGAATAGTTGAATTACCTTTCTATGGTAAAGGTATGGCAATCATTGTGTGGTATATCAATTACCTTCTGCATGGTAATGTCATATCATGGTACTGCTTGAATTACCTTTCCACGGTAATGTTACATCATGGTATTTCTGTCTCAATTACCTTTCTATGGTAATGGTATATCACTATGTGGTTGTTTGAATTTCTTTACTATATTAATAGTATTTTTTATATCGAATTTTAGATTCACTAATAACAGTAGGATATTACCCGTTACAATTATAAAATATCAAGTAAAAAATAAATAACAATGTTTGGTGTAAATTATTATTTATTATTTAACACTGAATTCTATGAATTAATACTTTCACTGCTTGACGTGCCTGGAGTTCAGCTTAATGTGTTCAAATAACACAACGTTTGAAATACCTTTGTACTTTAGCTACAATAAACAAATTTAAGCAATTACATTGTTTATCAGATATCTTGATATAATATGATTACTTATAGAAAAGTTGAGTATAGACGAATGCAGGCTTTTCTTTTCCTTTGTATAAAGTTGAGTTGAAGATAAGGAATAATATTGATGTTTGATTGAAGGTAGGAGTATAAAGGTATTAGAGTGAGAGAGAGAGTGGGGGTGTAATAGAGAAAGGCGGAGGCAATGAGAGGAAGGCAATACGCTGACGAGGCAGAACACAGGCTCTACCAACCCACTCGAGCCGTCACTCTGTCACTCGCTTCTTACAACGCACTGTCCCATTCGCCGCAAAAACCCCAGTCATGTCCACTTCATCACCGAAGCCACGCCTCCCCCGACAACAACTTGGCCCATTCCTTCACTTAAATCATCACCAAACAATTACTAACAATGCTTATACATTTAATTAAAATAGAGTTGAAAACACACACTATCACCACTTATATACTTGGACGATCGTCGTCACCAGGTGGCAAAAAGTCCTGCAGGAAGACAGCGACAACTCAGCCTGAATCTGACTTGTATTTTATTTAAAACTCCGCTAGACCCTTTCATTATATATATATATATAATATATATATATATATAATATATATATATTATATATAAATTAAAAGAAACGGTCCAGCGGACTTTTTTAAATATAAATTAAGGGCCGCCGCCCTGTCTTCCTGCGGGACTCTTCGCTCTTCGTTCTTCACACCTCCTGATGACGAAGATGGTCGAAATATCGATGTCAGTTATGTCTGTCTTTCTGTGTGTTTCCTTCGTTTTGAATATATTTTATATATTATAATATATATATATTGTAAACAGGAAAACTATCCAAAAGGACAACAAACGTTTCACGATGAATCACAAACACAGAACTAAGGAACAAACAGACTTACCGTCTCAGACCTACTGAGACAGTAAGTCTCATAAATAGCATGACATGCTATTACCTAGCATATCATTTGACGTGTCAGTTGAGTTCAGTTAATTTGGTTCATAGCATCGAATCTGAAGATCGTAAATACGCATACTGCGGTTCACTTTAATGAAGCATGAATTAATGAACAATGAACACTGTCAAATACCATGTATAATATAATAATATAAATATTAGGTATAAATAGACAGCAGAATACCTTAACTTTTAAACATGACTATATTAAAAGTGAAACCGCAGGGTGGGTATTTACGATCTTCAGATTCGATGCTATGAACCAAATTAACTGAACTCAACTGACACGTCAAATGACATGCTAGGTAATATGAATAAAATAGATTTAGGATATGAAATGTATGTATTCATATTTTTGGTAAGAAAATAGTAAACCATTAACTTTTTAAATTAGTGTAGGACTAGTAATTTTAATAAGGTGAAAATTTGAGGCAGATCGATAATAAAACCACAGTATCAGCACATCAAATAATTTGTTGCTTAATTAAGAAGCAAGTAATATTAAATATCGCTGATTTTCAAGCACACTAGAATAACAAATCTGAATTGAATATAACTCAACACACCAAAACTAATTATTATTCAAATCTCTTCAATAATTAATGAATGTTTTGCCCTGTTTAATGTAGAACATTTCCAGTTATAATTATATAGTGGCAAGCCATAACGATGAGAAGATTTGAAAAGCAGATAAAGCGAGAAGGTTGTGGAAGGCGATTCAAAACTTTCAAGTCATCTCTTACCTTATCCCTCCCCTAATTCTTTAAAAATATTTCATTTTTCTTCGCTTCTTCAGTTTTTTGATAGCTTGGCAATTGAAAGTTCTTTGAACCTAAAATACTTGTATAATTCATCATTTGCGCAATCTGTTGTAGTTTGGTATTTCCTCACGATGGGGAATTTAAAAAAAAAATTCTACACAAAAAAGGCTTTATATTAAAACTAACAAGACGTTTCGAACACTTAGTGATCTTCTCCAGGTTTAGATCTGCTTCTTAAGTCCATTCATATATTCAGAGATCTTTGAGTCTTTCCTGTTGTCATAATACCATCAACACTGCAGTTGTAAACCTACTGAAGTTTTTAACGATTGAAATACAATGAAAATTGACTTAATTAAACCTGAACCTTAATAAACCATGATAACCTAATGAAACATGAACCAATTTATAAGTAACAGATATCCCTGTTATAAACAATATCAAACAAAGTACATCAAAATGTTGTTGTACAATGTAAAACAAAATGTTACGTATAAACTGGGCTCATATTTCATTATGTTACCATGTTTAATTAAGGTTCATACTATTCTGCTTGTAAAAAACTTCAATAGTGCAATTCAACATTCATATATTGTATTAAATTTCAATTAATGTATTATTATGTTCTTAAAGCTCGTAGATATGTATATTTTTTAGATGTGAACGTGAAAAAGAACACTAAGTGTTTGAAACGCGTTGTTAGTTTTAACAGAAGCCTTTTTTGTGTAGAGACGTATTTTTTTTTAAAATTCCCCATCACTTGTGTAATAATATTGTAGGGGATTTCTTTGATGGATATATACATATAATTGTAAGGTAAAATCAATATTAATTCTAAAGGAAAAAGAAATCTTGATGGATTATCTGAGTAAGTAAACTATTCAGAAGAGACGTCTTATTTAAGGTAAACATTATACTGAAAAAAAACCGTATGTCAGTGTAAAAAAATGACTGAATTAAGTTAGAGAATTTGTTAGGAGTAGGGAATAGGATAGTGGAAGTTTACAGATAGGATAGGGGGACAAGATGTTAGAATAGAAAGGGTTGGCATTCAGTTCAGAGTGGAGCAGCATGAAAGGAGTTGTAGGGAACATATAAATGAGACCTACTTGAAAGAGTCCAAGAGGGGGGAACAAAGGAAAGCCCGATGAAATATTCACTTTTCCCCCTCAATATACCAAAGCCGCTTCAAACATTTACCGAAACCTGCATAAGGTATGCCTGTCTAGTATTCTTACAATAGAACTGCTTCTGGCGAACCAACAGTCTGGGCGCACTTCACTGCACTCCAAAACGATATTTAATCAAAAGAAAACACCTCGTTATCAACGCGATGACAATATATCATCGTAGAAATCGTAACTAATCAGAACTTTGGTCAAATATGAAACAAACACAATAGTACAAAGGTGCGATCTAAACATCAGCACCCGTGAAAAATTAATCATAAATTTACGAATTTAATATATTTTTAAAATTTTAATTTTCGAATTTAATTTTTCTTCATGTAAAAACTTCAATTTTAATCTCCATGTATAAATATACAACTACGCATATTTTGTGAAATAAGCATATGTGGTAAAAGTAACACAATCAGCTTTGAGACACATGATGAAAAAATGAAACCCAGTTGTTTAACTTTGCACTTCGTTTCTTGGTTGTAGTAGATTATCATAGCAGTAGATCCCTCGGTCATCTTCTCTTGAGTCGTCAAAGGAATTCTGGGAAGGTGAGGAAGAAGCAAGTTCTTTGTATAAGTGGATTTGGCAGAGAGAAAAGTTTGATAAGAAACGCCTTACAACGATCCGAGGCTAAAAGTTATATAAATGGAATTCTAAGGTCTTTATGAAGAGTTTAATTTGTGACATAATAAAGAGCATTAGTGATATTGCGGAGAATTTTGGATTGTAATAAAAATTTAAAAATATTTTAATATATATGAAGTCAATTCATAAGCATCTGAAGCTATTCAATCAAATGAAAAATTATTATAAAATTTAGTAAAGACACAAATGTTTGATATATATATGTATATATATAGTTCAATATAGACAAAGAAACATAGAGAAATCAAAAGAACACACTTACAGTCTCTAATTTTCGGTTTGAACCGTCTTCAGGAGAGATAAGAGAGGGAAGACGGTTCAAACCGAAAATTAGAGACTGTAAGTGTGTTCTTTTGATTTCTCTGTTTCTTTGTCTATATTGAACTATATTTGTCCGTTTTGAATCGTATTTCCAACGAAAAAGTATGTATATATATACATATATAAATGAAAAAGACAACACATAAAAGAAACGAGAACACTTACTGGATCAATATTTCTAACTAAAGTTCGTCATCAGGAAGAGAATAGAAGGGAGAAGAAGAGGAAGGTGCGTTAATATATATATAAATTACAATGGAAACAAAGATACATTGATAAATAAAAAACACTAACATATAGTCTTTAATTTTCGGGTTGAACCATTATCAATAGAGGAAAGAGAGGGAAACCAAACACACTGGTGCAGAGACGGTTGGAGTTTCCAACCGCGCTTGATTTTTATCTCTTTTCTCTACTGCAGACGTACATTCTAAACCAAAAACTAGAGACCATAAGTGTGTGTTTTCCATTTACTTATGTATCTTTGCTTGTAATGAAATTTAGTTGTCCGTTTTGGAGCATTTCTTTTTATTAAATCGCTAGGAAACCTGCTCCGTCCTTGTCGGATACTTTTTCAAAAAATCGGAGATGTTACATGGTGTTCCAAAATATCATTAGAAATTATAGAATAATAGAAAATATAATTATTAGTACAGTGTTAAGCAAATGCATCTGTATACACCTCATTAGCTGTCTGACCTTCAGGTTCATGGAAGAACATAGAGTTGGAACCTCTGACTCTCTTGGGCAGGTTAACTACAGTTGACCATGTGAAAAAAAACTTGAAAAAAATATTTGTTTGCCAATTAATTATGCACGTAATTATGTATTTTACGTATTTGGGGCAGGGGGTTTAAAGATGATAAAATAGCTTTAAGGGGAGTACACGAGTTTACTAAGATTAAAAATACCTGATATTCGCCGGTACTTTGGATATGTTATCCCAAAATTATTGTTACACGTGAAATAACAATCAATGATCAAACCACAATATGAAATGAGAAAACAAGACTAAGATCTTTCAACCGTAACAAGCGGTCTTCATCAGAGTCAGTTGGGTTTTTGACTCTGAAGAAGACCGATGATAAAGGAAGAAATTCATAACATAAAATCTTATTACTAAGATATTTTAAATTAAAAGAAGAGCACCCAAAAGAAGTGGTCTTCGTCAGAGTCCAAAGAGATACTTACAAAGACCACTTGTTTTAACTGAAAGATGTTAGCTATTTTTCTGATTTCTTACTGTTGTTTAGACGTTCATTTTTGTTTCACATATTTATTGTGAATATGAAATGGAAAAAAAAAGAACAACCGCAATCCCTCAACCGTCAGTGTTAAAAACCCAACTGAGTGGTTTTTCTGGGTTGACAGATCTTGGTCTTTTTTTCCCATTTCATATTGTGCTTTGATCCTTGATTGTTATTTCACATGTTCATTTATTAACGATATATATTAATAAAAAAAAACTGAAAATTTAATGCAGGTGGAAGTTAAAAGGTATTTCTTAAGGTTATATGAACTGCCTAACTCTATGATGTAAAAAAATGAAATCTTATTGTTTTAAGTTATTTTATACGATATTTAATGTTAGTATTTATCAATAATCTTTTTTTATAGTTACTAGAACTAATATTTTTTTATATTAATTGCCCTTTCTAAAATTAGATATTGTTCATAAATTACGAAATATTTACGTATATATAACTAGTTCTTTGACCACAATTTTGTAATGTAAGCAAAAACATTTCTTATTTATTTTCGATAAAAATAGATATTATAGAATATTTATTACACCGAATAATATACGACTTGTATTCAAATACAGAATATACAAACAAAAACAAATAATATCAAGTTCAAGTACAGAAAAATAGAAATCATGACACAATCACTGGTGTTTACTGGCTGTAAGTCTAGGCGCCTTGCCAGTCCTGAGTATTGATTTCAAATATTTCAGAGGGGGCCGGTATATGGTTGTTATGAATTTATATGGACAGTCAAGCTACAACAACAAGTAATAATTAATAGTCTTATTAACCCTAATTGTACTTATAACTGAAAAATTACTAATTGTAACTATAATTAATTGTATATCGTAATACTAAGTGACATTAGTATTACAGACAAATATCACATAAATTATTTAAAGACAGTTGACTTGAAAATGTTTTGTAAAATGTTCAAATACATTTATTTAATTCTTTATGAAATAATAAAAACAAAACATAACTGAAAACACAGTCGATGTTCACTTTACGCGCAACCCATATAGGTATATACATATAAAAATGTTTTCTTATCATGACCATATATATTTAACACTATTTTTCTTTTTTATGGAGGTTTGGTCTAGCATCAAACAATACAACACACTGTTGTAGCCCTGAAGATGTCTACAAATATAGACGAAACGTCTCTCTTTATTCCCTCTTTATCTTAAAGATATTGTATTGTTTGAAGCTAGACCAAACCTTGATAAAAAAAAAAAAAACAAGAGATGACCTCCAACCGTCCGTCTCTTTACCGGTGTTCTTGGTTTCCTTCTCATATCTCTCCTGAAGACGGTCAAACCAAAAATTAGAGACAATAAATTTGTTTTCAATTTCTCTATGTTTCTTAATCTACATTGAAATTTATTTAACTGTTTCGGATCGTATTTTCAATGAAAATGAATATATATATAATTAAAAACAAAACGTCAACTTAGTTTAATTTGAACCTGAAAAATGACAGAGTCCTGATATTTTTTATTTTGTGTTTACTTCATGGTCGATACTTTTATCAAGATGTATACATACAAAATTAAAAGGTGTGTAAAAATAAATAATTAAGCACAAGAATAATGCACAGACTCATTTCAGTGCATTCTGCATTTAATTCTCTATTACATCAATTCTGCATTGATACCGACGGCTGTTGAAATATTCAAGTGAGCCTTTGTCAGTGTTTTTCTTGGGAATGTATAAAAATTTTTTAATTCCTAGTAGTTTTCCAAATTTTGAAAGAAAATGGAGCACTTTTATAAGGGAAGAGTTAAAATTTTCCTCTAAAACTTAGTGTTGTGTAATGAAGTGGGGTTGATTATTGTTTGTGTTTACAAAGAGCTTTAATTAGATTTATCGACACAAAAGGATCCGAACTGTAAGTTGATACAAGGAGTTAGTCTTGTTAACTTAATCATGGAGAGAAAATCTCAAATGCTTTAGGTAAATTTCGAGTGGAAGCAATTAAGTGTTTCTAAGTTAGGTCTTGAGGGGGTGGGGGTGGGGTGGAGGATATTTAGAGACACAATAATTATAGAGAAAAATATGTCGCACCAAGTATAGCACTAAATCATTTCTAACGAGTCTGAGACTCTGCACAACTATTATTTACCTTATTATAAACGGTAGGGGATTTGTCAGAGGGGAGCTAGTTATACCACAGGAGGTGCTGAAAGATCCCTTTCAACTTATTATTTTCAAGTGTCTCTTTGATCTCTCTCACTCCCTCCCCTTCTCTCTCCCTTCCTCACTCCAACCTCTGTCCTTCCCCTTTTTCTCTCCCTCGCTCCCTCTTTATCTCTCACCCACCCTCCCACTCTCTCTCTCTTCTTCCCCACTCTCCCTCACTACATCTTTATCCCTCTCACCCACTCTCTCTCCTTCACCTCTTTCTCTCCCTCGCTCCCTCTTTAACTCTCTCTCTCTCTCCCTCTCCCTCCCACTATCTCTCTCTCTCTCCTTCCCCTATTTCTCTCTCTCGGTTCCTCTTTATCTCTCTCTCTCTCTCCTTCACCGCTCTCCCTCCCTCCCTCTTTATCTCCCTCCCTCTCCCTTTCTCTCTCTCCTCCCCCTCTTTCTCTCCCTCGCTTCCTCTTTATCTCTCTCCTCTTCCCTCCCACTCTCTCTCCTTCCCCTCTTTCTCTCCCTCGGTTCCTCTCTCTCTCTCTCTCTCTCTCACCCTCCCTCCCTCCCACACTCTCTCTAACACCATTCTCCCTCCCTCCCTCTTTATCTCTCTCTCCCACTCTCTCACCTTCCCCTCTTTCTCTCCCTCGGTCCCTCTTTATCTCTCTCCCTCTCCCTCCCATTCTCTGTCCTTCCCCTATTTCTCTCCCTCGCTCCCTCTTTATCTCTCTCTCCCTCTCCCACTCTCTCTCCTTCACCGCTCTCCCTCCCTCCCTCTTTATCCCTATCCCTACTCTCTTTCATATTAAAGGACAATTAATGTTCATATCACATGATATAAGGTGAAACATTATCACATTATAAGAGGTGAAACAAAAATCAACGTCCAAACCACAGTAAGAAATCAGAATAAAGTCGAAGAATGATATAGAACTATGGTATATACCTTTACACAATATGCTATATGGTATATAACTATATTATAAATTGCACTAAAAAGCCAGACTATTTGAATTGACTTGAGAGAAAAATATGAAAATACACAGTCAGTTGTAAAATTTATTGTTTTCAACTTTTATCCATAAATTTTTCTCTGTGACGCCATCGAAGCTATCAAAATGTTTAAAAAACTGTAAAGCCGTAAAACTGGCGTTTAACATTTATTCTCATTTTGTGCTTAACCAGTCTGCGCTGCATAGTCTTGTCGAATAGTTTTATATTAATCTGATAACACTTAATTCGTTTATGATTCTTTCCACCGGTATAGAATTTAGAGCTCTATAACAATTAAAAAGTACTTTTAGGAATTATTTTCTTCTAAATTATTACTTTTAGATAAGCGTTTACTTCTTGGTATAAATTATATTCATTTATATTTCAATGACTTATTCTAACTAATTCCAATGCATGTGAATTTTCGGAAGGAATACTGCAATGAAGAAGTTACAAACAAATATAGCAGTATTTTGAGCTTAAAAAAAATCGATTATGTTATTTCTTGGCGAGGATGTTAGACCATTGTTGTTCCCGAGTCTGTATGAAGTCAGGCATTGTTAAAGGGTCACCTGATGACTTCTAAGTTACACAGTACGTCATAGAATGCAAAGCTGCAAGACCATGCGACGACAAATACGACCCTATCCCCTGACAGACTAACGTCCGCATTTTTGACAAACATTGTAGGATGAAATTTAGAGTATGTTTAGAGTGTATTTAGAGTAGGGATCTTTAACGAGTACCTGACATCGTATAGGTTAGGTTACAGTGGTAGTCCCACAAGGGAACACACGTAGGCCGAGCATTGGCCCTTTGTGATACCACACATTGAAGATTGATTCTACAGTGGGAGTCCTAAATTTTGCCTAACTCAAATGTATTTAGAGTAGGGATCTTTAACGAGTACCTGACATCGTACAGGCTCACGACCGACGGTTTAACATCCTTCTCTGAGGGACGACGTGCTCAGATTTATTCACCCTCCCGCATGAACAAATCGAGAGCCAGGTGAAATTCATACTAAAACATTTTTTAAGACTTATTAACTAAACTCTAGATGTAGAACTATCACAACTGCCGATGTATTATCTATCTCTCTCTCTCTCTCTCACTTTTATTAATTAGATACTACAAGTGTGTGTTTTTAATTTCTCTATGCTTTTTCACCTACACTGAACTTTATTTATCCGGTTCGGATAGTATGATCATAAAAAAAGTATATATATATGTATATATAAATTTAAAAACGATTCAATATAAAGTGAAGCTGATAAAAGTTGAAACAACAAACAATTGAACGATACACTTATAGCATGTAGATTTTAATTTGACAACCATCAAAAGAGAAGAAGTATAGAGAAGAAGCACAGCAGTTAGTGAAGGATAGAAAGCATTTCTATATGGATGTTTGTACGACTTTCAATTGCAATATATTTCACGGTCGATATACTCATTTAGCTAAACATACATTTAGCGATACTCCCACAGGTTAAGCATCGCTTTGATTAGATTCCCATTTGTCTATTGTCAAGTCCTCTGACGTTTGCATGTATTAATCAAGTGTTTGCAGGCTTGATGAATATTCTGTCCCCCCCCTGTCTCGTTAACTTCCAATTTACTAATCGAGAACACTCATTATCAATTGCTTTTCCAACTTCACTAAAACACTATGCGTCTCTACTAATATGGTAAGAGTAATATTTTGTTTAAATTAGATAAATAAACATAACCTTATAAATTTTATGGTCATTTAAAAAAAATAATAATAAAATATTCTTGCTGTTATTATTACACAATCAAATATGATGTGAAACTCAAAACTGCTGTCACTTCCTCAATTTAAATATACAATTATTCAGAGCTATCTTATAGTTCTTACAATCTTTATAAATAAAATAATGATTTTGTCTGTACATTGCTTAGAACTGACTCATTTCAAGTTTTCTTTACGTTTCATACATTGGAGAAACCGAATCCACCCTTAGAAAAATTTCTGTCGGTTTGTCGGTTTGTCCGCAAAACTTTGTCACAGGTAAACTCAGCTACCATAAGACATATAAAGCTGAAACTTTTACAGTAGATTTGTGTAGGTCTAACTTAAAATATAGGCTATGAATTGATTGGAAATTCAACGTAGAAGTGAAGTTATGGACGTTTAACGCAAAAATGTTTGTCACAAGTAAACTCAGCCACCATAAGACATAGCGAGCTGAAACATTGACACTGGATTTGTGTGTGCCTAACTTAAAATATGGGCTCTAAATAGATTATTAATTCAGTACAGAAGCGAAGTTATGGGGCTTTTAGCTGTATTTTCCTAACTTCACAGACAAGTTTGTTTTGAAAATACACAGGTGTGGCAAGTAGGTATTGTTAGTTGATTTTAATTTCAATTGAGCACATGAATATATTGCGTATTTGACATCATTGAAATGGTGTTTCACAGAGTTAAGGATGTACTATCTATTGAGAATAAATGTTTTGTAAACGAGCAATTCTCAGCCCTTAATATGAACAGGCATGAGAAATCAACAAACAAGTTCTTACGCTATATGAAGCCGAGGAAAGAACTTACAAGTCAGTAAAGAGATTGGATTAGTGATGAAGAAGCAGTTCATTATCTAATTGAATTTCTTGACTCTGAATTTATTTCTCCTGGACTGCCTGCTCATGAGTAAAAACTTAAAGTAGGAGCACCAATGATGCTGCAATTTATAGCAGTAACAAATTTCATGTTACGAAACATGAGTGACCCAAAAACTGTGCAACGGGACACGACTCTGAGTTCGTGCTCTACACAGATATGCCATAGAGGCGGACATAATGACTGGATGTGGTATTGGGGAGTCTTCCGAACCACTGTCTGTTTCCATTCAAATGATTGCAAGGTCCCCTCAGAGTCTATTTCGCAATGACGTTAACTAAGTCGCAAAGGGAGACTTTATCTAACGCAGGAATTCAAGTTAGCGAAACCAAGTTTTTCTCACATGGTCAACTGTAGTTTACTTGCTCAATAGTCAGAGGTTTCAACTGATTGTTCTTCCATGAACCTGAAGGACAGACAGCTAATGTAGTGTATACAAAGGCATTTGTTTAACACTGTACTAATAATGGTGTTTTCTACTATTCTATAATTTCTAATTATAGTATTAGTATAATACTATAATTGATATGTTGGAATACCAAGTATAATAGAATTTTTGATTCCGTCAAAGACGGGTACATTTGCTAGTATATAATATATTCTAACGTGTGTCTTGACGAGGAGATATTACTTTTCATCTTCAATATGGTATCTGCATTTTTATTATAACGCGCCATTCATTTATTTTTTAAATCAAACTAAGTGAATGTTGTTTTTATTTGGTTGATATTACTACAATCTATGCATCAACATAAAAACACTGGTATAAAATCTTTGAAACCGAACATAAACTCTACTTCTAGAGTAAATGATCAAATAAAAACGAATATAAACATACAAATAGATAAAAGGTTAACTATGAATTATGATTATATACAACATGCCTTATTATTGTTCTTACAAAATATATCTTCTTCAAAAAAAAAAATAAAGCTTTAAAAAAAATAAGTAATTTAACTATAGCTCTAACTTCCCAGTTGGAATCAAATGTAAACTAATTGGATGTCATAGGTCCTAAAATAATCTTCCTCACTGCCAGAGAGTTCCATCACTGACAGTGTCCTGCGTCTCTGATAGTGACCTGCATCATTATCAGTGACAAGTATTACTGTCAGACCTGATTCACTCATACTAACCTACAACACTCCCAAATCTGATTCACTGATAGTGACCATTCTCAAACCCAAATCTGACGCACTGACAGTGACCATTCTCACATCCAAACCTGATTCAGTGATAGTGACTATTCTCAAACCCAAATCTGACTCAATGATAGTGACCATTCTCACATCCAAATCTAATTCACTGAGAGTGACCATTCTCACACCCAAATCTGTCTCACTGACAGTGACCATTCTCACATCCAAATCTAATTCACTGAGAGTGACCATTCTCACATCCAAACCTGATTCACTGATAGTGACCGTCTTCACCGCCAGAGAACTGCATCACTGATAGTTACCGTGCATCTCTGATAGTGACCTGTATCATTATCAGTGACAAGCATTACTGTCAGACCTGATTCACTTTTATTAACCTGCATTAATGACAGTGGTCATTTGAAAACGCCAATTTTACAAGTAACATGTGTTTAATATTCGAGAACTTGGGTGAAGGCAATGAGAGAAATGTTGGAATCAAACTTGCTAAGAATTCGTAATCTATAAATGTTTATTATCGAGATCTTCTCTAATGTCACCTGTTTTTAAAATATTCTAATTTTCATATGCTATCAGACATTTTTTTATACGTTTTATGGTTTATGATGTTTATAAATTTAGATGTAGGCACCAACTGAAAGGTCCTCTGAACAAACCTCTGTAATATGAAATTAACAATACCTAATCCGTTTATAGAGATACATTGATTGATAGAGAGATAGATAGATAGAGAGTGAGAGGGAGGAGAGAGAGAAAGAGCGAGTCAGAGAGAGGTGGAGAGTGAGAGAACTAACCGCTTAAATGATCGAAAACAGTGTGAAACATGTGCTTATTAGAACGTATTTTGTCATAACTGAAAGCTCACGTACAACACATAAAATAAACATTGCCCAGGAAATGAACTCTCCATTCAACACAGTACTTCGTGAGTATCTATTGTATATTTTAAGTCAGTAAGATGAAACGATGGCGTAAGAAGGAGTAATTCAATTTAAATACATAGCCCTAAAAAAACTTACTAAATATTATTTCTAAATAATTATACTTTTTTAAATCATTAGTTGTGCAATCCGTAATTGTGTGGAGACTTTTGTTGGTTTATCCATTTTACCTCAGAATTATACTTTTTCGATGAAAATATGATCCGAAACGGACAAATAAAGTTCAATGAGAATGAAGAAACATAGAGAATTAAAAACACACATTCACAGTCTCTAGTTTTCGGTATGAACAGTCTTCAGAAGAAACTGAAACAATCTCAACACAACAAACTCAAACACTAAAGTGTCATGTATTCATTCAAACTACAGTTGTTGTTGAAATCCACGTACTATTTTGTTTTGTAAAATAATTTGTAATGTAATACTTACTTTCTCTGTTTCAAAATTTATACTTCTGCCTATGAAAAAGGTTTTAAAGAAAAACCGAAACGTTGGCAATGAAAGTTTAATTTGAACCTGAAGAAATGACAGAGTCCAGATAAACTTTAGTTTTCTTTCTATATACACTTAAAATAAACTGTGACACATAGACAGAAACATAACAAAGACTCACTTTTGCAATATTTCGACCGTAATAGCGGTCGTCCTCATTAGAAGAAGTGAATTGAGAGAGGGACGACAATCAACTCATATATATATATATATATATATATGAGTTGATTGTATATATATATATATAAACTAGAATTTTCAAAAGAACAAAGAAATGAAATCACTGAAACTCACTACTATATTTCGATGGCCTCGACATCAGGGAGATAGCTGTAAATCACTCCAAAGGCATTGTGACAACATGAACAATGTTTTCACACGCGTGCCCGGTTCAAGTCAAGTAAGAAAAATAAACTGGGAATAATATATAATATTTCCACCTCTTCTCTTATTACATCTCTTCTCTTCTCTTAACCGGGCACGCAAGTGACAACATTGTTTGTCTCCAACCATGGTTTCGCAAGTGTGCTTGGTGTCCCTATCTCAACCCCCCTGATGACGGTTCAACCAAAAATTAGAGGCTGTAACTGTGTTCGTATCTTTATTCTGTGTCTATAGTTTAATGTGAAAAGTATATATGTAAATATTGAATAAAGCGATTTACTGGTGAGTGGATGCGAATAGCCGCTTTGACATGTAAGCCATTATATAGACGAGTGAGTGTAGGCAGAGCACTAGGGATGGGTACTGGTGAAAGGAGCATGACACATGTAATGAAAGGAATAGCATTAGCGAAATGACGTTAGACCTGCTGGAAGAGAAGGTTAATCCAGTGGAGGCGGAAAGGATTAAAACCTTGAGAGGATATAGCATGAAGGGAGAGATATTAAGATGACGTTTTAAGGGACTGGAGTGAGGGTGGCGGCGGGGGTGGCATTCAATTAGACATGAAGTAGGAGGAGGAGGAGGCTGTGTGATGGAAGGGAATAGGGGAGGTGCAATCAGGATGCTAATGGGGCGCCTCAAGCGGCACTTATTGCAAATACTCGAGGTGCAATCGAAAGGAAAAATAAATCACACAAGAGAAATGTTTCCAATCAATTCCCAATGCGCTTTCCTTCTAAGCTAGATCAATTTGTATAAACGAACAAAAAATCACTTCATTCACATACCTGTGTCATTGCTAACAGCATTAGCTTAATAAATTCTGAAGCTAAGAAATAACTGAATGAAAGTCAGTTTAACATATAAACGGTTTAAACAGTATAAAGGAGGAACTTAAAGCTCATGTGTCCATAGAAGTAACATCAGGAGTGGTTTACACTCATCTCTGCAAACGCATCATCAAACTCATTTAAAGCAATTTAACTACTTGATTTATTTGAATGTGGCAGACTCTGAGCTGTCAATCATAAATGAATATTTAACCATTGTTATAGCAGTATCCACTGCTACTACATTAACAAGTATCATAGTAGTAATCATTTTTACAGCAATAACCATTGTTTTAGCAGTAAATATTGTTATAGAAGTGACTATTGTTATATTAGTAGCTATTGTTACAGCGGTAAACCTTATTACTGCAGTAACAATTTATATCCAAACTACGGTTATCAGTTTTCATTGTTATAGCAGTAATAATTGTTATAGCAGTAAACATTGTTATAGAAGCGACTATTGTTATATTAGTAGTCATTGTCACAGCGGTAAACCCTATTACTGCATTAACAATTTATATCCAAACCACGGTTATCAGTAACCATTGTTATAGCAGTAATCATTGTTTTAGAAGTAAATATTGTTATGTAAGTGACTATTGTTATATTAGTAGTCATTGTTAGTGGTAAACCTTATTACTGCAGTAACAATTCACATCCGAACCACGGTTATCAGTAACCATTGTTATAGCAGTAATAATTGTCACAGCAGTAATAATTATGGAGACATGTTACTCAAGAATTAGAACACAAGGACAGTTTCATACCAAGTGATAAAAACGCAAAAAAAAAAATTGGTTTCCAACACTAGTGAGTTGCATTCTTGTCGTTTCTAGAAAAAGACTGAAAACAGAAAGCAATCAATAGGCATACTACAACCTGCCCTATTAGTAACTCCAGAAAAAGATACTCGAAAAACTTGAGAAAACAAAAGTCAAAGTCTTTTCAAGTAGGGTCAATCTGTAAAGCGACACGCCTTTAAACCGTTAAGTACATATCAATTTTTTTTTATTACGATTGATATAAGTTTCCTAGTATATCATTTGTTAAATCTTTTACAAGTATTATTGTTTATTACGCGAAGCATGTTTTCTTGATGTTACATTCAGAGACCAGCGCATATTCCTTGACTCAAGTTAACCTATTTGAATACGTTAAATTAAGAAGGTTTTTTTCCTTGCCAACATGTTCCACTGTCAATGTGTATTACATGCGTCAAAATCAAATTGTATACAAATATTTCTTTCATTTACAATATTATAATACTTATTTTAACTTATTTTAGAATGATACTTAATTCTATGACATAATAATTTTTTTTCTTCCTTATATGTCTACACTGTACAAAAATTTCACAAATTCTTTGTAACATTGTTCTTTAATTTATGAGGAAGGCTTAACGGGCCACTCCTCTCCACAAACCAAGACCTTATGTATGAAAGCCAGTTATTATGGTTCTCTCAAACAGCACTCATACACCAAGTGTCTAGGAGATTGGGGTGTCTCCGCGTTACATGCATATGATGGGCTAGGAGTCCACCTATTACTACCTCGTATTTCCAACCTGTTCAGTATTCTTTAAATGACCCATGTCCTGTCATGTATTGGGATTTTTTATAATTCATTTGGAATTGTTTCATTATTAGCCTTTGTTTTATGCAGGACGTGGATATGTTAAGAAGGGTACTGACAAATAATGGTTAACAATTTGAATTAAAATACAAAATGTACGCACTATATTCAAATATATACCAAATCATCCCTAAGACTTGTTTCATTATGCAAAGCGCAGTCTCGGCATTCACGATCATCTGGTAGAGATATTCGATCATACGAATAAATTTCCTTCTATCAGGGGTTAATCAGAATAGTAGTTGGCCAAGTGACATGATCCATAAGAATAAAAGAAGCTTATAATATATATAAATAAGATCATGCTAGGTAAGAGTAGAAAGAAATGAAAGTAAATGTATGAAAGTGAAAGGAAATCTAAAGAAAGGCTTGCCTTTAGTGCACAGAAAAGGCTGGAAACTATGAAAACGATAGGTTAAATAGAGACATGAGGCAATAAAAGGATATAATACAAACAGCAGAGGAAATAATATTATAAAAGGGGATAATAAGGTAATAAGATAATAGGACAAGCTTACATAAGGTGTATAAGAAAACAGGCTAAGGCTAAATAAGGTATATAAGTAAAGAGAGTAAAGTTAAATAAGGTACGAGGGTCGTCCAGAAAATAAGTTCCGTTTTGGTCTGTAGGGCGGTAGGAGTGGTTTTTGCCAAATCCGGCAACACCGCTCGAAAGAGGAGAGGTGGGGGAATAGAATGAGGGGTGGGGGACCTCAGTCGGTCAATTACCAACGTCAGGGCAGGTAGTTGAAATGGAGCCCTCCATGTCACGTCCCGCCACCTCGATCCCCGTTCCCTCTCGAGTTGTTTTGCTCGGAGTGATTCAATTTCTTTATGCACAGGGTTTCAAATCAGTTCAAATTCACGAACAGCTCATTTCTGTTTATGGAGAAGGTGTAATGAGTGAATCAATGGTGAGGAGATGGGTACGTGAATTTAAGGCGGGAAGACATTCACTTGAGGATGAAAGTGGGAGAGGCAGACCCTCAGTTGTGACGGACGAAATTGTCGCAGAAATCGACAATGCAATTCGCAAAGATCGTCGTTCAACCCTGGATGAACTCCACCTGAGTTTCCCAGACATCTCACGATCCCTCATCCATGAGATCGCCTCGGAAAAACTTGACTTTCGGAAAGTTTCCGCCCGGTGGGTCCCTAGAGAGCTGAATGTCTTCCCGCCTTAAATTCACGTACCCATCTCCTCACCATTGATTCACTCATTACACCTTCTCCATAAACAGAAATGAGCTGTTCGTGAATTTGAACTGATTTGAAACCCTGTGCATAAAGAAATTGAATCACTCCGCGCAAAACAACTCGAGAGGGAACGGGGATCGAGGTGGCGGGACGTGACATGGAGGGCTCCATTTCAACTACCTGCCCTGACGTTGGTAATTGACCGACTGAGGTCCCCCACCTCTCATTCTATTCCCCCACCTCTCCTCATTCGAGCGGTGTTGCCGGATTTGGCAAAAACCACTCCTACCGCCCTACAGACCAAAACGGAACTTATTTTCTGGACGACCCTCGTATATAAATATAGAGAGTAAAGTTAAATAAGGTATGTAAGTAAATAGTTAAATAAGGTATATAAGTTAGTAGTTTAGAGATAAATAAGGTATATAAGTAAAGAGAGTAAAGTTAAATAAGGTACATAATTGAATAGTTAAATAAGGTATATAAGTTAGTAGTTTAGAGATAAATAAGGGTATATAAGTAAAGATAGTAAAGTTAAATAAGGTATATAAGTAAATGGTTATATAAGTATATAAGTAAATGGTTAAATAAGGTATATAAGTTAGTAAGGTAAGGATGAATAATGTATAAAAGTTAAGAGGGAAAAGTTAAATAAGGTATATAAATAAAGAGAGTAAAGTTAAATAAGGTAAGTAAAGAAAGTAAATGGTTAAATAAGGTATATAAGTTAGTAAGTTAAGGATAAATATGGTATAAAAGTAAAGAGAGTAAATTAAATAAGGTATACAAGTAAATAATGTAAGTTTAAATATGAAAAAGGAAAAGATTCCATAAGCTATATTAAAATTTAAAAATAAGGTTTAAAGGTAATAGGAATGGTTAAATAAGATTCAAATTCGGAAGTAAAAGTTTGAAAAAAGGTTATAAGAGAAAAAAGGAAGGTACAATAAGGTTATAAGGTAATAGAAAAAGTTAAAATTAATGTATAAGTTAAAAGCACAGATTAAATAAAGTTATAAGATACTAGGAGAAGATTAAAGAAAGTAAATGCAAGAGTTAAGGAATTAAAAGACAGCAATAAGGAAAAAAGTTTAATATAATATTTAAAATACTTGTAAGCTATTAAAATGCATTTTATTGCATTAAGTCATTAGAAATTATAAGCGAATTATAAAAACAACTTTTCCAAATAATATTAATAGAAATAAATAAATATATTATTTTGTAATACAGTGAAACAATACATTTTAAATGGAAGTCACACAAGATAAATCTTTCGGTTCTACGTAAAGCGGTTTTCTTTGCCATCTCCGTTTATTTCGTTTTAAATAGCTATCTACAAGGCAAGCGCTCCGTTTCAAGCTCCCCATTTAGGGAACACGGTATTCATGGATTAAACAAAAACCAGCTCCTATTTATAAATGAGTTACACAAACTTTAATCCAGATTTTTTTACTTGTTAGGGCTATATAAATAGCAATTTAAATAAAATTAAAATTACTACATTTGTAATCAAAAATAAAATAATTGGAATAAAGTAAATAAAGAAGAATTTAATCTGTGATTTAACTTATCGATTTGCAAGAAAGCTATTGTGCATTTTAAAAGGGTAGTAAGGAAAAACAATAATTCTACTGGAGTATTAATTTAGCTAGGGGACAGAAAGCAATAAAAAATACATTTATATGCTAATAGGCAAAGGGTGTTGCAACAGTGCTGAGGGACAGGGCAGGACCCCAAGCAAGGGATGTTCCTCTCTTGGAGAAGGGTGTGCAAAGTTCTTTTACCTCCGATCTCTGCTATTTATTTTATTCGCCTAAAATATTCATGAATTCTAATAAGTAAACACATTTCCAACTTCACTGGACAAAAAAAAAACATATCAACAGGGAAAATAATCAAAAAAATATCCTTTCAGGTGAAAGTTATTATAAGCAAAACCGGTTTTATAGTTTAAATGAGAAAAAAATGGCATATCGTTTTTATGGAGTCAAGCATTCTAATAAGAGAAAATAAGTTTGAGATTTAAATGGTTCAAACTGTTCTCAATCTGCGGACAGGTCTGTTGGCGTAGGTTAGGTTTTAGTGGCAGTCCTACAAGGGAACACACATAGGCCGACATTGGCTCTTTGTAATGCCACTAATGAAGATTCTACTGCATTGGAAGTCTTACATTTTGCCTAACTCAAGTGTATTTACAGTAGAAATCTTTAACGAGTACCTGCCATCGTATAGTCTCGGGACCTACCTTTCCGAGGGACATCGTGCTCAGATTTATTTACATTCCTCATGAATAAATCGAGTACTTCAGTGGATATTGAACCCCGGAGACCTACCAGTCCAGAGATGAGTACGTTGCAACTGGGCTAAACCTGACCCCTATGCTGGCCGTAAGTAGTCTAACGTTAAAGGAATATCAAGAAAGCATTTTACCACTAGAATGGCACTCTCCTATACTGAAGAAAGGAGGTTTTAATCGAGGCCATTATCATGTGGCAAATGAGAAACTTGAAGATAACATGAAGCACTTATGTTGATGGACCACCATACTAAAGAGTTTGAGGTTTTCTTCAGTAATTGGTTTTGAGGCCTCAAAGATAAATCCAAGATTTCAAGGCTCTAGAATTAGTTGTTTAGTAGAAAAAAATTATTTAAAAACACATTTTAGCCCAAAAAAAATAACTTTCCATCATCTACACTATGAGGCCCATTTTTGTAAAAATCTTTTTGTAAAATATCAATTTTCATATTTTATAAATTTTGATCCATAAAAGATTCTGGACTGTAGCGTGTACACACACACATACACACACAGGCATTATTGAAAAAACTTCATACATCGATTAAGGGGACCTCAAAAAGTTAATTCTGTCAAAATTTCGAGGTCAAATGTTTTCACGATCACTAATACTATAGTATGTAAAACCCTTAGCACCAGATTAGCTCAGTGGTTACCATATTCACCTCTGTGCTGGTATCCGGGACTCCATCCCCACCTGGCCCTCGATTTATTTACGCGGGAGGTGACTAAATCTGAGTGCGTCGTCCCTCGCAGAGGACGTTAAGCCATCGTTCCCTTGTCTGTACAATGTCAGGTACTCGTTAAAGATCCCTACTCAAAAAGCACTTTAGTTAAGCAAAATTCAGTACTCCCAATGTAGAATCTGAAGAAACACCGATCAAACAAAAAGCCGGTACACAGCTGACATTATCAACCGCTAGGGGATCGATTTAAACAATAAAAAGAAAAAAAAATCTGGAGTGGCCTACACTCTACTTTACTATAAGTAACTTAATGTCAAATTTCTTGAGTATATAAAACATAACGTCTCATTTAAGCATAACGTAAACATCTAAATGGGATATAATTATTAGCCTGTCATTCCTGAGGTAGTACAGATAGTGATTGAAGGACATATCAATTTATAAGCTTATTTTTGTACATCACAAATAATTTATTATTTGCAAATAATTTCATTAGTATAACTACAGCAGTAATAACATTTTTGACAAACCAAAGTGAACGAAATAGTTTCCTACTAGTTTCAAAAATTTCTTGAAACGAAATAGTATCCTACAAGAGAACATGGCTATTGTTCAAATAGCCAGTAGATTTCTTACATCGTTTACTTGACATCCTTCTACATTGAATATTAATGTAAAATTTTCAAATTTGAAACAGTAAAATACTCTTTTTTTCTCTGAAAAACTTCTTAAACAGCGAAGAAAATGTTGTTTTAAGGTGATTTGTTAATTAAAGATGTACGATAATTACAGTTATTAATCTCTAAACGAAAGATTTCAATTTTGAATTATCTTTTACATTTTTGGTTTTTAACAGAATTATTATACTGGGAATTTTATGGCTTCTTAGTATTTAATAAGATCATTTTCCTTCCCCTTTGTCAAATAACATATATACGAATTTTTTTTTAATGACTGTTATCATTTACCTGCACAATATTATTCCTCTTACATCTCTTATAAGTCAATAATATATTTTCATTTTTCCATTAGAAACATCAATTTTATCTCAGTGGATTCGCTCAAAAAATTTCTAAGTCAATGTAAACAATGTAAAAAAATACAAAAAATTCGACAAGTATAGCAGGTGATCTCTTAGTCTAGAATAAACAAACAGTTTTTATATCGTTATTGCTCTTTCCCGTAATTGAAACTTCATGAATATTTTTTTGTGAATTGCTAATTTTTTGTTCCATTTTGGGTCAAATTTTCATTTTTTTTTAACGAGCCGTTTAGCGTCAAAAAATCATTTTCTGAAAACACAAATCGTACTGTAACGCCCCTTTAGCGAAAGTAATTTCAAAAAAAAATATCTCAACTCATTTGCCATATAATGTTCTATTTGTAGGCATAGTTTCATTCTTGTCCGTCAAACAGTATGGCTTGTATCACTCTCACAAGGTTTGAGATTGAATTATAAGTAAAAATTTTTACATTTTATTGAAAAAAAAAATATTTCCTGTTGTCTTAAAATTCTGAATATATTTTTCGTTTGTTGCATTTGTAACTTCAAAGATAATGTCAAAATTTCAAAACTCTAGGGTTATCAGTTTAGGAGAAATAAATGTTTTAAAAAAAACGGTTTTTGGCAAAAAAAGTGACTTTCCCATCATGCATAATTCTTCCCAAACAAAAGGGATCTTCGTCTAAATGGGGCCCATTTTTTTGTAAAATATGAACTTGATCCATCAAAGATTCTGGACCGTAGCGTGGTAACAAGCAATGCTAACACACGCACCCACCCACCCACCCACCCACACACACACAGGCATCATCGTAAAAACGTCATAAAACGACTTCTGGTACCTCAAAACATGTAATTCCGTCAAAATCTCGAGATCGAATTTTTTCACGATCACTATACTTTACTTATAGTAAAGTAAAAACGTCAAAATCACGAGAAGGAATCGTAGATCAAAAATGTTGGGAGAACATCGAACACTTTTAACAAAAGGTAACCAGGCTTTAGTACTTTCTCGCACAGAGCAATCGACCCACTGGAAACAACACCACCTGTAGCGCTATCAATAAATCATTGGAAAAGGGCGGTGAACTCTAATTACAGACAATAATTAGTAATTATAAACTAGTAATGCCAAAACCATTAGGATTAATTAATTAAAAATGACGTGAAACATGCTTACAGGGTTCAAGCAACGGTAATAACATGGTAATTCGATAATAGCGATACACATATTTTACCGTGATTAATGAATGGCCGAGAGGCGATATGAAACACGGCCCAAGGCAGAAGACTAGAGGTTAATATAATATAGATATCCCCGGGTGGTGAGACTGCAAATACCTACCCAGCAGCATCATCATTTTGTAAATACACCCACTATATCAGATTCAAACGTGCAAAGCATTTCAATTAGTTCTGCTAATGGAAGGAAAAACGTTTCAAAGGCACGTGATACTAATATGTAGTCTGTTTGCGTCACTAAACAACATTCTTGTTCCAATTCTTACCTTTTAGCTCATTTAGATTATCAGAGTTCAGAGATAACGAGTAGACGAGAGAAAAATTATATACTTTAATTAAAATTATAATCCATGTTTTTATCTTATCTTCAATCATAATTCTATTTACAATTTAATACATATATGAATATATATAATAACAGTAAAACGATCCACAAAGGACAACAAACGTTTGACAGTAAACTATAGACACTGAGTAAAGATACAAACACTCTTACTGTCTCTAATTTCCCAACTAGTGTCTCATTATTTAAATGAAAGGTTGGAAAAAGAGGTAGAAAAAGTGTTAAGCTTAAAATTGCCATTAATTTTAACGAAAACTTGCATAAATGAAGGTTTACTTCATAAATATATAACTACACAATTGGACTTAGTATTATTTTATTTTAATATTCCAATTAGCATTTTAAAAAGGAAGGAATTCATTTAAATCTGAAATTAGTTATAAAATTATGAAATCAAAGATGAGAATATTATGTTAAAAGATCTGGAATGAGAAGTTATTTGTTCAGGTTTGGCTTGAGGTATACTTAAAGCATGGCTTGAACGTGAGATGCTTACGAAATCAAGTTGGAAGAGCGCAAAATAGGGCGATTATTGGAAGCTTTCAACGAATACAAATTCGAGATACAAAACCAGTTTAGGTTTGCCTTGGCTCCACCCCCGCAAAACCCTTATAACATTTATATCAATAAGGGAAATAGTTTCTGCAGGAAAACAAGATTGTTATTAGAAAGTTTATTTCACGAATATTACTTCCTATGGAATATTCATATTAACAAATATCTGAAGTGGTCTACACTCAACTTTATTGTATGCCGTTATTAGAATCATCAACTAATGAATTCATTGATTCATGTTACATACCATATATGATTAGTTTTCATCAGTTTCTAGCCTGTACGACATCAGATATTCGTTAGCATTATCTACTCTAAAGAAACTTGAAATAGGGAATAAAATTTAGGATTGCCAATGCAGAATTATTAGAGAGATGCAATATTACTTTTGAGAAATGAGCGTCAAAGGTGAAGCTTTCTAGCAGATCCTTAACCATCCCCCTCGCGTTCAAAAAAAAAAAAAAAAACAAAACAACAAAAATTGCGATAAAGGCTATGTGACATTCTCGCTATCTTTCTTTCTCTATCTATCTCTCACATACCCACACACACACACATACGTGCGCAGAATGAGAAGAAACAGAGGTGAGTTAGAGAGAGAGAGGGGGGGGATGTCAAACCGTACGAACATGTAGGAGAGATATAAGAGAGAGAAAGTGAGAGGTGAGGACCAAAAAGACAGTATACTTTATTATGCCCATGTGCTGATACTTTAATAGTGCATCTAAAGCTGTAAATAACCAACGGATTTCATGATAGAATTAAAAAATACAATTGGTTATTAACGAGCTATGCAAGAATTTATTGAGTGATTTTTACCCTAAAAGAAACACTAAGTCTTCACGCACTAGCCTGAAGTAATGTGGGAAACAGTTCCAAGCTAGTGTCCAAGAAGAAAAGAGGGTGTTTTAGCTGGTAGTCTGGTTTACTGGGAGCCCAGCACAATGTGCGTAAATTCATTTCACCTGCCCCCCCACCCCCCACCCCGCAAAAAGTGTGTGTGTCTCCACACACTAGATTTTATTTATTTTATCGAGGTTTCGAACACTTAGTGTTCATCCTCAGGTTACATCTCTATCAGTAAGGTGATTTTGAGTGTTTTAAGAGTCACAAGACATAGATACATGACATATATCAGTGTCCTATGATCCCTTGAATACTCAATGTCAACCTCTCGAGCATCAGTATTCGAAACGCTACGTCTACGTTGGAAAAAATCTTTTATGTGAAAACTTAATGTTTCTTCTCTTTATTCTAAACAATTGGTTACTATTTTTCTGGAAAATAGGTTTTCTATTTAATCAGTAGTAGATTACAGAATTAAAGAAAATAATTTTTTATTATTAACTGAGATGTTTTTTAGTATTTTATATACTCTTATGATAAAAGTGATTGATATTTACGAGAAAAAGTTACTACTACTATATTGCAAAAATATGAGAAAAAGTTTAGGAATATTTTCAGTATATGTTTTTTTTCTCGTTGAGACTGGGTAAACAAAACCAATATGAAGGAAACAGGCGAGAAGTGATATTTGTGGGCAAGTTTCATTTGAAATTTATACGGAATCTGATGGTATTGATCTGAAGAATGAGGACACGTAAACACCTCGGAGCCGGGAGCAAGCAGCCAATACTCCCTCGGCATCGTTAATTACCTGCGTTTGATTCCAATTACACTACACCGCTAATATTGAGATTCAGAACTCGTCTTCAATACAATTATAATTAAACATAAGATGAAGTGCTTGATTTAATAATACGCACTCTAGTAACTTTGTAGTCCTATTCTGTACAATGTCTTCCATAACGATGGAACATAATGATTTGGCACATTTCAGGCTTCATAAAAGCTACAAAAAAATGAAGACTTTTAAAAAAACTATTTTCTTTTCCGAATGTACGTATAAAAGAATTTTATTTCATTAGGTTTTACAATGAAATCAGCTAAATGCTTTCCACCATTGTTAGCACACTGTTGGAGGCATTCATGAAAATCATTGATAACTGATCGGATAGTATCAACAACCAGTTTCGAACACGTAGTGTTCTTCTTCAGGCTTTAACTAAAAATTTTCTTTTTCAGTAAATGCCTGAAGAAGAACACTACGTGTTCGGAACGCGTTGTTTATACTATTAAAAGTCTATATGTGGAGACTATTACATCAATTATTAGTAAATACCACATAATAACTGATTGCACTACCTTAGAATTTTTAATTATTTATTATACATTCCACCTCTTGTTTATCTGTATTTCAAATGATTAAATACATTCTAAGGTAATGCAATCAGTTATTATGTGATGTTTACTCATTGTAGGATAAAAAGCTAATGAAATGGTCACCACATATAAAAATTTAATGGTATAAACAACGCGTTTCAAACACGTAGGGTTCTTCCTCAGGCATTAACTAAGGGTGAGTGTCTGTGGTACAACCGTTGTAGTGTTCGAAACGCGTTGTTTATAAGATAAAACTTTTATATGTGGAGACCATTTCATTAACTTTTTACCCTACAATGATTAAATAAATTATTTCGGCACTCTCTTTTCATATCTCTTAAGTGAAATATACCTTATAGAACAATTTTATTTACATATTTTCTTAAGCTAAGCCCTTAACATTCTATTTTATATTAAGATTGTCTGTCTCAACAGAAGTCAGAAAGATGAATCTCATACTAGGGTAAATGGATGAAAAAAAGTCTCCACACAAAACAATTCTTATTATTATACCCTTTTCAAACACTTAGTGTTCATCGTCAGGTAAACTTCCAATGGAAGGAGTGGAGGACCATTCCTCCAACAAGTTTAACCAAATTCAAGTTTACCTGACGATGAACACGAAGAGTTCGAAACGCGTAGAATAAAAAGGCTTCTTTTTTATAAGGAGAAGTTGTTTCATCCATTTACCCCAGTATGAGTAAATAATACATAATTACGAATTGCACATCTAATGAGTAATCTAGTCTATCTGAAAAGTATAAGAACCTGTACAGAAATACTTTTAACTTCATAAGATTAACAAACTAATGATATAAAATCACCTTACTGAGGCAGGTATGCAACTGTGTTTAGTTGATACGTTAGTTTATATTTGGGTTTGTTCCTCTGTATTGAATTTCACACATTTATTCATATTTTATATCACAGATGTAACCTGACGATGAACACTAAGTGTCGAAATTCGTCGACGTTGTATAAAATCTTTTCTGAATTGACTTAATTCCCTTTGACTTAACTTTCCCTTATTCTATAGACTGATTAAACGAATTTCTTAAATTAAAAATTGCTTCTCAAACAGAGTTACAAATTCATCTTAAACCAATAATAATTACAAATAAATTATAATTAATCGGAGTTCTTCATAAAGAAAATCCTATTATATAAAGATTTTTAAAACAAAAAAAACAAATTGGACTGGAGGTTAAGAATATTACCGGAATAAAAGTCACAAAACAAAGCAGGTCAAATGGAAGTTGATTTATTGTAGGTTAGAAAGGGAGTGGGAATTAAAAATTTCATTTGGCTAGAACGGAAATAACAGAATGGGGTAATTTTGCATTGAGAACACCAACAGCAAATAAAACACAAGAATGCAATCAGCCCGGTGTTGGATAGGGTCAGCAACGATTTTTTTTAACTGAATAAAATGGATAACTGTTTTTTATTGTTTTATTAAGCAGGAGCTGCATTTAGCAAGCTTAATATTATAAATATTTTTGTGAAAACCTATTATCTGAGGGGGAATTTCACAAAAAAATACGTCACCTAACAAGAGCTTTATGTTAAGACTAACAACGCGTTTCGAACACTTAGGGTTCTTCTTCACGACTGCATCTAAAAACATACATACGTGCCTATGAGCTTTAAAAAGCATAATAATGAATTACTTGAAAATTGTATATAATTAATTAAACTGTGAATAGCACTATTGAAGTTTTTATCAAGGGAGAATAGTGTGAAAAGTGACTTAATTAAACATGAACTTTAATATAAAGTAACATAATAAAATAAGCTGTTTTTTTTTTAATTGCCTGCACTGTTGAGGGTGTTATGGCAACAGAGACCTAGGAAGGACTGAGGATGTGAAGAGTATTAGATAGGGGTGGGGGAATATAGGAAACTTAGCAGTTATATTCGTATAACTTTACAGGTTTATAAAGGTTTTAACACATGGCTGTTTGCAAGAGAGGAAACAGATCTTTTAAATTATATGAAAAGTTAAGACATTTTGGAAGAACTCGGTATTTGTTTGTTCAGAAATAGGGAGGAATTAATTCTAATGGATTTATTGATTTCGAATGCATCTAAGCCTGGTGTTTGGAGAAAGTTATCGTTAATGTATAAAATCTTTAAATTAGTATTTGGGCCAAAACAATGGAACTATTCATTTTGTTATTGTGTTGTATAAAGTTATTATACCTGAAGTATAAAAAACTAAAGAAGGAATATTAAAATTAGTGTTATTGGAAATAAAAAGTATTATACACTGAGCGCATCTAATTTCAGGTCAGTAATAAGAGCTTCGCATTACTGTTAAGGCAGAAAGATGGAGAAGTCATTGGTCAGGGGACTGGCGGATAATGGTCCGGAAAACCTCACAAAAGAGATGTCTGCACAACGGGAGCCCCAGCCATTTACCTCCTTATAAGGCCTATCTAGCATCTCTCGCACGGCAACAGGGTCAATCAATACAAGGCATTGTGGAGGTCGACCGTCACGTACGGGTGACAGCCTGGACGGAGACGCAGTCGGATCAAATCGCATTTATTAGCTTCAGCGTAAAACTATTCAGCTTATATTGGACACGATGTGATAGGCGAAGAGTGACTTTAGCTATGCCAAAGAGGAGTGTCCCTCGAGCATTACCTGTAGACTGTTACTAACGGAAGTATGCCGTACGGCAGAACCCACTAATGACACTTCAGACACAATGGCTACACAAAACAAGAACTAACCCGTCAAACAAGATGGTTACACAAGACAGAAATTAACCCGTCATGGTTACACATGAAAAGATATTGTTATCAGATGGGAAGGGAAGTTTGTACAAGACAAAAGTAACCCGTCGTACAATATAGTTGCACAAGACCGAAATTGACTGGTCAGATAGAATGGTTATACATAAGTGAATATTTAGCCAGAATGGATAAACAAAACAGTAAATAACCCATCATGGTTACAAAGACTGGAACTAACCCATCAGGTAGGAAGATTATACAAGATATAAACTGACTCATCAGACAGTATGGTTACACAATAGAGAAACTAACCCATCATGGTTACACATAACATGAGCTCTCTCATCGGGTAAGAAACCGACATATCAGAAAGTATATTTACACAAGACATAAATTAACCCATGGCAAAAGAGTGTTACATGTGATCCGAACTGACCGGTGAGTCAAGAAGGTTATCAAAAATAGAAACTAACCAATCAGATTATGCAAGAAAGATAATTACCCATCAGACAATATGATTACACATAAAAGGTGCTGTCCCATCGGGTAGGAAACCATTTGACAGTATGGTTACACATAACCCATCATGGTTACACATAACAGAAGCTGACCTATCGGGTAGGAAACTATCTGAGAGTATGGTTACACATGACCAACCATGGTTACACATAACAGGACCTGACCCATCGGGTAAGAAACCATCTGACAGTATGGTTACACATAACCAGAACAGGTCCGTCAGGTAGGAAGGTTATACAAGACCAGAGCTCGCCCATCAGGCAAAAAGGTTACAACACAGTAAACTGTCAAATCAGTAGATTAAACGAGGAAATGACTCACTGGAGGCACATGAAAATGACATCAGACAGAAACACACCTGTCTTATACGTGAAGGAGGGACCTAATAAAATCTGGCTGAGTCTAGGTTTAACGAACACCGGCTGCAATAGTACTCGTATTCCACTTCAATACACGCCAAAACTTTATACCTTCACAAACAGTTATCGTCAAGCCCTGTATAGTGCATAATCAGACGCACTGTCAATTTATGAGAAAATAAAAAAATTATAACTACGTCTGAATAATAAATTAGGTTAAAACATATATGTCTTATCAATAACTGCGTACGTATGTGCAGAGGAATCATTGACAGATGCAAACAAACTTGATCATTCATAACAAGGACATGGTGTCGAAAGGGTGTTGTAGCTGGCCTTTAAGTAGTCGAAATAAGCGATTTCGTAGCGGTACTTTGCGCTCGGTGGACGGCTTACTGAAGTTGTTAGACGAAGGGGCTCCACTAACGATACAGTAATGGACCACTTAGGCATCTCACTTCAACAAACCCTCCTGGACATCTCCTACTTCAACAATTCCATTTCCAAGAGGAATTCATTTTCGCCATTCTATGCAACTTTATCAGACAACTGACAAACTGTGAGCTTTGCAGCCGTTTCATAGATAAAACGTTTTAAAGACAAAACATCATTCAAAGAAATACTGCACTACAGCGAATTGTCTTTGATTATATTCCTATAAATATACACTGTCCGACAAGACATCAATAATATGTCTTAATAACGTAATTTTTCATTTCAACCACATATATTCAAATACACAAATATATGCACTTAATATATATATATATATATATATATATATATATAACAGATTCAATAATATATCGACCGTTTGATAGAATAGGTGTGTTCTCTAATCGGGGTTCGGTCAATTTTCCAGGATAAAAAATCAAACTCTCGTTGCCAACGTTTCGGTTTTATTTAAAACCTTTTTCATAGGCAGAAGTAAGAATTTTTTAACTAAGAAAATGAAATTTACATTATTTAAAGGAACAACAATGTTAGCCGGACAAAACCTTCGACTAGACTGTCGACAGTCTAGTCGAAGGTTTTGTCCGGCTAACATTGTTGTTCCTTTAAATAATGTAAATTTCATTTTCTTAGTTAAAAAATTCTTACTTCTGCCTATGAAAAAGGTTTTAAATAAAACCGAAACGTTGGCAACGAGAGTTTGATTTTTTATCCTGGAAAATTGACCGAACCCCGATTAGAGAACACACCTACTATATATATATATATATATATATGATCAAACCACAATAATAAATGGGAAAACAAGACTAAGATCTTTAACCGTAACAAGCGGTCTTCGTCAGAGTAAAAAACCCAACTGTTGGGTTTTTGACTCTGACGAAGACCGCTTGTTACGGTTGAAAGATCTTAGTCTTGTTTTCCCATTTCTTATTGTGGTTTGATCATTGATTGTCATTTCACGTGTTTATGTGAAAGCTTTATATATATATTGTTGAAAGTAGCAGAAGCTTCTGCTCTCACGATTTTTGAGGTGGTGGCCTCGATTTTGCGGGCGATTTTTCTATCTTGCAGTTGGAGCTTCACATCAATTGTCCAAGGGACATGAATTCATTTGAGCTTTCGACCATACTTACGTTGGTCATCATCAGGTAAAATTTCGCTTCTGGAAGGAATTCCATCCACCAATATATATATATATATATATATATATATATATATATATATAATATCTAAATGAAAAGGTCCAGCGGACTTTTAAATAAAAAAAATTTAAACAAAAAAATAAGTTTATATATATATATAGCGGAATTAACTTCTTCGCTTTGTCAATTACGAAGGTGTAAGTAAACTCTCAGAATCATACTACCTGAAGAATATAATAATTAGACGCGTTCTTTTTAAATGTCTTACAAAATAATTTATGTAAGTAATTTTATAGTGTGAATTCGTTATATTAATATTCATGCAATCATAAATAAAAATGAAAAAATAATTTGAAGTAATCATCATACGTTAGTGATGACTCATGCACTAAATTATTTCTTTCAACTTGAGAGTCATTACAGTGTATTTTATTCTCCTTTATTGTTTTTCTGTTTTCTATTATTGATATTCTGTGGAGGTATTTCTGGTCAGAGCTTTCCTTATAGTAATACTTTCTTTTTAATAAATTTGTTTAACCTTTAAATGACGAACAATTTTCAGCGAAACGTCGGCGTGTAATCTGGAGTAATTAATTTTTGGACCTAATCTAAAAAATCGCATTTTGTATTTGAAGAATCAGTGGTCAATAAGCTATATTAATCTTATTATTATAATGCAGGCTGAGTTAGTTATGCTGTTTTCCCACAGAGGGTAGCACTGTAAGAGAAAAGTAAGAGGCTGGAATTTATGTTATGGTTACCTGTTAATCACAGGTTATGCCAAATATTCAAATAATTTGAATAATTAAAGTGAATAGTTAATAATAAATAAGAAAACAGTAAGTAGTGTATTACTTTACAAATAATCACATTAAAAAGAAAGAAGAATGAAAAATAATTCCTCTCAAACATAAGTAAAGTATTTCAAAACAATGAGGTCTCAACACAAAAGATCTCTTGTATGGAGACTTAATTGTTTTGACATTTCCCCTCATGAGTAAACACCACACTATAAACAGATCGCACAAGTAATGAAATAAGAAAGAAAAGGATTAAGTCTCCACACAAAAAAGTTTATTACTAGAAACTAAACAACGCGTTTCAAACACTTGATGTTCTTCTTCAGGTTGCCTCTAGAAAATATATATATATAAAATTTTAGTTTTTAGTTTTAAATATATATATATATATATATATACATATATATAGGTAACTTACCACAAATGAATGAAAATAGTCGCTCTATCTTTTTGTTTTAATAAATTTGTTTAACCTTTAAATGATGAAAAATTTTCAGCGAAACGTCGGCGTGTAATCTGCAGTAATTAATTTTTGGACCTAATCCAAAAAATCGCATTTAGAGCGACTATCTTCATTCATTTGTGGTGAGTTACCTGAATATTTATATCACGTGTTATTGTGACAATTTTGGATATATATATGCAATTTAAGAGCTTTGATAACATAGGGGCGAATTAATTAAAATGAATAAATGTGACACTATTGAGTGATAACGGGAATAATATTGAATGGCTTAAATTGATCTTATATTATTCCCGTTATCACTCAATAGTGCCAGATGTATTCATTTTAATTAATTCGCCCCTAATGTTATCAAAGCTTTTAAAATGCATATATATATATATATATATATTTTTTTCTAGATGTAACGTGAAGAAGAACATAAAGTGTTCGAAACGCGTTTTTTAGTTTCTAGTAATAAACTTTTTTATGTGGAGACTTAATACTTTTACTAGCATGAGTAAATACCACACTTTAAACAGATTGCACAGTTAATGAATGAAATAAGTAAAGCAAATTAATGACTCCAAATATAAAATGTCCTAATATAGAATAATATATATATATATATATATATATTACATTAAAATCATTTATATATTATATATATATATATTATATATATATATATATATATATATATATATATATATATATACATTAAAAGAAATGAAGATCACAGTTTCATTTCTTTTAATTTTAACATGTTTAAATTATATAATTAATTTTTATTAAACGAATTAATTGTATGATTATGAATGAACAATTAAGTTTATAATTATTCAATTTATTTTAGTGACTGTTTAACTTTTCATTTCAAGAACAATCAGTGTTATTTAGCTATTGTACTAATTAACAATTCCTAGAGTAACCAATAAACACTCCATTCATTAAAGTCATTGTTTACGCTGGGTCAAATAATGGAGATTTTCGCTGTATGTTGGTAAAATAAATAGCATTTTTCACTTTTAATATTCATTCCAATAAACATCCACTTTCACTTTCACTCTCACTTTTATTTCAATAAGATATATACGCATATAGTCTGAATATATCATATATTAAGAATACTTCATAGCTATGTTGGGTCATATAAAAAGTTGTTGTTTTTAAGATTTAATAACAAAAAGCAGTAATAACAGTTATTCCTGGGAATAGAATTCAGTGAATTCATTTAACTAACTATTGTTATAGAATAGCTATAGCATAGAATAGCTATAGAGCTGACTGAGTGAGCTGTTGGGTCACCTAGTCATTATATAAACCAGGCAAACTTCGTGAATCGTTGTTGTAGACGTCCAGCATATCCCCCCCCCCCTCCCCACCATAAACTCAATGTGATCTTAAACACTAAAGTCATCTCGCCCGTAACAACTGCATTCATTTGACACAAATCATATAGAAATCCCTTACAAGACTGAAACGAATGAATACCAACAGATGATGTAAAATTCTAAGATTTCTAGTCATAAAAAATCAGATATCAACTGTACAAAACAATCCTGAATGCAACCTGGGTCAATAGCACAAGTATTTGTGTTTCCGTCAAACTTTATCTTGCTTACAAACCAATCTAAAATCCTTGTAAAACAAATATTCACACCTGCCATACACTGCTGTTATATCAACTTATTAGAAAAATCCCTTGAATAAGCTTTACTGTTCAGCATAGCTACTGCACCATTCCAACCAGTCACATCATCTCTTTCGCAAATATGTACCAAATGTATCTTATTTGGTACCAATGAATCAAATCAATTATCAAGATCTCAATGTTAGCTCTGTTTACAAATTTAGAATATATCGCTATATACATTTCACTGCCGACCTGAAGTTCACCCAAACATGTTTATGTGAGGTTGATTGGGAGTATTCATTCATTGGGAGTATTCAATTTTGTCTAAATCAATTGTAATTAGATTAGGGATCTTAAATGAGTACCTAACATCGTAGAGGTTCGGGGCCGAAGGCTTAAAGTCCTCTTCGAGTGACGACACGTCTACATTTATTTATCTTTCGCGTGAATAAATCGAGGGACAGAGTGGGTGTTGAACCCCGTATATACCAGTCCAGAGGCTTTGCACGCTGCCACTGTGGCCCTCTTTATAGTCTTTATTAAACTATTACTCTTTAAATGAATTTAAATTTATAATTAAGGGAAATGAAAGAGCTAGAGCAGGAAGACGATATTGCCAAGTCATGTGAACATAGTTGAAGCTCTATTCTATCGTACAAGTAATCACTAATAGTTACTAATTATGAATTAGTTACACCATTTCATTAAGAGTAATTAATTGCCATGGCATGTAAAAAAACCGTAGCTTACTCATCCACGTTCAACATTAGAGATTTAATCTGAATATATAAAATACAATGTTTTGTCTGTCTGTCCGCTATAGGAATAAAACTGGAGATATTTAGATACAAATGGATCTTATACAACTTTTTTCGGGGGAACTAACCTACGGTATTTTGATCAGGGTCCTTTTTTGGGATATACCGCCTATGAAGAAAACGCCGGGGCAACTGCAGGTAAATCAACTAGTATATGTATAAAAAAATATTTAATGTTTTCAGTCCTCGCACTTATAGGTTTTCGGCTTACGTACTGTTCTGAAATTGCAAACTCACTTCTTAGTTGGCATCGATTATAGTAATAGATGAGACTATTTACCGGATTGATCAGGTAGGTACATCAGGTAGTACTTTGCTACCTTAGTATTATTAATATTAAACATAAAATATACCGTCTTACCTCGTACACTGCTGCTGTAGCTCTCGGACCGGTTTCTGGTGTCACCCATCTTCAACAAGAACTTGTTCTTGTTCAGTTCTTGTTGAAGATGGGTGACACCCGAAACCGGTCCGAGAGCTACAGCAGCAGTGTACGAGGTAAGACGGTGTGTTATAGTTCTAATATTAAATACTAACCTCTGTGGTAATGACGAAATGCATGAACCTAAATCTTGCTTCACTAAAGTTTGTTTAGAATAGGGATCTTTAACGAGTACCCGGCATTGAACAGACTCGAGATCGACAGCTTTATCATCCACAACATTTTTTATTTCACACATAAAAAATCTAGGGGTATGTCCACAATTCGAACCTATGACCTTCAGTACTAAAGACATGCTACCTGTTACCCTTCACTTGACTCCCCAGCTTAAAGGAAACACGAACTTGACCAGAAAGCAATTCAACAATGTTATAAATAAACGAAAGCAACAAAAAATGTATCAATAATATAGATATTTCTGGTAATATTTGGAAAAATTGTTGAATAGAGTAAATTGGTGAGAAATCAAGACAAACAAATATGATATTACAAGAATAATGGGTACCTTGGTTAATCAATTCTTGTTCAGCAAGATGGATACGTTCTAAACCAATACTCACCTGAAACATAAATGCAACATAATTAGCAACGTTAAAAAAATACATTAAGGACAAGTTAGGAAAGTGAATACAATCATAGAGTAGTTACTAAATATGAAACAACAGTGGTCATTGTTATGATGAACAATGCTCTTCATAAATTATGAATGTTTAATTCGTATCTGAAGAACTATATATATATAGTATATATATATACTATATACTATATATATATACTTCAAATGCCTGAGGCATTGAGAGTTTGATTTTGATCCTGGAAAATTGACCGAATCCCGATTACATTATACACCTATTCTATCCAACGGTTGATATATTATTGAATTTGTTATATATATATATATATGAATTCGCTTAACGATAATAAAATATATTATTTTGTTGTTCACACTCATTTTGCCACTTTTATTCTCACTTCTATAGTGACTGAAAATCACTTGAAACGATTCCTAACCGTTTTACCTTAAAGAAGATATTTTTAATGATCAATGTGGTTAGAATGAAGTAAAAAGAAAATATAATGAATAAAGAGAAAATGAAGAAGCGATAGCCGGTGGGGCGGGGAGGAAGCGATGTTTGATTGCGTTGATTGATTACCGCGCACTGACCTACGCCACCCCCTTCAGGCTGCCTTTAGGGACAGCAGCAGGCTTATTCATTGCCATCTTAAAACCTGTTGATCTCAACGGTACACAATCTGTCAAAACACTTCATTTCCTCTTTGTCTTTTAGTAATTCCTGTAATCTAATAAAGCCTGTTTGTATCAAAGGGGCTCACCACAATAAGTTTTATCCAGTTTTCCTAGAAAAACTGTTATTCCACAGAAAGTGTATCGCTAATGCCCTATCAACCTTGTTTATTTCATATACAAGGTAAATAAAGCACATTACTTTCTCATAGCGACTCTTGTTCAAATCCATTTCAAACTGAAGCCATTGACCTCTAGACATGGTGTTATATGTTAACATTTGTTTAGTTTAACATTTGATCATTTTAAAGCTGATCGACAGATATTATATAATATCTGACGGCCACAAATCAATGCCAACGGCAAAAATCAGGGAAGATATTTGTTTGAAGTGCAAACTAAATATCTTCGTTTGCACTTGATACCAGAGCAAAAATTAACAACAGTAAGTAAAATAACAGTAATTTATAATCATTTTTGTTTCAAAATCTTGATCCTGAGTCATTAAAAATATTATCAAGATATTCTCAGCCACTAGAACTATTATCGAGAAATTCTGAATTACTAGAAATATTACTGATACTGACACTGACGTATATATATATATATATATATATATATATTATATATATATATATATATCAATGATCAAACCACAATAAGAAATGGGAAAACAAGACTAAGATCTTTCAACCGTAACAAGCGGTCTTCGTCAGAGTCAAAAACCCAACTGACCTTGGGTTGGAACAACCCAAAAAAGAAACAACCAAAAACCTCAGTTGGGTTTTTGACTCTGACGAAGACCGCTTGTTACGATTGAAAGATCTTAGTCTTGTTTTCCCATTTCTTATTGTGGTTTGATCATTGATTGTTGTTTCACGTGTTTATGTGAAATCTTTTTATATATATATACAAAAGGTCTATTTTGAGACAAAAATGACCTCAGAGTTTTAGTTAATATATCTCAGTTTTTTATTTTTTTTCTGTTATCAAAAAAAATACATTCTTTAATTGTCTATAATCATTTTTCCACTCCTATTCCCACTTTTGTAATCGCTGAATGTCACTTCAAATGCTCTGCAAACCGTTATATATGGAAATATATATATTCTATCTTCGTGATGACGAGTACATCGAAATATAGTATTGAGTTTCTGTTTCATTTCTGAGTGTACTTTGTGTCAATATAGTTTATTTAGTTTGTGGAATCGTTCCATTTAATTGGTTGTATATATATTTAGATGATCAAAGCACAATATGAAAATGGGAAAACAAGACTAAGATCTTTCAAGCGTAACAAGCGGTCTTCGTCAGAGTTAAAAAAGATCTTAGTCTTGTTTTCCTATTTCTTATTGTGGTTTGATCATTGATTGTTATTTCACGTGTTTATGTGAATTTTTTTTATATATTTAGATACAAACAAGCGGTCTTCGTCAGAGTCAATTCTCAACTGTTGAGATATACTTTATATTTATATAAATATACATAAATATATTTATAATTTCTAGAAATATTTATATATATAAATGAAAAAATGTGTAACAATATTTTCATTATTAAAAGCCTGTCAAATTGTCTTTTTTTTTCCTTTTGGAAAAAATCGCTATACTCGGAAGGGCTTCTAGTAACAAATAAAAACACAAAACAATCCAAGTGATTGAAAAACATAAACCATTTTAAAAGCATCAAAGCTGCTTCCAGGTTATTGGAGCAGAAAATCCTATATTTATTCATTTTTTGCCGAAAGTAATATAAAGCATTCATAACTCCAGATATTGAAAATTTAGGTAGTGAATATTTTATAAGGATTATAATGGGGGGATTCTAAAATAGGAAACAATTCCTAAAATGTCAAGGGGATTTATTGCGTATGTAAGAAAAATTTAACAAAAAACAAAATACTGTATAGTTTTCTACCATTTAAATTATAAATTAACTTGATAAGCATTTAAAAATGAAGTTAGATGTTGTCTAATGTGTACCGTAGTAGCCTTTAGTATTGAAGATGAGAGAGCGGTTTGATCTTGACCACCCTTTTAATATTGAAGATGAAAGGTTTGATCTTGACCACCCCTTTAATATTGAAGATGAAAGGTTTGATCTTGACCACCCTTTTAATATTGAAGATGAGAGGTTTGATCTTGACCACTCCTTTAATACTGAAGATGAGAGGTTTGATCTTGACCACCCCTTTAATATTGAAGATGAGAGGTTTGATCTTGACCATGATTCTACATCAGGGTGTCAAATGCATGGTCCGCGAGGTGCCAATAGATTTTTTAACGATTTACTACAATTGTTAGATTCATGCATATTGTTAATACCACTGAGGTTAGTATGATTAATATTGGAAATAGAATAAACTGTTTAACAGCTGGAACAGCTAGAATAATACTGCAGCTGGAGCTATACCAGCTGTTTGGGAGTCCACCAATCTTCAAAAATAATTTTTAAACAATGAAACGACAATTTGATAGACCAGATTTGACAACGACTAAAATAGTGAAAAAAGAATCAGTCTAAATAATGTTAACTAGATAAAAGTTTTTTTTTTAAATAATTTAGTAAATACAAAAAATCTAGACAGCACTGGGAAGTAGGTAGGTTATATAACACTGATAACGACTCTTTGGGTCAGTTCCTTTCGAAGAGGTGTGACGTCCGAACCCGGTCGGAAAACTCCAGCAACAGTATACGAGCTTAGACGGTTTGTTTTTTTTCTAATATTAATAATTGTTAGGATTGACGAGAATGTAACTAAAGTTTAACTAAACTGTTAAGACAAGACATAACTTCTACTTTTTCATTCATATAACGATTATTCATTAATTCATTTCATATTATAATTACTATCAATAACGCTCTTTAATAGCAAATTTTAATAAATAAGTCATAACTGAGCCTTAAGAGTTATGGTGAACTCTCCGACTGACCGTCTTGTACAGACCTTCCACTCAACCAGCTTGTGTGTATTGTCCTAGAACAGGGGTCTCCAAACTTTTCAAGTTCGCATTACATACTTCCCACATTTATGCGGGTCGAATGAATAAAGGAAAAATCAATGCCAGTAATTTAATCTCCTCAAATATTAGAGTATAAACATGGAAAAATTAAAACATTTCTTGTTGGAAATAATCAGGTTAAACTATAGAGATTCCTGCCGGGAACAGATTCTTATATGGCCAAAGCTTTTGATATAGTATTCTTAACATGATTCAAGATATATACAAACTAAGTCTATTTAGCAAAATAAAAATCATTTAGACGTAAAAAGAAAAGTTATTTTATCATATAAATAAATAAAACATCAATTCAAGTTTATACACAATGAAATATATTTAAAACAAACAAAACTTGTAAATTGAAACAAGCAATTTATTTACCTAAAATAAAATAACATTAATCACAGGATTGTGTATTTATAATATTACCTTTGAGCATTCGTATTTTATCTGACAGTTGTGTTCAAGTTCGTTTGTAAAAGCATTCATTTTTAAGCTCTAATGTAGTAGTTTATTATATATTTGTTACATTTATTTATAATGCATTTCCAGTACTGTCATCAGCGAACACGCAATCCTCTCTGGGCTACTCTGGCTCCATGCGTTTATTTTATTACCATTGTTTATTTCGCAAATTTTAAATTAAATTTTTTTTGCTACATTTATATATAATATATAATACATTTGCACTACTGTCATCGACGAGCACGAAAGTAGCATTTACTTTATCACGATTGTTTATATTATTCAAATTTTAAATTAAAAAATTAAATTAATTTTTTAATTTAGGGTAACCCTGGCTCCATGTCTTTAGTTCATTACCAATGTGTATGTTACGCAAATATTAAATTAAAAAAACTTTATTTGTTACATTTATATATAATACATTTGCACTATTGTCATCGGCGAGCAAGCAAGACACTTGCTACTCTGGCTACAATTTTGAGAAAATTGTGATAATTTTTTTTATTCAAAATTATTTAGGTAATAAATAATATATATTTAATTTTAGGTTTCTATCTTCACGGAAAATGGGGAAAACAAACAAACAAACACACAAACTCACGAACTTTATACATAAAAATGGCTCGGAGTTGTGAATATGAGATATGTGAAACCCTGTGTAGAGAGCTAAGAGTATAAGAGGGGCAGTCGACTCCGAGCCAGTAGGATATAGGAGCTTTTGTTAACATCACTGCTCCAGACAACGTTGAGTAGTAATAGCATTAAGACTGCTAAAGTGCAATCACCTTGCTAATACTGCCAGTGCATAAGTAATATCGATGGTAAATAACAAATGGATCCTTCCCCCACCCCTCCATGGATAGGTGTTAGAGAACGGTAACCAGCATTATCTAAATAGAAAAAAAAACAAAACCTTCATAGTTGCCGTTGCTAATACAACTAAAGACAAATACAACAAAAAATACTAATTATAAAATAATTAATTAATTAATACAACAATGAATTTAAAAAGTTTTCTAGTATGACTTGTTTATGTATTACGATGTTATGCATTATTATTCTGCCTAAGTTTTTATGATTTCGTTTGTTGTTGTGGCATGGTCAGGTTGGCGAACATGGCGTGTTAATTATGTAAGGTTGCTGGGCCGAACTGTCAGTGCCAGGAGACAAGTAGAATCTCTAAGTAACCTAAACTCACCAACTAATATTACCTGATTCAGGTTATTAAGACCCTAAAATTGGAAATATTACTCTGGAGTTACTATTTTCAAACATTCATGGCACAAAAAAAAAAGAAGAAAAAGGTAAATTAATGATTAATTCAAGTATTAATAACGACATGTCTACCAGGGGCAATGATTAATGGAAATAAAAAATGTTGACGTCACATAGTGTTGTACGTCATCAAGTAAAGGGTTTTTGTGAAGGACTGAGTGGCAGGGCTTAGGTAATTAAAGAGAGCTCTGACGTCATAGCCACAGGAGCGAACCAACAGCTATATTATCAATTTAGATTCTACATAAAAGCAGGATTAATCAATCTTCATTTAGGTGAAATGTACGCGCGTCTTCTGACATTAATCGTCCTCCTCAAGTAGATGAATACAGTCTGCGATTAAATGTTATCAGTGCCGATTAAATAGAAACAAGAGGATTAAAAGTCCTTTTCGGATACTCCAAATTAATTTACAAACAAAAAAAGGAATTAATTCTTTATTGTGTAGTCAGTCACTATGTGTCATTTAATAATTATTGGAAATAACAGAATATAAAATTATTTTATTTTTAAAACTAAAACAAACAATTCCGAACAACCACTGCTCTTCTTCAGATATAACTGTTTATAAATAGAAAGTAAAAACAGGTATACATTATTATCTCTATACGAGTTTGAGATTAACAAAGAGCAACACACTTACAGACTCAAATTTTCGGGTAATCCGTCTTCAGGAGAAAAGTGAATGGGAGACCAAGCACGATGTAGACGCAACGGGTTACTTGCCGTTGCGTCTACAACGTGCTTGGTCTCCCATTCTCTTTTCTCCTGAAGACGGATTACCCGAAAATTTGAGTCTGTAAGTGTGTTTCCCTACTTTGTGTGTTGCTCTTTGTTAATCTCGAACTCGTATTGTGTCAAGTTTGGATCGTATTTCGTTTTATCAGTGAATTATTATCTCTCTATATATATGGTTCCTGAGTTTGTTTGTTTGTTCATCCATTTTCCGTGGAGAAAGAGACCTGAAGTTAAATATGTACTATTATTACCTGAATAATCTTAAATAAAAGAAAATTATCACTACATTCCGAAAATTGGAGCCAGGGTAGCAAGTGTCTTGCGTGCTCGCCGATGACAGTTGTGCAAATGTATTATAAATCAATGTAACAAATATATAATAAAGTATTTAATTCGAGGTTAAAAATGAATAATTTTATAAACAAACTTGAACATAACTGCCAGATAAAATACGAATGTTCTAAGCTAATTTTATAAAGACACATTCCCTTCATTAATGTAATTTTATGTTAGGTAAATAAATAGGATTGACGTGGGTGAGGGTATAGGGTACATCTGTTTCATATTAGAAGGCAGGTACCATACATTTCATTGTTATTTTTTTTCCTAAAGGTTAGGATTAGCCTTTACATTTGCTCTAGGACTAAGTGTAGGAAACATATTGAAAATATTACACAGAGAACTAGAACGAAATATATAAAAAAAAATAACAATGAAATACACCTGCCTTCTAATATGAAACAGATGTACCCCATACCCTCACCCACTTCCATCCTATTCCCAGTTAGTTGTACCAAACACTCACCCTTAGGTTCGTATTCTCTTCCTTATTTTATTTTATTTTTATTTTGTAGTATATTTACTGTATACTATAGATAACTCTCTGGTGTCATAGTATTTTTTAGTTAATGCCTGAAGAAGAACACTACGAGTTCGAAACGTGTTGTTTATACCATTAAAGTTTTATATGTGGAGACCATTTCATTAGCTTTTTACTCTACAATGAGTAAATACCACATAATAACTGATTTCACCACATTTGGATACCATCTCATTAGCTTTTTACCCTACAATGAGTAAATACCACATGATAACTGATTGCACTACGTTAGAATATTCTACAGCATTATATTATATTGATTGCTTGGTTTTAATGAATCATATAATTGTAACTTGAAGGAGGCTTTCAAAGTAAAAGGTACCAAGTGAAAGGGACTGGAAGCATTGGCCGTTGATAACAAGGGCCTTGGGTGGTGGGGGGAGTAGGCGTGGTTTGGCACCCGGTGCACAGCTCTTGCCAAAGTGGAGTAATTTTCTCTATTTTTTTCCATTAGAGGCAGAGTTTAGCACGTGGCTTGTAATCTATAAATGTGATGCAGTGATGGGATAGGGGATAAATGGCGATTTGGCAAACTTCCTACTACGTCACCTAGCAAACAAGCTCTCACATACTCCCCCCACCCTCCCGGCTAGGCTTTTATCAACACCTACCTGCACTGTAATGTCTAGCGCACTCTGTCACTCTTTAACTAGCCACTCATTTATCCCTTATCAGTTTAACGAAAAAAACAACAACTCCCTTATGACATAAACTGTAGATAACTACAACATCATCTTTTACTAACATGTTTCATTAACTTTATAAAAGTTACCTATAAACTGCATCTCAAAAGACACTATATACTTTCTTTTTTCGATTACTCTCAGTTAAAAGTAAAATAAATGTGAGGTAGACATTATCAATATAGAGGAAGGTTATCAATATCATAAAACATTCTACTTCTTCTAATATATCTTCAGTTAATAGTTAAAGAAATATGCTAAACATTGCAATATCCAATGTGCCTCGAAAGTCATTGTAAATTTACTTTTTTAAATTAATCTTCAGTTATATTTAAAGAAATGTGGTGTTAGAAATTGCAATATTCAATTTACCTCGAAAGTCATTAAGGATATTAGTTTTTCCAATTAATTTCCACTTAGAAGTAAAATAAATGAGAGTTTTATCAATATCAACCACAATATCAATATAGTGGTTGCTATCTCAAAAATATATATTTTTTTGAATTAATCTTCCATTAATATTTATAGATATATGGTGTTAAGACGTTGCAGTATACAGGGTGCCTCACAAGTCATCGAACACTTTACTTTTCAATATACAACATTCCAAACATTTTGGTTAAAGAATTATATAACAATTAAATTATTAAATAAATAGTTGTATTGCATAATTTTTAAATAAATAAACCCGGTGGAATTATTTAAATAATATAAAAAACTACATTATTTATCATGTTAAGGTTTGAATATGATATAGAAGTAAACTAAGTGAGATGTGAGATGTGGAGCAAAGTTTGAAGAGGTTTGGTAATAAGCTTTGCCGGAGCTCTGACGTTTATGGGTGACCTGCGGGTAGGAGAGAAGTCAGTTACCGACTCAAGCGGCTTTCAAGTGGATCTTTTTCTATAATACCGCCGCAGGTGAATGGAGGGATTCTGTTGAGCTTAAAGCATATTGAATTGTGTCAAAGGAAAGCTCTCGATATGTATATCTCTGCTCAAGGAAATGTATTTTATATTCTGTTCCGCAAGTATTAAATAACATCCTTTTTTTTTTATTCCAATCTTCCAACTGTACAAGAATATTTCTATTTTTAGTAACACAGAGATGGGCTAGGTGCTCAAGAAGCTTACGTCCTTGTCTGTGGACTCCAGGGTTCGATACCCACACTGGCCCTCAATTTATTCATGAAAGGTAAAAAATATGTGAGCATGACGTGACGTCACTTGGAGAGGAACTCATGCCGTTGGTACCGAGCCTGTAAGATACGAGTCACTCGTACTACGAACTTTTACAAAGTCGTACGAGACAAAACAGTATTACAAATGGCTGCTAATAAAGCGAATTGCTCGTACAATGAGGCACTCGTACTACAAGATTCTACTGTACTTCAAAAACAGATTAAAACCGGAATGAATACTAGGCTGAGTTTCATTAAGATATGAAATAAGCCAGAGCAGGTAATGTCAAAGACGACGCTAGCTGTACATCTAAAATTCATTTGCAACCTTTCCTCGTAACAGTAACCCGAGGGCCGAATGAGGACTTTTACAGTAACCTGAGAGCCGAATAATGACTTTTACAGTAACCCGAGGGCCGAATAATGACTTTTACAGTAACCTGAGAGCCGAATAATGACTTTTACAGTAACCTGAGAGCCGAATAATGACTTTTACAGTAACCTGAGAGCCGAATAATGACTTTTACAGTAACCCCGAGGGCCGAATAATGACTTTTACAGTAACCTGAGAGCCAAATAATGACTTTTACAGTAACCCCGAGGGCCGAATAATGACTTTTACAGTAACCTGAGAGCCGAATAATGACTTTTACAGTAACCTGAGAGCCGAATAATGACTTTTACAGTAACCCGAGGGCCGAATGAGGACTTTTACAGTAACCCGAGGGCTGCATTATGTCAATTATAAAAGTAGACCTAAATAAAAACAGTTTTTTTAAAGATAAAGTCTGTTTGTATAACAGTTTTTTATAAATGTTATTCAATCGAACAAGAACAGTAACAAACATAATAGGGAAAAAAAATAAATCTAGAATTTTAAAGTTCAAAGATCAGTTTTTTTGAGGATTTTTAGTCTAAGAAACCCTTGGCTACTGAACTTTAAGAATCAGTAGCCGAGAAGCTATATCAAGTTTAATATTTTAGTAATCTTTTTATTAATTTAGAACCTGAAATCAAATAACATAGCAAGTAAACCTAAAAAATATCTAATAACCCAGTTTTTTTCTATAAATGTTATTTAATTGAACGAAGACAACAAACACGATAAGAAAAAATAAAATTTAGTATTTTAGTTAATCAATTTATTATTCATACCCTGTAATTGCAACTGTGGTCAGAGTATCAATCAGATTTTGTTTTGCCTACTCATCTGGCAGAGTTTTGAATCAACAAGGTCATTAGTATTAGCAGAAAGCAATCTGAGCGATGCTTGCAAATGTTCATCAGTAAGCTGTAATCTTAGAGTAAGCAGACTTGTTAATCTTTATGGCTGAAAAAAATTGTTCACATCCATTTGTAATTTCAAACATTTCTAAAGACCTCCTAGTAGCTTATAGAAACTTTAGAGGCGACAGTGCCATAAAAAGATTTTTAAATTTTTATTTTAACTAGAAAAGTTAGTAAAACAAGTAAACGCAACCAGTGGCATTTTGAATTTAGTGGGTAAAAATTCTTCTGATTTCGGAGCTCAAAAAACTATGTCTAAGGCCACTTTCGGCTTTGGTCCGCCTCTTTGAGACCTGTGATATATATTTCCTACACTATAACCTGCTGAATTAAAAAAAATATATATTCTTGAACAAAATTGTTTAATATATTCTACACTGACCTACACTACATTGTTCAATGATTCCACACTCACTGAGAAGACACAGTACTACTTTCCTACCACTGACGACTATTTCTGATCTTTAAAACCAATAATATATATATATATTATATATAAGTTATGACAACCAAATCATTAAAGAAGTCAAAGAACAAAGAAAGCAGTAAGAGGAAATGGCTTAGCATTTAAAGTTAAATGAATTTAGACCAGTCACAATTGAATGCCTGAAGGTTTGTAATTATTCTGTTATTAATTCGGATGACCATGAAAGGGCTAATTAAAAGATGATTGATGATTTGCAAATGGTGTGAGTTGAAGTGACCTTGACACACAGTGGGCTTATTGCTCCTTATTGATCGCTCGCCCATCCAGCCACTAACACCACCAAAATATTTATCCACTTCAACAAAAAACAACATGATATTTAAAAATATCATCTATTTATTATCAAAACAAGTGCAGTAAAGAAAAATTAGATTATGTTTTAAAATTGAATCAAAGTATCATACTTCATAATAGTGATAAGCAGAAATATGTTAACTGTATGTTATTACTAAGGTAAATCAGCCAATCACCGATGCTGATTCCTCGAGGGAATATTCCATCTCTCATTCATTATAGATTGGGAGTCTTAATTTTGCCTAACTCAAGTGTATTGAGATTGGGATCTTTAACGAGTACTTAACAACATATAGGCTCGGAACCAACGGTTTAAAGTTCTCTCCGAGGGACGACGTGCTCAGATGTATTCACCTCCTACGTGAATCGAGGGCCTGGTGTGTATTGAACCCCTCACCTACCACGTCAGAATGGAGCACTTTGCCACTCAGCTAACCGGGCCCCAAATAAAGGGCATGACATACATTCATAAACATTAAAATTAATGCTATTGCCTCTTTGGGAGGGGGGGGGGGGGGGAGTTTCAACCTGCTCGCCTCTGGACTGGTCGGTCCGAGGTTCAATACCCACTCTAGTCCTTGATTTGTTCACGTGGGAAGTGAATAAATCGGGGCAAGTCGTACCCTCGTAGGACGTTAAGCCGTCGGTCCCGAGCCAGTACGATATCAGCTACTTGATACAGATCTTTACTCAAACTATCGTTGAGTTAGGCAAAACTTAGGACTTCCCATGCAGTATCAATCTTAATTGTATAGCATGACAAAGGGCCAATGTTCGGCCTATGTGTGTTGCTTAGTGGGACTACCACTGCAATCTAACCTAACCACTGATACTTAGTAATTCGGTAGTACTTAGTTAACGAAGTTGATAAAAGCGGCGTCTTGGAGTTTCAACCAACATCTACCCCCAGTTCTTACCACTAATCCTTGCTTAACAATTAAAATACCCCATAGATGGCATGACTGCCGGAAATTGCTGAAGCAGTGTACCACAGCGGTTCTCAGTGAGGATGAAATTCACCCCCAGGGGTGAAGTTTGAGTTTTCAGGGTGTGAATTGTGTCCACAGTAAGTATACAGAGTGAGGAAAGTAATTAATAAGTTTTCTTAATTATAAATTGAAAAATGCTATTTTAATTGAATTAATATTTTTTATATCCATCAATATTATTAATTAAATTCTATCTTGAACAGTATCAAAATAACCAAGTATTAAACCTAACTATTTCGCCACATTCATCTACTTCAGTTGAAAGAATTTTTTCAGTCGTGAAATGTGTTAAAAGAAAACGAACAAGTTCTCTGAAAGCAGAAATAGTAAGAGACAGAGTTCTAGCAATAAGTCAATTTCAAGGAGCATCAATGACTGTACTGACTGTACTACTTGGCAGTCACGAAAGGAACTTATAGGAGCTATAGAAAAGAGAGTAATATGCCAAAGATATTTAGAGAGACAGAAATTATGAAGAAATGCTTTATGTTTAACCTCAGCAACTGAAGAAGAAGATTAAGAATAATGCAATAATAAAGGTGAGCAAAATCAGTAAATACATACATTATTAATATGTGTATTTTAATAAGTGGGGTTTTAAGTTATAATCTAGGGTTTTGGTAAAATTCCCATAGGCAGCCCTGCGATCGAAGTAGACATCACCCACCCGTTCAAGAAGACATCCCAAACATGTATTGATAAATTTATATTGATAAATATTGATATTCATAGATATTGATGAATACATTTAATATTCGTATATATATATATATATTATATATATATATATATAGTCATCATCATAGAAAACCAAAAATTTTTCAAAACAAAAATAATTCAAATCACAAAAAAAATTGTTAAATTAAATTAACTGCCTATGCAAAAAAATGTAATAATCTTTCAACATTTAAAAAAAACAGTTTTGAAAAATTTAACATACATTTATTTTTAATTTGCGAATATTAGACTTGAAAAATCTATTTAAAAACAGCATTATAAGTCATTATCAGTCATATAATTAATTATCAGTTATTATCAGTCTTATAAGATAATTATAAGTCATTTCAGAATAATATTTCCTCTCACACAAATCCATTTGTACGAATCCTTGCTTCCTCCTCGCCTTCCATGAATCCCCCAAGACGATTCAAGAGAAGATGGCCAAGGGATCTACTACTACGATAATATACTTAAAACAAAGTGAAAAGTTGAGCTAGTGGGTTTCATTCTTTACCCATGTGCATCGAAGTTATCGTGTAATCTCTTACTACATATGCTTGTTATGCAGAATATGCGTAGTTGTATATTTGTAAATAAAAATGTAAAAAAAAAACAAAACAGTAATACACTCATAAAACATGAAAACAAACGACCTTAAAAACTCATTTTGGTATAAAATTTCAAAGGTTTTGTTAGCTTCTTATTTTCTCTTTTTACACCCTTAAAATGTCGCTCCCTAGCACGAGCCGCCCGGGCTGGACCTCCCCCCCCCACTCCTCTTATGCCACTGATTCTCAAACATGTATTACATGAAGATGATAACAAGCATTGAAAAAAAATCGCCGATTTGCTTGCCAGCCTGAGAATATTACTTGAAGGCAAACTGACAAGGCGAAGTGGAAGCCAGAGGGGTGGAGAACTAACTTTTTCTATTAGAAACTTTGAAAACTGTGCACTCAGCCCTCACTACAGACCACTTGAGAAGGCAATAAAGTCTAGCACACCTCCTTTGCATTATCAAGCCAACCCGCAGTTTACTCCTTCACCAATCACATCACTTCTATATTTCATAACATCATAATCAGTATAATCTCGTGTAAGGTTTGTCGGTTTTTAAAAACCGGTTTTTAGGAAAAAATCATGAAATTCGAAAATCGGTTTTTTAGTAGAAAATATCGGTTTTCAATGTATGAATAACACTTAAAAAAAATGGAAAATGACAAATGTGGCCAAATGTACCAGATTGATGAAAACACTGTTGCAAGCGGTTTGGTTCTTGGAATCATATCGGTCCGATTTAATAATATGGTTATTATAAATATAATATGGTTATTATAAAAATATATTGTTTTTATTTATTCGAACCCTTTGCTGAAAAACTCGTTTCACTATTATAAAAATATTTACATTCTTATATGTGAAAATTATGCATAAACAACGAATAATTGTTTTTAAAGTTATTTAATCCTGGTCAACCATTATTTCTTGTTTATTAAATTCCATAAAAAAATTTACTACCAATAAAATTGAACAGTAAGTAATTTCAGTCAAAAACTGCTTTTAATCACTCTAAATTTTCTGTTCAAATTACAGAATATTCGAGCAACAATTTTTTTTTATAAAAATTCAAAACCGATTAAAACCGGTTTTCTGGAAAAATTACTATTCGAAAACCGGATTTCTAAAATGTAAGTTTCTGTATAAACCCTAATCTCTTAGTATGAGTGTCTCATTGTACGACCAATTCGCTTTACGAGTAGCCATTCGTAAGAATTTTTGTCTCATAAGACGAATAAAAATTCGTAGATGGCATCCTCTAGTAGATTAATAAAATATGATCATTTCTTCCATGCATTTTTATTATTCATATTACATGCATAGCATTGTTTATTTTTTCTAGTTACTCTTTTCTAAACTAACGTTTTGCAGATGGAACGGATTATTTATTTTCATATTAATTTATTTAATGCGAAAAGTTGCTTTGTATTACTATTTACTCGTAAATCGTAATACGAGGTCGGACTGTGAACAAATTAAACATCGCATTGTGAGGTTCTACAGTAATTGAAATTAAAGTGTTTCAAGTATGGATTTGAAATAAAAAAAAACTATAGTTATAATTGGAATAACACTAGTAAATTAAGACTTCACATGAAATAATACATTAGAAAACTTAAAGTTTCGATTATTTCGTTTTTATTTTCATCCTAATCTAGAAACACGAAGACAAAAAATAACTCAGTATACAACTGGATAACAGAAACTGCAATGCTGTAAAAACAAGATTTCACAATAAACATATGAAATAAAAATCAACGTTTATACCACAGCAAGAAATATGAAATAAGATCTTTCAACAAAAAAGTGGTCTTCATCTGGATCAGCTTAACTCGACGAAAACCGATTGTTTCGGTTAAAGTATGTTAGTTTTTTTTTCTGAATTCTTACTCCAGTTGATGTTTTATATACATTAGACGTTGATGGATCGAAGAGTAACACAGAGAGTAAAGAAACACACTTACAAACTCAAATTTTCGGGCAATCCGTCTTCAGGAAAAAAGAGAAAGGGAGACCAAGGACATTGTAAACTCAACAGCAAGTAACCCGTTTACTCGTAAGTAACGGTTTACTTGCCGTCGCGTCTACAACTTGCTTGGTCTACCTTTCTCTTTTCTCCTGAAGACGGATTGCCCGAAAATTTGAGTTTGTAGGTGTATTTCTTTACTCTCTGTGTTACTCTTCTTCGATTTTGAACTCGAATTGTGTTCAGTTTGGATCGTCTTTCCGATTTTTAAGTGAAAAAAAATATATATATACACGAGTTAAAAATCGAAGAAGAATAACACAAAGAGTAAAGAAACACACTTACAAACTCAAATTTTTGGGCAATCTGTAGCAGAAGAAAAGGGAAAGGGATATTTGACTCTGAGAAGACTGCCTGTTATGTTTGAAAGAACTTAGTCATTTTTCTGATTCCTTACTGTGGATTGGATGTTGATGTACATATATAAAGAGCAAGGGAAAGAGAGAGAGAGAGGATAGAGAGAAAGAGAGATGCGTGTGTATCTGTGTATTTGTGCGTGCGACTTTTGAAAGAGAGAGAGAGAGAGAGAGAGAGAGAGAGAGAGAGAGAGAGAGAGAGCGAGGAAGTATTGATGTGTACACGACTTTTTGGCCTATTCAGCGATGAAAAGAGGCATAGTGCCAGTTACGGAAGTTCAGGAAGGTAGGGCAGAAATAGAACAGACTGAAAGTCTGAGAGCAGCGAGGCAGCAAGAGGTTTGGCGATCTCAGATAATAGATGAGGCAAGAGGACCGACTGCACTGCATCCGTGACAACCTTCCCTACCTAGAGGTCAACGAATCCCAGGCCTATTTCTGTAGGCCCTCTTTTTTTTTTTTGTTCTATTTCCATACAAATATTCTACTGACCGCCAAGACTAGTGGAAAAATCATTTTTGAATTAAATTTTTAGGAGTTTTAAAAACATTTCAACATCCTGGTCACTGAAAGATATTACATTACAGTTGTTTTGATAATATGAATCTTCAGTAAATCATATGTTCCCTTTTTAAAATCTTCCTAGAGTTCCCGTGACCCGTTCGGGCATCCATCAACTTCTTTTTAATGCCATTATATTTACGTAAATGCAAATCAACTCTAAATGACCCTATTGAGAGCACATGTAATTGGTCATGTTGAAATACTGTTTTACATAAATGAAATAAAACTTTCTGTACAGTCTCTTCTTGACACTTATGAATAGTCATGGTAAATGCTAACTGAACTGGAAATTGAATCCTTGAAAAAGAAATGTTCCCCTCTTTAGATAAAATAAATTTCAATCATGGAATTAAAACTATTTACCCTTGAAACTGTGATGCCACAACTTTTACAAACAATGACTTTATCGTAAAGCTCGCCAGTTATTGGTCTTGTTTCATTACATAAGCCCAGCATTTCATTAGATCAGCATTTCTCATAAACATGAAAGAAGCTCCTTTTTTGAATTCAAGCTTATGTTTTGGAAGTGAAATGCAAAAAGTCCCCTTGGCGCAGAGTAGCGCTAAGAATTAAAAGTAAATACGTCCAATAAAAAATAACATCGTCTAAACAACAATAAGATTCTGAAAATGGGACTAAGATCTTTTCTAGAAAAAACCGGTTAGGTTTATTCTATAACAGAAATAGATTTTACATCTGAAGTCAGTCATTTTAACTGACTTAGATTGATAGAAGTTATTTCTCATACTTCTTTCTTTTTAATACCGCGATTTGTAAAGTCATATATTACTCTCTGTTTTCTTTAATATTTATTTGAATGATCCAGCATAAACTGAAACTAACAGGTATTCCAAGTTTCAGCTGTGCGCAACATCCAAGGCTTCATCTTTAGTTGACTTATACAAATGTTACGTTATTTATATCAGGTTTTGTAAGACAGCCCCCATAGCCAGAGCATAGCGCACTGGACCTTCAAGGTAAAGGTTGTGGGTTCGAATCCCACAAAATTACGTGCATTTTATTATTTATTCAGACAAATCACGGTGGTAAGAAATCAAATAAACAAAATCAGTTATCAAAGTTTTATAAGTATATAGATAATAAAAAATTAGGGGTGGTTTGCACTCAACCGACTATAATCACAAGTTATGCAAGGAGTTACTGTGTGGTATTTACTCATGATTAGAGAAGAAAAGAAACATTAAGTCTTCTATAAACCTATAAAAGAAAAGGATTTAATCACACAATGCGTTTCGAACACTTAGTTATCATCGCCAGGTTACACCTTGGCTCAGTAAGGTGATGTTGACTAATCAGGAAATGAACGGACACTCCCCAACACTTCTTACTGAGCCAGATGTAACCTGATGATGAACACTTAGTGTTCGAAATGCTTTGTGTGATAAATCCTTTTTTTACATGGAAAGACTTATCATGAGTGTCCTGTAATCTTGACTATAATCAAACCATAAATTAACTTAGGGTTGTTATTCTCAGTGCCATAGGAGGTTACTAGTAAATACTTAAAGAAGAAAGAAATACCTTAATTCGTCAATTCACATAATCAAATGGCACTTTCCAGATTATTTTTCAGCTTCAAAATTGAAACTCTGGAAGCTTCCGAAGGCTGCAGAAACATTTATTAGGCACAAGATTTACAATTGAGGGAAAAATTTACGATATAAGATGATATCATTCTTCTTTAATTGTTAATAATTAACTTTTGAAAACGATTCACTTTTTTTCTTTTTTAAAAACCTCTTAGAGGCTTAGAGTTTAATAAATTTGTTGGAGGACCGGGAAGCAGTGGGCTGTTTGTTACTCTAATGTAGATTAAGGTAGGGGATGAGCTTCGCGTGGACTCTTATTACAAGAAAAGGTTTCCCTTCAACTGCCTCATGTCTAACACACACACATTTGTCTAAATCAAAGATGGCCCAATGCTCATTCCTCATTGGTAACAGTAATTCTATTCCTCTTGTCTACTCAAAAAAAAAAAAAAGGTTTTAGCAGAAATCCTGTTTCCTGGCAGAAGATTTATCGTTGAGTAGACTTTGTTTATTGGTAGAATCATCAATAACTGGGGAAGACATTGCCTTGCCGTGGCCTAACCCCCAAGGGGACACCATCTGTCCTTCAATGATAAGCGCCCCCCTTCTGCTCTTCACCCCACCCCCACCCGCCCCCGCCCTATTAGGCAGCTTTAGTAGGTCTTTTCTTTGCATCAAAAATCCCGCCAGACCACCAAAATACCCTTCCTTGCCAATTAGCGTTCCAGCCACCTGTGCCAAACAAAACTTTTAACCATCTCAGCTGTAAAGGCTCCCTCCTGGAAGCCTGATTGTTATTAAAAAATATATCAGTCATTTACAGATTTCACCACAGAGGATATTAAATACACTTCTGGCTTATGAGGTCGGTATTGCTTTTAGGAAACAAGAATCTCTCCTTGACCAGATTAGCAAACTTTCCTAACTTAAAATAATTATTACAAATCATTTTAGTAATTGGTTGTACAATCAAATCAGGTATTCGATATCACGTGCAGTGCCACAGTTTTCTTTTTGTGGATGGCTGACGAACTGACAAAGTCAGCCCTCCAGTGCTGATTCCTCGAGGATATATTACATCTCCCATTGATTCTACATTGGGAGTCCTAAATGTTGCCTAACACAAGTGCATTTAAAGCAAAGGAATTTTTAAAAAGTACCTGATAGCGTACAGGCTCGGAACCGACCGCTTAATCTCCTCTCCGAGGAACAAAGTGCTCAGATTGATTCACCTCCCGCGTCAACAAACCGAGGGCCAGAGTAGGTATTGAACCACGGATCTACAAGGCTAGAAGCGAGCACGCTGCCACTAGAATGCCCTGGCCCTCTAACCTATAACGAATCAATATCAGTACTATATTAACACGGTACTGTTCAATTCATGATGTGTCTTCCCTTCCCTCTGTAACAAAGAAACAAAAATTAAATTTCATTTGAAGCCTCCTTAGTTCAGAGAAGAACAACTTGATTTTTTCCCCCACATCGACGATCATTGAATGGATTTTATTTTTAAGTTTAATATAACGGAAATATTACAAGGAATAAAGGCTGAGAGCACAAAGGAAGGTGCAAATATGTGCGTGAATATAGCATACAAAGAAAGAACTGATATTTTCATCTTTTTTTTTAAAGAAAAAGATGCCTCCTTACAAGGGTAAATTTTGTCTTCTATTGAATATTTTAGTGTCATTTAATAAAATACGTCATGCGGAATGAGGCGCACAATATTTATATCCGGAAAATAATTTCATAATACCGTATACGTACATTTCAAAAACATTCCAGAACTCGAATTATTATTATTATTTTTCTTTTGCCTCTGTCTAGTATCCCTAGAAGAGGTAGTTTATTTTAGCATGTACCACATGTTTTAGTAAACTAAATAAGATATTCCTCATTTTACTAATAATTTAAGATAGTTTGGATGATGTAACGTAAGGCATTTAGAGGTTTTACAAAATAAAGTAATGAGATATGATGGTAATAAAATGAGATAAAGTTGAAAATATTTTAATATAACTAAAAGTTCTTATAAAAACTACTGGTATTTAGCCATAATTTAAAGAAAATTCAAAAGTATAATATTTACAAATCCAAGAAATGGTGTAAAATAATTGTTGTGTTCTAAACCAGACCCCATGAGAGTGACTTTACCATTTCTGGACCCCCACTCCACCCTCCCACCACGAAATAAAAAACATAATTTTGCTAATTTTTAAATAACTACTTCATTCATTACTATATTCATTTAATCATTTTGGGGAGTTTCAAAAATTAGGTCTCCAAACGTAATTTTTGAAATTTCCCAATAAATATTTGATTTGAAGTAAATGAGGCGGTGACTATGAAATAGTTTCATTATATTTACAACGTGATGTCGGAATATTTAACATCTTTTTAAAACAATAATAAAAATGTTTCTTTATTAACATTTTTATAAAGTATGCTGAAATAAATGGTTAAAAAATCAGTTTTGAATATAATAAAAACATAACTGTAATAGAACATTTTGAATAGTAAGTGTATATCTCTATGTACCTCTATAAAAGAGAGAGAGAAAGAGGGAGAGAGAGAAAGTGAGAGAGAGAGAGAGAGAGAGAGAGAGAGAGAGAGAGTGTGTGTGTGTGTCTGTCTAGCGTGCAAGTTTTATAATCAAAATTAAAGTTATTTTTTTCATCACTATAGTTTACTTAGATTAATACAAGAAAGAAGGAACTTAGTTTATTACCAAAGGATGACGAGATTGATGGTCGAAATACTCATAAATTTTACAAAAATTGGTCGTTAGAAGAACTGAAGTCAATTTTGTTATTCCTTAACTAATACTGTATAGCTTGTTAAATATAATTCTAATAGATGCTTTGAAATTGGCAATAATATTGGAATGATGGTACAGTGGGACATAGGAGTTCGGGGTTGGTTATACGCAGCAGTGCAAGGGACTGCTTTGTAATTGATAAGAAGCAGACCACGTCGTAGGAGTCAGAGGGTGGGTCCGAAACACAATTTCCTCTTCCTTCCCATTGGCCGGCACAGATTCAATCTGAAAAGGTGGCTTTTCATTGTCCCACCTCCCCACCTTTCAATAAATTGAGCTCTCCCTCTTATATCCTTCCTTCTGTAGATACAAAAAAAAAAAAAAATGAAAAATCCATTAGGGTTTTCATAGTGGACATCAATTCAATCCTATTGGGACACAACCCAATTGGAAGCACTATGAAAATTTGACTTTAGTCATCATTCTGGGAAAGAAATAGTGAAAAGTTTAATTATTCAAAGGTCATTTCCTGGGTATTCAATATATTAAATGGTTTCAATGTCTCTCGGTTGGCTATTCAGTTTGCCTATTGTTCCAAAACAATTTGTTTAACAGTCGAACAAATCAATTCTCCAGAGTTCTATTCAGTCAAAATAAATCCTTAATGACTGCAATAATAATAGCAAACCTTTAACTTTTCGCTTAATCAACGGGTGAATTTGTTCCTTACTTTTTAATACCAAACTCCATAGAAACAATTAAGAACAGCTCGAAAATAGTTAGTAAGTCACCATCTCTATGAAAGCAAGACCAGCTTGGATATGAGTCCGTTATTTTCATCTAAATGATTATTATAGGGATGAAAACTAATATATTTACCACTGAAAAAAACACCATAACGTTAAGGTTTAAAATCATAGGATAGATAATATTACAGTGGTCGTCCCACAAGGAAACACATACATGCCGAAATATTGGCTATTTGAGGTACCACACAAACAACATTGACTCTACATTGGAAGTCCTAAATTTTACCCAACCCAAGTGTATTTAGTGTAGAGATCATTAACAAGTACGTGACATGGTACAGGCTCGGGACCGAGGGTTTAACGTCCTCTTCCAGGGAAGATGTGTTCTTACTCTCACCTCCCTCGTGAATACTTCGAGGGCCATAGTGGGTATTGAACCCCGGACCCATCAGTCCAGAGGCGAGCTCCCACTGGGCTAACCTGGCCCCTCATCATAGGATAACCATGATATCATTAAGCTTCGAGTCTCAAAAAATCCATTTTCCAAAGGCTTTTAAATTTCTAATGTAAATACTAACCACCTTTAAGATAAAAGTTTCAAATTAATTTTTAAAGCAAAATGTTTCTTATTTAAAAGTATGTTAAAATAATTAACATAATATGCTTAGTGGTTACGGTTTCAAATTATTAACTACATTACAATTTTCAGAAGTTCAGTCTGACAGACCGTGTATGCCACATTTCTGCTAGCGAGGGTCTAGTTTCCTCTTGTTGCTATGCGGGCAACCTCCTGAAAAGATACTGCTTATCATATAGCCACAAACTAAGAGAGTTATACCCCTACTGAGTGAGGAACCAGAGACACCGCGAGTGCAACACTAACAACGGGGCATGTAGTACAACCTAAGGAAATCCCACATGGACTACCACCATCCCTGTGGTGCCCACAGTGCTTCAGGAGCTCTCGGGTTGAACTCCGGACTTAGGTCCTACTGAGCCTGTCTTGTCTACAAGTGAAAGCAGAGGTCACAAAGACTTCCACCTGTTAGCCAGTCAACCCAATCAGCGTAACCTGTCACCCACTCTCGTGGTGAGAACACTGACAGCCACATGGGAATCAGGGGGGCTGCCTCCTCACAAAAGGAAAACCCCCAGGGGAGAGACCTCTGAGCCATTGAGAGAAGAGTGATTACAAAATATGTAAGCGTACACAAACCTATTATTGATATATTTACATAATCCTATAAAGATATGCGGGTATCAACATCGTCTCAAGGGGCCTGAGTACGCATGTTTGGACTGGTAGAGTTTGATTCTCACATTGGCCAGGATTCCATCACGTGGAAGGTGAACAAATCTGAGCACGTCGTCCCTCGGAGAGGACATTAAGCCTACAGTCCCAGGTTTACACTCGTACGATGTCAGGTACTCGCAAAAGATTCCTATCCTAAATGTAATTGATTTAAGCGAAATTTATGATTGACAATATTCCTTTGAGGAACCAGAGTCAGAGATGTAGCTTTCAGGCAAAATCCTTAATCCACCAAAAAAAAAAAAAAATACTTGAAACAGCTGCCATAGAAAACACAGACGTAACAATAAAAAAGGACGGCTGGATGCAACCCTCATCTGCATATTGAGTCGCCAAGGCTAATTACTATTCATTATTGATAAATAATTCTCATTAGGTCAACCTCGATAATCAGAATATGTTTATATATAAATTATATTATGCTGGCAAAACGTTGATTCCTTTAACTGAAAAAAAAACAAAACAACTAACCTAAAAATCTAAAAGTTAGAATTGATTGATCTAAAAGGAGAAATAAATCATTTGATAAAGTAATTCTCTGAGAAATTTCATATCCTCCCCTTTGCCCAGTCAAGTTCTATTAAGGTTGTGAAAAGCATTAAAAGCTGGTGACCCTTGAACAATTCCACAATCAGTGAACCGCTATTCCAGTCCTCATTCAAACTCCCACAAACCCACTTTTATTTCCATCTGTCATTATTCCTATTGATTTATATTATTCATAAATACTATAAAAAAGGTTTCCTTAAAAATACAATTTATCGTCCACACAGCTTAAACTAAACTTCTTAATGGCCTTTTTTTTTTTTTGGCATACATAAATTTTGGGGAAAATACATTTCCAAGGGAGAAGAATACATCTTTTATTATGATAATGGTGTTATCATCCTTAAGCGTTTTATCCCTCGGCCATCTCAAGTTTGAGATTAATTCGTGATTTCATGAATAGGTAAAACTAATAGCATTGTCAGCCGTCAAGAGGTCTTTAGTTTTCTGTAAATAATGCATTTATAAGAAATCTTTCAACCAATAAACATGCTAATCACAAATTTATACATTTTAAAAGGTAATATTAAAACCACAAAATCTACATTATATGAAATATCTAACACGAATTAATGAATCAAACTATATATATATAGCTTAGTGGGACGGAAGATTATGTTGTGGTTTGATCATTGATTGTTATTTCACGCGTTTATGTGAAATCTTGTTTATATATATATATATATCAGTTCAAAATTGAAGACAGGTAGCACACAATGTAAAGAAACACACTTACAAACTCAAATTTTCGGGCAATCCGTCTTCAAGAGAAAAGAGAAAGGGAGACCAAGCACGTTGTAGACGCAACGACTAGTAACTAGTTATATATATACATATATATATATATATATATATTCCGGTACCATATCACCAAATCATTCGGTGAGTTTATTTATATGGTACCGGAAATATGGAGGAATAATATAAGAAAACTCGAGAAGGTTGGCAAGTTATTTAATGATATATATATATATATATATATATATATTATATATATATATACTAAATCGAATAAACAGACTATAAAACTTTAAATTGTACAAAACACGACACAGAAAAAAGATAAAAGGCACACTTCGTCCTCTCTCCTAGTTTTCTCCTGATAACAAACAACAGTTCGAAATTATTGAATTTAGTAGTGAGCTGTTTGTGTAGCATGTGTGAGTCGCACCAAAAACTAAAGGGAGGTTTCATTGAAGAGGTGTAATTCGTAATTCTTAATTATATTTTTAAAATAAAAAAATAAACACAGCAATATTATATTTAATATTAATTCACTTAAACAATGGCAAGAAAAGGGGGGAGGGGAGGCCGTCCGCCCAGGGCGGCAAAAATAGTTGCTATTTTTGTATATCAGTATATCAGTATTTAATTTATTTTATTTATTTATTTATTTAGTCAGTATTAGTATATCAGTGACTTCAATACTAGTAAAATATAATCTGAAGAGTCACAAGAGGCTACTAAGTAGCATTCTCCCAATGTATATGAGTGAAAATGGAATTATCCTAAAGGATTATAAACAGACAATATGAAGAATAGAACGATGAAGGTTACCAAGAACTCAGTGAGTATTTCAACTTAGGTTACAACAGAAGAAACAGAGCAAATAACCTTTCAAGAAAGGCTTCATTCAAAATATGCAAAGTTACAACCATTGAAGGTTATACATGCAAGCAGTTTGGATTAAAAAGTGAAACGACTTACACAATGAACTTTGAAATTGAAAAAAAAAAACCAATGAAATCATACATTAGAAATTTAAAATGAGTAAGTTTTAATTTCTAAACTTAAAAAGATTAAGTATTGACTGTAGTAATGCATAGTTCTTCAAATTTCAAAATTGCATGCTTCTGTATGTTTTCTCATATTCTAATTCAAAATATCTACATTTGTAACATTTTGTATGTTTCAATGTTATAGATTCGACATCTGCATGATTGTCATATGATCTCAAAACATCGAAGTGATTGCGTCAGTTCTTTTTATTTAATCCTTTCTGTATGATGTATATAGAAAATAAAATTCTATCAGGATTAGGTCAGCTCTTCAGGTTTATACTTTTATCAATATTTATATACATATATACAATACTTTTTCGATGAAAATACGATCCGAAACGGATGAATAAAGATGAATGTGGATGACATAGAGAAATTCATTAATGAAAAAATTGAGACTGTAAGTGCGTGTTTTCATTTCTCTATGTTTCTAATTCTACATTGAACTTTATATGTATATATACAATAACACATGATCAATTAATGAAGGATGAACTACAAGAAATAAATAAAAGGGAATAGTAAATGTTGTGGGCCTTCAATTGATGTCATCAGATATCAATGAATGTTAAATACATCAAGGTAACAAAAGTTTATATACAAACATAAAGAAGGTAACGGAAACAACTAAGCAAAGTAGGTTACAACGGAACAATTGAATCCAATGATAACAAGAACTATACATACTTGCTCTTTGTATCGTTTTAAAAACATCTTGCCTTCCTCTCAATACCACGCCAGATATCCTATGTCCCCTGCTTCTGTTGTTTTGGAGACAGACTTTGTCATACTTCTGAATTTCTCAAAGAAAGTAAAGTAAATCTCTTCGAATGCATATATTATTAAAAAATCGAGCGTATTGTGCATTAAGGATATTTTTAAATAACTTATCAACACTTTTTGATGTTGCACGGTCATCTGACCCAATAAATCACTGAGTGACATCCTCGTAGTTTAAAACTTACAATTCTAAAGCGCATTCATTAAACTAAAACAGTTTTCGAACTCTCCAGTCATATTCAAGATTATTAAAGTTAAAGTTTGCAATAACTATAATAAAATTAAATAATAATACAAAACAATTACAGTTCTGAAAACAAAACTACAACTGCAAAGTGATAACAGGTGATAAAAGATAGGAACTGAATCACCAGCGCACCCAAGCGCCCAGTAAGTCAACTAACAAACACATTCATAAATTTAAATCTGGGATATATATTTCTTGAACTAGGAATAATAAATATTTTGTTAACTTAACAATTGAGTGAAAGGAATTTTTCTTCAACATACATATAATATTTGTGTAAATATATAAATATTGATAAAAGTATCGACCGTGCTGTAGAAACAAAATAAAGTTTTTGACTACTCGGTTAGTTCTTCAAGTCTAAATTAAACTCTTATTACCAACATTTCAGTTTTTATTATAAACCTTTTTATAGGCCTACAAAACAGAAGAAAGATAAAAGATGTAATACAGTCATTCAAAAAATCAAGCATACATAAAAAGTGCAAGAAAGTTACAAATAAAAAGTTCTGTAAGTTCTTTCAGTAACCTATTTTTAAACCTTCTATTATAAGTTTGATTTCTGGATGATTGTATTACATCTTATATTTCCTCTGTTTTATAAGTCTATGAAAAAGGTTTTAAATAAAAACCGAAATATTGGCCATGAGAGGTTAATTTGAACCTAAATAACTAACCGAGACCTGATAAAATTTTATTTGGTCAATATATATAAATATATGCATTTAAAAACTTTATGTTTGATTCCATTTGATTTATCTTCGGCGAATATTTTCCCAAATTTCGAAATCTTTTCTTCATTTCTGGGTTCAACTTATCACCATATTTGTTTGAATTCTTATTGGATATGTTTCGGTGTTACATCAACCATCTTCAGCAAAACAAGAAATTAAAACTACACATAACAAAATTAATCTAAATACCTAAATACCGAAACATGTCCAATAAGAATTCAAACAAATATGGTATTTAATTTTTAAGTTGAACCCAGAAATGAAGAAAAGATTTCGAAATTTGGAAAAATATTTGACGAAGTTAAATCAAGTGGAATCAGACATAAAGTTTTTAAAGGCATGTATCAAGAAAGACTGCTCCCAACTTTTACTAATATATATATATGTTATATATCAATGTTCAAACGTCAAGTTATTGTTGTGGTTTGAACATAAGCATGTGAAACAACATCGACTGTCGTTTCACGTGTTTATTATGGAATCTCGCTATAAATATCCATATATAAAAAGAGTTCACATAAACACGTGAAATAACAATCAATGATCAAACCACAATAAGAAAATGGGAAAACAAGACTAAGATCTTTCCCATTTTCTTATTGTGGTTTGATCATTGATTGTATATATATATATATATATACCTCATTAAATATCTTGCCAACATTAAGTTTAGTATGTTTCCTACAACCTTTTCAAGATTTCGAATGCTACTTTTCCATCTTTGTGGTATCATATAAATTAACTCTATAAATAATGTTTAATAAATGAATGTTTAAAAGAAGGTCTGCTCCCAAAGTATACCAATATATATATATATCAACCTAACACAACAAAAAATGTATCAATACCATATCCAGCCTACCCTAAATGATTCAATCGGCATTGAAGCATGGACGCAATTAGTTTATCATAATGATACAATATTTAATTGTTATATTGCTCATTTTTATGCTGTAAAAGAAATACAGTTTTTACTATTTATTCGCATACATTTTGAATTTTTTAACAAGCAAAATATATCTGTTCTTTCATAAATATTTATATATTTGTAACTGATGTTATCAATATAAGGGATTTTTTTAGTCTTAGTTTTTATACCTATAAAGAAAAATGTATTTTTCAAAAATTTACATTCGCATAAATTAAGTTTAATCCATGGAAAAAAATATAGGAATCACTGTTCAATAAGTAAAAACATTTTGAACGAAAAATCGAAACTTTTCTATTAAATTTGTGACAAATTTTCATAGGTTATATGGCTTTTATTTAATATATGGCGGCTATAGGCATTAATATAGCCATAAGAATACAGTAAATTTAATTAAGAGGTTAACTTGTGTAAGAGGGCACTAATCAAAGTTTTCCTGACCTACTTTCCAAACTCTCTCATACACTTTGATTAAAGTCATATTTCTAGCACTTTCAAGATTTAATGAAAACTTAGGACCAACTTATGTCATCAAAACGCCCCCAAGAAATGGAAATCTCTCAAGCTGGATTTTTCTAAAACGGTGTCCTCTTTCCATGAAGAGTAGAGATAAGAAACTTGAGATGATGAACTTGTTATCTGCCAAGATAAGATAGCCAACTTCTTTCAGGATACTTGGTGCAAAGACTTGTTTTGCCAAGTCACTTATCTAAGTCCAAAACCATCCACAATAAATGATAATATAAAAGTAAATACATATATAAATTCTAACGTAGTGCAATCACTTATTATGTGGTATTTACTCAAAATCAATATAAGATATTATTATCAACCGTCATAACTTACATCATCAGAGTCCCATTGATGATGCAGCCATTGCGAAACCGGTCGGGCGACTTCATCAGCGATAGACGAGGTATGACGGTTAATTATAATATCTTATTTACTAACCTCTGTGGCACAAACAATATGCATGCATAATCAATATGTTTCCTACCCTTAGTCTTAGGGCAAATGTAAAGGCTCTGCCTAACCTTTAGGAAAAAAAAATAATGAAATTACCTGCCTTCTAATATGAAACAGATGTACCCCATCTAATATGAAACAGGTTAGCCCAGTGGTAACGTGCTCATCTCGGGACTGATAGGTCCGGGGTTCAATACCCACTCTGGCCATAGGTTTATTTACGAGGGAAGTGAATAAGTCTGAGCACGTCATCCCTTGGAGAGGATCGTTAAACAGTCGGTCCGAAGGCTATACGATGTCATTTACTCCTATAAGATCCCTACTCTAAATACACTTAAGTTAGACAAGATTTAGGACTCTCAATGTTGTATGTTCATTGCGTGGCATCACAAAGTGTCAATAATCGGCCCATGTAGTATGTTTTTTTGTATCACTGCCATTGCAACCCAACATACCCCTTTTAATACACCCCTTACCTCCCTACCTCTCTATACCGCACTACAATTCCACTTGCAAATGTTTCAGTTCAAGACTGAGTCGGGATTGGGAAAAGTTATCCTAGTTGAAAGATCCTGACTCAATTTCTGAATGTCCTACTGTGTTTTAAACGTTTTGTTTATTGTAAAATATCGGTTTGCAGTTATGTAGTGATAAATATTAATAAGCAGGATATAAAGTGGACGTTTGCCTAGAAAAGGCTGAATAGCTGGTCATAGAGGGCTGGCGGGGAAGCAGTTGATAGCAGAGAAGCCCAATATCGGCCTGCCCAGAGAATGTTTACGATTCCTGGGGATATTACGTCGTTTTGAGCCCCCAACTGAGGAATCCAATATGAAGGTCGCCCTAGTCCGGGTCACCTTATAGTGGGCAAACAGTAAAACTTTATCGCCTAAGGCAAATATCGGTGGAGGAACAACAGGTTCAAACTATATTGCCGCTTGCATTCAACAAACAAAATAGATTGAACTTCCGACTGCCACCATTGTCTGGATATAAGCTTTTCTATTTAGAAAGAAAAATACAGCAATACCATGCTTCTGAAGTAAATGAGAAACACGAAATAACAGACTAACAGTAGGTTATTTACACCTGTTTTCCAAGAAATCATTTTGGCAAATTGTTTTTATTTTATCTACTTTGTTACGCTGATAACCTTACTAGAGGATAAACATTTACTTATAACACAAATAGTTTCTTTAGCTGCACTGTTAAATTTGATCAATTCAGTACTGTGGTAATTTAATAATAAGATTTTAGTTCTTTAACAAAGAAGTACAGTTACTCTGGCAGCATGTCATTCGTCTTTATTAACGCAGGCTTTGTAATGCATCAACATGAATGACAGAGTGCACTCTAATGAGATCTGCTGTCAACCTTTTCTTCCTCACTATCATACCTTCCTTATTTCCATATTCTACAAAGTATAACAAACTGGAAAATTGACTCTAAAGAAAGGAGAATTAATAAAAAAAAACTCATTTGAAAACACAGATCTGAGATTAGCAGATTAACGGTAGAAAATAGGAGGTACTTTCAGTGAAGATAAGGGAAAAAAATATGAGCACTTTGTCTATCGGAGAGGCTTTTGGTCCTAAACTTGCACGATCTCAAGTACTCGTGTAGACCCCTACTCTAAATAAACTTGAATTATGATTAGTCAGGAAAGATACATGAAATCTTCACACACAAGGATTTAATTATACGACGCGTTTCGAACACTTAGGGTTCATCATCAGCTTCTGTAAAGAGAAAATCGAATTACTGACTAGATGTATAATTCAAACGTTTAAATAGTTTCAATAGCAACAGGACGTGTACTTTGTTGCGTGTATCCGTCATATGGCGTCGTGATTTCTGTCGTTGGAATGATACTGCTATTGTATGAGAATAAATGTGGGTACGTCGTTCCTAGCAGAGTACGTTCAAGTTGTAGTTCTGATGTGTAAGATGCCAGGTATTCGTTAAAGATCCTTAACCTAAATATACTTGAGTTAGTCACAATTAAGGACCCCTAATGTATGAGAATGTTCATTGTATGATATCACAAAGGGCCAACATTTGGCTTATGTATAATGTGGGACTACCTCTGCAGCCTAACCTAACATAGACTGAAATTTATGAAGTAGTGGGACAAGTATTTATGAAGAAGTGAGATGAAAATTTATGAAGAAGTTAGAATTTCTGCTTCCTTCAATGGAAGCAGCCGTCCTTGATTTCAAGAGGCAACATCAAAAATCGGTAAATATTATTGTATAGTCAATGATCAAACCACAATATGAAATGGGAAAACAAGAGTAAGCACTTTCAACCGTAACAAGCGGTCTTCGTCAGAGTCAAAAACCCAACTCACCGCTTGACTGTTATTTCACTTGTTTATGTGAAATCTTTTTATCATTGTACAGATACATAATTGCGTTTATTGTAACGCAGAGGCTTCTATGTATAAAATAACTAGTATTAAACAGACATGTATATATTAGTATATAGTAATATTGTTAAAAAATTATAAAATGAAATATTTTTAAATACAGCCAGGTTCTCTATAATGGTAAAGTAAAGAGAGCTCTGGTGTGTTAGATGAAGAAAATAAATCAAAGGGAATTAAAAGAAGAATGGATCAGCTGGCAGGGTTAATTACAAAGAGGATGAGAAGAGGATTAAAAGACTGTTCGGGGATTAAAGAGGCAGGAGAAGGTAAACACTGAGGGAAGGTGAATCAGTCCCCGAGGAATGGCAGTTATCTCGCAGATCAAAGATTCAGCCTTCTTTGCTAAGCCCCCGTAATTGTTAGTTCTACAGCAAAAGTAACACAGCTTTAACTCGGTTCTTATACAATCAAAGTATTTAATCATAATAAGGAAAAAACAAACTTCAACACAGAATAAGTTTTACAGAAAAAAAGTTTCGATCTTCTACTTTCCATCTTCAGTTAAGTAAGGATGCTTACAGGAAAGATGAAAGGCAGAAAATAGTTAGGTTAGTATTTAAACAGATCTAACAACTCTGTGAATTCGAATCGTGTTGTTTTACAAAACTTTTTTTGTACGGTTACTCATATATCTCCATGCTGCGATTTCATCATAAAATTATCACAAAATAAAAAAAACACTGAATGAAACAACCGGGTTTTGTAAACTTAAGTAAAACACCCAAATCGTTCAGTTTTGATGCATAAATGGAACTTACTAGGGAATGATGGGGAATATAAAAAAATACATATCTATCTAAAAGTGGTTTATGTTAAAACTAACAATGCGTTTCAAACACTCAGTGTTCTTCTTCATGCTGTTTAGGTTTAACGTAAAGTTCTTTTGTGTGGAGACTTGTCTTTGAAATTCACCATCACGAGTAAATACCATACTCTAACAGATTACGCAAAGTAATGAATTAACAGGGAATGATAATAACTTATTCTAGGCTTATCGTTTTGATTATAATATTAAGAAAGATATTCCACGGAATCATAACATAAATAATTGCCCCATTTATTTGATAATTATAATTATATAAATTTCATAAAATTTGAAAATAATATTACACAATAAATTACCTAGCATGGTAACATGCTAGTAGCATGGTAGCATGGTAATGTTCCATGTTATTAGCCCAGTTGAAATCATTACCAAATGCACTAAAACCTTCATTTGACACTGACAGCAGTGCTCATGTATTGGCCATGTGCGCTATAACCTTTCGAAACCTTCCATTTAATAGCTTTCAAACTTCTTGCCTGCTCTAAGGATTTTAAAAACTTTAGCCCATACAATCCTGTACTTCTTCACTGTAGTTCTGCTTTTTTTTGTATTTTTTTTAAACCTTTTAACTTCCATATTGTTAGTGCCACAGAGGTTAGTAAATAAGATATTATTACCAAGTGTCACACCTCGTCTAGTGGCTAGTGGAGTCGCCCAACCAGTGGGACTAAATCTGTCTTCCAGAATCACGGATATAAATACTTATTTTAAGATTATCCTACCAATCCATACCTACATTTCCTACCTAATAATTTTTTTTAATCTGTTTTTTCTTTTAGAATTTAAATCCTCTCTGTCCTGTCGTGTCCTCTCTCTGTCATGTTTTTGATAAGATATTTGATATTAATATCATTTAACTTCCATCATGAGCATGAGCATACTGTTCTATTGTAAACATTTCTAAACGACACCACCACATCCCGGCCACTCATTGTCTATCATAATCCTCTCTATCTTAGAATTCGGCGCCTCTTTTTTTTAAAAATATAATTAAATATCAATAATAGTTCCCAAACATACTTCATTTTATACATTTTTTTTTATATAAGTAATATAATAATGAAGAAGGTTAAGTGAACAACAAACCAACTGCACAGCCAAATCACTTTTTAAACACATGAACAAATTAAAAATCGATAAAAAAGAAGTTTAGGAAGATTAAAAAGAATGGAAAATACAAAATTAAAAAAACAATAAACGTTTCCTAGAATGGTGCTGCGTATTATTAGCTCAATAGAAAACATTACCGAATGCAATAAAACAGGTTAACAGGTTATCAGTCGTGTAAACAAATTCTACACGACTGTTAAAATTTTAAAGAGTTTGTCGTTTGAGCATTTTTATCTTTTCATTAATATTTGAAATACACTCGCAGTTCTTTGTTTAAACATTATTAATTTTTAAATATTTACACAGGAGTAAAGGCATAGATAGTATAGTAAATTTTGTTTTCTATCCTAATTTACATATAAGGCGGATTGAAAAGTAACTTCCTATTTTAAAGAAAATATTTATATTATTGAAAATATTATATTCTATTATATTATAAATGCAGTGATTTTTCAATAATTAATTGTGCAATCCGTAACTGTGTGGTACTTACTCATACTGGGGTAACACGATAATCGAAAGTCTCCACACAAAAGAAGTTTTTTAGTTCAAAGTACGCGTTTCGAGCACGTTGTGGTCATCGTCAGGTAAACATCTAATGGAAAGAGTGGAGGGCCGTCAACCCTTGATGAACGTTCGACTCTGGTCGGTCCTCAACTCCTTCCATTGGATTTTTACCTGACGATTAAGACGAAGTGTTCGAAACGACTAGTTTGAATTTGCAAAAAATCTTTTGTGTGAAGACTTTGAATTATGCATTTACCCCAGTATCAGTGAATTTCGTTCAAATTTCTAATGTATGAACAGCGCTGAAGAATGATATTCAATATGGCATGCTTGGAGGCCATATTATTGCTTAGCACTCTCTGCCGATAACTGCAACATGCGCATAGATTTCAGAAAGTATGTTGGCTTGGTATGAGGATTGGTCAGGTCTTTTTCAATATATCCTTTATAGTGATGAAGTTGTTTTTCATATAGGTGGATTTGTAAACCACTAGAACTGTCATTACTGGGCAGGAGAAGATCCACGAATTATCTCAGACAATTTTCAGAATCGAGCTTAGATGAGTGTATGGTGTGGAATGACTTCAGATAGGATTGTGGACCCCTTCATCTGTTACAGTACCATGAATGTTGAAATAGGTGCCAGGTTAGCTCAGTGGTTATCATACTTGGAACTGTGGTGACTGCAAGTGGTGCTATCAGGTGTTCTTATTTTAGTTTAATACTACGTAGGACAATTATTTTTTTTTTTATTTGATGTAGGGTAGTGGAAGCTCGCCTCCGCGTGGTCCTCCTCGGGCGTATCTCGGAGGCTGACATTGCCTCTATCCTCGGCTAAGGCTTGGTGCCCCCGAGATGCGGGGAAAGAGCTTTCACGTTAAAAGGCATCAATCTGTTCTGTTATTACTCGCGGTATTGTTGAAGAAGCAGGGAGCGCGCAATAATACCAAAATAGGTTATCGTACTTGCCTCTGAATTGGTGGGTCGGAGGTTCGATACCAACTTGATCCTCGATTAATTAACGTGGGGGGGGGGGGGGGTGAATATGTGAACACGTCGTCCCTCAGACAGGACGTTCAACCGTAGGTCTCGAGCCTCTATGATGGCAGGTATTAGTAAAAGATCCCTACACTAAATATACTTGAGTTAGGTAAAATTTAGGACACCCTATGTGGAATCAACAGGTAATATGGCTCGTTTATTACTGAAATGGTTGCCAAATAACAAATGAACCACAATTCCCACCTTAACAACACCACCTAAACAGCCCTAAATAACAACAGGTGAAAACGTTATAAGTGTGGGCGTTGGAAAACAAACACCATGCTCCAAGATCAATTCTGGTCAGCTGTGAATACCTGGGCGAAGAAATAATACTTCCTTTTATGCAAGATAGTGCACCACCGCATTTTGTTATGGTTCTTCGTGAATGGTTGAATGAACACTTTCCTGGGAGATGGCTGGGTCGACGAAGTCCACATAAGTGGCCGGTGAGAAGCCCCGACTCAACACCGTGCAACTTTTTTTTTCTTTGAAGTTCGGTTGAACGAACAAATTTATTCTAAGAAACGAACAACATTAAAAGAACTCGAAAGGTAAACAAGATTAGCTATTTCTACCATTCTACAAGAGTTCTTGGAAAGATCAATGGATTTCCCAGTGGCTTGAGAAGCAACAGGCAAATGCTGGCGACTATACTGAATTTTAAATAAGACTCCATCATATTTACATTTTCTCATATTGATTTTTTTTTAAAAAAAATAATGATTCAAAAATAAAGTATATACAATAGTTTTTCAAATAGGAAGTTACTTATCAATCACCCTATATACAATTTAGGGTGTCTCAAAACGACGATACATACATTAATTTATACAATAAATACGTGAAATAACAATCAATGTTCAAACCAAAATAAGAAAAGAGAAAAAAAGGCTATTTTTCTAGGCTAAAAAGACTAGTTTTTCATTTCTAATTGTGGTTTGAACGTTGATGCATTAAATAATTTTAATCAGATATTTATTAGTATTTGTTTATTTTCAATATGTAAAAGAATTTACAAATAACTCTCAAATTGCAGTCCGTTCTGGTCTAGATACCGGCTATAAGGCGACGTGACGGGGATAGCACACGTCACTCAACAAGTTCCTTTGTATTTCCATGAATTCACGTTCATAGTTGCATTTAATTCAGCGATTGTTCAAGGTTTCATTGCGTATACTTTATCTTTTATGTATCTGCATAGAGGTGTAACAACTGGTGAACGTGGAGGGTGCACAGAAAATCCTCTCCGACCAATCTGTTTAGTAAAGTCTCATCTAGAAAGGATTAAACATCGCGATTGAAGTGTAGGGTGCTCCATCCTGCTGAAAATAAAATTCCACTTCCTCAAAATGCTATGCTTGGTGTGATAGACTGTCGCAGCAAGACCTTATATTAAACGTTATACATCTATTATAAACAAATCAATATATACAAAAGTGAAATATGATCCACCGTCTTTACAGGAGAGTGAGAAATGTTTAAGAAGTTGTGGAAAAAACATTATAGTTAATGTATGGTACTTACTCATTATTAGAAAATGTACAGAAGGTCTATACGCAAACAAATTTTAATAATAAAACTAGAATCCTTTTTTCCATACTTGAAAAGACAAAACGAAAAATAATTCATAATATAACAAGAATAATGCAGAAATGTTGTATAAAAAAGGATTTGATCGATCTTTAGACCATATGCTAACCAAGAAATATCATTATTATATTATTTAAAAAAGAATTACATTCTAAATTGTTTACAGAAAAAACGAGGGGAAAATAAAAAGAGAAAAAAAACAGAAGCTAAAAGTAAAATATAGGGATTAAAGTTGGAAGAAATAAGAGGGTGAGGTAATAATTTGGGAGAGAAGTTGGAGCATTAGAGGGTGGAATAGGAGGGTGGGGGTGGGGTGACCCAAGTGACGATTTGTGTAGTGCTTCCCATGTGTCCACTTGCATTGTGGAATGGGAGAAAAGGCCGTAAGGAGGGAGCTCCCCACTAGAGGTATGGTGAAACAAAGGGCTCAAAATCCTATAAGCACAATCCTGCCTGACTATTTATTATCATATCCTACTACAATATACATACATCTCAACATTTATGTAGATATCTATATACTGCATGTATATCGCAGGTCCAGTTTACCTGTAGTTATACATGAAGTGTGTATGTATGTATATAGAATCTGTTTTGTAGGCATTCGTGAACTTGTTCCTGTAGTACAAGTGGCGCGTTCTTCTATTGGGGTCCGTGGTGCTATTATTCACAATAGCATCACGGATCCCAACTGCAGAACGCATCACTTGTACTACAGGAACCAGTTCACGGAGGTTTACAAAAAAGATGAACTGGTGTTAAAACACATCCTCCAGAGGAATGTTAAATGCAAAGAATTCAACGACAGAATACAACTCCACATCAATTACAAGTCGCAAACTACTACTAATCTAGCAACTCGAAATAGCCGCAATACCACCACAGCTGACCTACAAAAAATCAACGTCATTTAGGAGTATAACTGTACTAAAGGAAAGTGTGAGCTCCTGGCTAATGCCAAATACATTGGAATAACGAAGACAGCATTATCAAGACGCCTAACAATACACCTAAAAGTGGAGCCATAAAAAAGCATACCCTGGACACACAAAATACAGAGCTGACCCGAGAGGACCTTACAGAAAACACGAGAATCATCAAACAGATGAATGACTTCAATAGACTACATATCCACGAGGGAAGAAATAATGAAGAACAACGCAGCAATAAAGAGGCAATAAACTGGAACTACGCGGACACTCCGACTACTCGGAGACCAACTACCAACCTTATAGTAGACCAAGTGCAGGGCCAATGAATCCTTTTTCCTCGTAGTTTGGACTTCATTGATTGCATCACGTGTTTAATTATAATTTTTCTGCAGATATATATAAATGATCAAACCACAATATGAAATGGGAAAAAAAAGACAAAGATCTTTCATATTGTGGTTTGATCATTGATTGTTATTTCACGTGTTTATTGTGAAATCTTGTTATATATATATATATATATATATATATATATATATATATTTCATTAAATTGTTTGCCTATCTTTATCTTCTCATATTTCCTAGATACTTTTTCCAGTCTTCTTATTAAGGACTTCCATTGACAGGGAAGAACATAAACAAGTTCATCAAAAGATTTGGTATTACAGTTCATCAATATTTATTTTACACTAATCACTACACTATACTATGAAAAATAAAAACAGACCGGTTTCGGTTATTCAATAACCGAATATTATTATTGAATATTCGAATTATTGAATAACCGAAACCAGTCTGTTTTTATTCAAACACGTTGTAGACGCTACGGCTAGTAACCCGTTACTACCGGGAAACACAGTGTCTTTCTGTGTTCTTTCCTATGTGTTAAAGTTTTCATTGTCCACACGGACCTTTCATTTTATTCGAAGTATATATATATATGCCGAAGTGTTACAATGACCACATGTGACTCTATAATGAAGGAAATCACTAAAAGTAGTAAAAGAAATGGAAAGTTGTTAAGCGCTTTCCAGTGTTACCCTGTTTTCAAAAGAGCCAAGTGAAGCAAGGGAATAGGGGAGAGAAGAAAGTTGCGACACAAGTCGTCACCTTACTGTTTCCCCTTTTCTTCTTTCCCGCCCTATGTTGGCTTGATTGGCACTTTTATGATCCTGAAAATATTTCTTCATTTACACAGCTAATCCTAACAATATCATCTACAAACAGTGCAGGAAATCCCAGAAGACATCTGAATGGGATGTGACCAAGAGACTATGATCTGTTCCAAGTGATTTTTTTTCTTTTTCTGTTTGTTTTTTTTTTCTTAAACCTTTGCCAGGAAGTATAATCATTGGATTACTTCTTCCCTCCTGTGTTTCCTCTTGCATCTGTTTTATCAGTGTCACTGGTAATGCAATACTGACATTGTTGTGACGTTAAGCAAATAAACTAAAAACATTTACGCAGTCAACACCTAAGCCTTGCTCCTTTACTTCACTAAGATCTTTTAAAAACGGAGAAACACTCAAAAGTTGCTGTTTACCAGTCAAGCAGAACTCTTCTTCTTCTTCTCCTGCTAACGAACAGGTCGAGATATTCAAGTGAGTTTCGTTTTTGTTTCTTTGCGTTCTTCCTTTCAATTTTCTAATAATTTTAATAAGTCTAATTTACATAGAACACTTATAGCAATAAAAAATATAGAATCACCGCAAGTATAAGAAAAGTAGAGCTACTTACTAAAAAATACTAATTCGATTATATTTCTTTAAGAATAGTTATGAATGTGTGGGTTTATGACAAGGAGTGTAAGATAGAAAAGTCAAATAAAACAAGGCCACTAATGAATTAAACTTGGATGTCAGGAGCCCTTTTTGAGATCAGAGGCTGGCAGGCTGCCATTTTGTGTATCATAGTTCTTTTAATGAGCTCAACATTCGCTTTAAAAAGCTTTTAAAACAATAAATGTCTTGTAATCAAGTTACAAAGTATGGTTGTGATTTCTACCTACACTAGTATAATCTAGACCAGAGTTTTTCAAACTTTTTCCTACGCGAAACCCTTTTTGGTTGCAGTAACTTTCCCGGGAACCCCAGATTTTAATGATTTCACACAATCATAATATAAATATTTTCATATGCCTTTTTAATTAGTATATATGTTTAAAAATAATTAAAAACGTAATATTACTGCAATGTGTATTTTTCGAATAAAAATTCAAAACTAAAAGATTTTAATTTTCATATTTTCCACAAGTGCATAACACATAAAACAGAATTACAAGCAATTTTAACACAGAGTTTGTTTTGTCATCATTTTTGGCTTTATAGTTGAGAGTTTGATTCTCAAGTTAGCCCCAGCATTATGTCCACTTAGGGAAAATCCAGTTTCACATGAGTAGGTAGTAGGAAATGGCAGTAATGTGTGAAGTTCTACTTTTGCAATAGCAGGAATTCGAGAATCAGATAGTTCCAAAAACTGACTAGTGATTCATCCTAAATATAAATAAAATTTTGACCACTTCTACTTACGGGTATATGTCAGTATAAACATTATTCGGTTTCATAATTAACAAGAAATATATAATAAATACATACCTACAAAAAAATTTTTTAGAAAAATGTTTTTACTCATTGTTTTTCACGGAACTCCAGACAGTGTGTTAAGGAACCCCTGGGTTCCACGGAACCCACTTTGGGAACCTCTTATCTAGACTATATACTAAACGATAATAATAAGTTTCTATTCTATTTTGTAAGAAAATAAAAACAAGAATCATTTGTAATCGGTTCATTAAATAGTTGTCAAAAAACAGAACGTTTATTGAAGATGGTTAATGAGGAATTCTTTAATGGAAAGCAAATGATTGCTAAGGAAATATTCAAGAAAAGCATGATTCCAGTTAATGTTGACTTAGAATTACTGACATTTTTTTTTTTCTTCAAAAAGACCCAGTTGAAGTTAGCAAACAGTTAATATAGTAGGCGAACTGGCGTATTTCTGTCTCCAACACCCCCTGAGACGTTAGGAAGTAAACAGAGCCCTAAATCAAGACATAAAGAGATTTAAGAAACCGACTCCCGCCTGATTACTACGACCACGCCCAGATTTATTGCCAAACTTTTCTTCTTCGTGTTTGCCTCATTCTTAAATTGAGCTCGTCCCTGATACACAAATTTCATTCACTAAAGTGAACAGAAATTATAGTAAAAGGCAAAAGTAAAAAAAAAAGTATAATTACCTACTCTCTCTAAATGAGGTGAATTATCGATTGATAACGGGGCAAAACTAGTAGTGTATTTTGTAGAGTTCTGGATATTGTTAGTTTCTTGACCAAGTTTCTCAGCTGTTTTTCCTATCCATGATGACGTCATACCCCCCTCTAGAGAGTAACTCATGGGGGGGGGGGGGACACAGGGGGGACACTCATTGGATCATTGGACACAGAGAAACTAACACCGCAAAACTCGGACAAAAGAAATTATTCTTTAACAATATCCAGAACTTTTCAAAATACACTTCTGTCCTTGAATTCACATGAAGGCATTCATTTTTCATGTAATATTGACAACTTTAACCTATAATATTTATACTGAATTATTCGTTTTAACATTATACTGAAACACACTTATAAGAAATTTAAAACTTTGCTCCTGATACATGGGAAATTCAACATTAATACGAGCAGACATTCAGTTTTTCAAACAATGAACAAGGTAGTACAGTATTGTCCCAATTAACAAGCTATGTGAAGGAAATAAATATAGTAATATTGTTAAAACATTTTTAAATGCTTCAAAATAGCTTGTGCTAGTTTTTCATAATAAAAACTTAAGGAAAAATAAATAAAACTTAAGCTAACTTTCATACATTTTTATAATGTATGAAAAATATTTTCATTTTATTGATTTAAGAAAAAATAAATAAAATGCTAATAAAATATGACAATGACATTAGTTTTATGTAATAACAAAAAAGAAGAATAAAAAAGAAATTAACCAATAATGGAATAGAATTTCTGAAAGGAAAATGAAAGGAGTTTGGACAAAATATCCCTGTATTAAAATAAGATTTTTAAGGGTTTAAAGAACCATAAAATGTCGTTAATAATGAAACAGAAACTATTGTTCAAATTGCCAATAAATTGGAGTTTGATATTTCAACAGATGTAAACTACTTTCTACTGGAGTATGAACGAGAGCTTACAAATGAAGACCTCAAAGACATGGAAGAACATCAACAACAAGTGGAGAAGAGGCAGAACAAGAAGATTTCCCTGTAGAAACATCTGTGAAACGACTCGAAGAAGCATTTGCAAGCGTAAAGAAATGCGTTGGAGAGTTTTGAATCTCACCTCTCAAATTTTGAATGAAGTAGAAAAGTGATAAATCACTTCAACAACTCAATCAATTTAAAAAAATTTTCAAAACTCTATTTTTAAAGTGGTTGAAAATTCATTACGTTTGTTTAGGTAAAAATTAACAATTCTTAATTTAATTTGACAAGTTTTTTATGATTTGAATTGTTTTGAAAAATCTTTGGTTTTCTTTCATGATGACTGTAATATACGAGTGCTGTAATAAAATGAAAGTCTGAGACTAACAACAGCAATCTAAAATTCCTTGATTGTTTTATATTATATCCCAATTTTTCATTACCACTCCGTTTTTACATTATTACTAATTATTTATTATTAATAAATATATAACATTATTAGTTGAAAACAAGACATAAAAGTTCTTTGTCCCTTCTGGAGACAAAATATTTTGAATAATCTGGAATTTGAAGGTTAACGGATTATCAACGACCCATAGGAGGGGGGGGGGGGCTAATAGTTGATACGCCACTGTCGATGAGGGTTCGGAATTCTTTTCTTCATATCAAAAGCAATCTCATTGCTTTGGTTAACAAACAGAATTTTAATGATTCCAGTGTTTCAGATCAAAACGCGTCCTTTTACACTTCCTAATATAGCAATTAAAAAAAAATGAATAATTATAAAACACTTTAATATAAGGTATAAAAAATATTATAAATCTAAAATAAATGAAAAATAATGACGGGTGAATAGAATAAGATGATGAATATCTGATGACAGAGTGAATGAAAGAGTGGTCGACTCTGCTGAAGACACCAGGGACGTCCCTGAGGGCGCAGCCCCTCCCAAAGGAGACGATTGCCCAGAGGAGGCCATCGCAGTACAAGCCCGAGCCGGAGTCTCCTCTGCAAGCGTCCGTTGTCTTTTTAGTTGATAATGTGCACATGTGGTCGTCTCGGTGCAGTATAAACCCTTCAACCAAACACTCTTTCAACTACGCTAGAGTGATTTGACGCAAGTATTTGACCAACATTGTCTACATATCTGTTAGCTCTACTAAAACATAACTAAGAATAGAATAACTAAAGCTGGACAACCATTAAATATTTTAATCGTGCGTTAATCTTAATTCTAATCGTAATTTTTTATTTGAACTATTGTCCAATATGAGTGGAAATTCTAACAAGTAGTTTGGTTTTCAATACAAACATTATTTCTTTAAACCCAGAAAAGTTAAAAAACTTAAGCGTTACAAAGAAGAACTGAGTGAAAATAGCAGCTAATATTTAGCAATAAAAACCCTAACAATATTGCAGCAATATTAAACCATTTTTGTAATACAGTCACACTAAACGTTTTTGGCTAGTTTACTTTTAACGTTTATGTTAATTTATTTATATTGCATGAGTTAATGAAGTTATACATCATGGCAGAATATCTAAATTTATTGTTTTCAATCATTTGGGCATGTTCGATCCATTTATTATGAAACTACATTGATTGTAATTTTTTTACACAATTTTCAGTAAAATCACCATTGCCGCTGCAATGAAAATATTTATGAATAAAAACAAAATATTTTATTCATTATTCGAAATGGACTAATATCTACTATGTTATAAAGAAACAAACTGGCATTCTGGCAGTGAAAAACGCTTTCATATCTCCCCAGTTTATTCGAGATAATAAGCAGTTGAAAATCCAACAAAATTAGCAAAACACTGTGTATTTGAGGGTTTTTACGTTATTTATGACGTTCATCAGCGGGACTGACAGGGTTAGAAGAAGACATTGAATTTCTGATATCATAGGTCAAACTATTTCAGAGTCCAGCTTAGCCGAATCTTAGGGTCCTTCTGTTTGTAACAGTGGTAGTTAATATCTTATACGTCTGGGGCTCCGTACCTACTCTGGTCTTCAATTTATTCTCTCAAGACGTGAATAAATCGGAGCACGAAGTCTCTCGGAGAGGACTTCAAACCTTCCAATTCTGAGCCTGTACGATGTCAAGTACTCGTTAAAGATCCCTGCTCTAAATATACTTGAGTTAGGCAAAATTCACGACTCCCAATGTAGAATCAATGGGAGATGCAACAGGGCTGACTTTGTCAGTCACTCAGGCGTCTACAAAAAAAAAAAAAAAAATATTACGAACCAGGGTAGCCAAGTGGCTGTTGTGCTCACCTCTGGACTGCTAGATTCTGGGTTCGAGTCCCACTCTTGCCCACAATTTTGTTTACTCGAAGTAAAAATATCATGGTAAGTAGCCTCACGGAGAGAGAACTCTCAGTAGCTTTGCCTGTATGATGTCACATACTGCTTAAAGATCGTAACTCTAAATAAACTCTAATTAAGCAAAATGTAGGATTGTCAAGGTAGAATAACCCGGTTATGTTGTTCGCTCACTGCTATAAATGGTTAAATAATTTCAAATAATAATGAAGATTAAGCTACACTTTCTGCCCGTAAAACAGCACTAAAATGTGAAAGCCTATAAGTCTGGTCATTGAAAAATAAACATTAATCCTTTATACATCCTTAACTTATATAAAGTACGTTGTAAAAGATACAAATAGTATTTTGAAGCAATTCTAATGCTAAGCATGTTCAATGGACGCTGCGTAATGTAATCATGGATAATGTTATCAATCGGTTCTTAATATCAAAATTCCCGATGCCCGTCCTAACATGTAATATGCATTACAAATACACCGCGTGATGTAATCAGTGCATCGGTTATTGTTAACAATTTCTTCCAAGCCTGAGGACTCTTCAGGTCCATCTCGAGATGAACATCAAAGAAAACCAATCTGCTCGAAGCCTTGCTTTTGTTAGCCTTGTCGTGTAAGCATGTTTCGGAAGAAATAATTCAAAACTGTTTCGAGAAATGTGGTTTCTCGTGTACCACTAAAACCACAACAATAGAGGACATTGTTACTGAAAAACCAAGTAATAAGACTCCAGCCGACTTAGAGGAGTGTTTGGTAGTGGAAATAACTTCTAGAATCATAACATGATTAATGTTTTGTAAACACCTCCAACTGGGGTGTTTACAAAAGTGATTACATTAAGCGGCGTCAAGTGAACATTCTTTTCTGGAAGACTGTTACCAAAGCGTGTTTTTCTTTTCTAAAGCAGTACCTGTATACTGGACACAGACATTGAAAGGGACAAGGGGAAGGTGAGTACTCCTCAGACTCCTCGTCATCAGGGCTGCTTCATCAGTCACCCCCCACCCGGCCACTGAACACACAAACCTCTTCGACTCCATGTCCTCCAGCTCGGAAAGCTTTCTACGACTTACAACCTGTCACAGTCATATATTCGCTATCAAATCCGATAAAACTAGACTATTTCCAAGTACAACAACGAAGAAAAGTAACACACAGAGTAAATAAACAGTCTTACTAACTAACTCAATTTTTTGTAAAATCCGTCTTCAGGAGAAAAAAAAACAGGGACTGTAAACAACGCAATAGGTTACCTGCCAAATAGTTTACAGCGTACTTGGCCACCCTCTCTCTTTTCTCCTGAAGATGGATTTTCCAAAAATTTGGGTTAGTAAGTGTATTTCTTTACTGTTTGTGTGTATTACTCATCTTCAATTTTGAACTTATTGTAACTGTATATACTTACTTATTTACTATATTATATACTATATACTTACTTATATACTAATAATTCAATATGTTAATATCACGATAACGCATTTCTTAAACGAATTCAAATCACTATTGGTTCTCTAAAAAATTAGCATTTCCTCTTCAACTCCTTTCTTTATATATACATATAAATGTGACTAAAAAGATTTCACATAAACACGTAAAATAACAATCAATGATCAAACCACAATATGAAAATGGAAAAACTAGACTAAGATCTTTCAACCGTAACAAGCGGTCTTCGTCAGAGCCAAGAAGAACCGAAGACCGCTTGTTACTGTTGAAAGATCTTAGTCTTGTTTTCCCATTTTCATATTGTGGTTTGATCACATATAAGTGTCTATATGAATGTTCAAACCACAATAAGAAATGAGGAAAAAAAGAATAAAATGTTTCAACCGTAACAAGCGGTCGTCTTCAGTGTCAAAAACCCAAACGTTGTCAAGATTAATATCAGTTGTGATTTGACTCAGACGAAGACCGCTTGAAAGATCTTAGTCTTTTTTCTAACGAAACACACTTATAGACTCAAATTTTGGGGTAATCCGTCTTCAGGGGAAAAGAGAAAGGGAGACTAAGCACGTTATAGACGCAACGGCAAGTAAGTCTATAAGTGTGTTTCCTTACTCTGTGTGTTATCCTTCTTGAATTTTGAACTCGTATTTACCATTTTTATCGTAACCTTACTTGCCGTTGCGTCTACAACGTGCTTGGTCTCCCTTTCTCTTTTCTCCTGAAGGCGGATTACCAGAAAATTTGAGTCTGTAAGTGTGTTTCCTTACTCTGTGTGTTATATTTCTTGAATTTTGAACTCGTATTCTGACCAGTTTGGATCGTGTTTCGTTTTATTAAGTGTAATATATATATATATATATATATATATATATATATATATATATATATATGTCGTTGCATTCAGCCTACCACTCAGTTAGCTTCAGCTACTCAAAGGGACTACTTCTGCCCGATGACGACGACTGTCGAAATATCGTTGTGTGTCTTTATTTGTTTTTCTCTATCCTGTGTGAAATATATATATATATATATATATAATCATCCAGAAAACGATCGACAAACGCTTTAGGGTAAATTATAGATACGCTATAGTGTTTCTTTATTCACTGTACCTATATCTTACTCTGAAACGTACATATATATATATATATATATATATATTATATGCTGAATGCCAGATTAGATATTGACAACCAGTATCTAATGAAATCCACTAAGCCCATAGTAAACACCGAGTTCGACGAGGTACACTTCCAAGCCAGGACGCCAAGACCTTCATCCAACTCTATTGGAAAATTAAGTAGGGACTGCGAGCCCTCTCCTGGAGTGAAGGCTGAGGCGGCCAAGCAGACGGAGTGTGCTAAGGAGAAACGTGTTTAACGAAAAAAACACCCACAACCAATAAGAAGTGTCCAAAGTAATACGCAACAGGGATTGGCTCGTCTTTTTCAATATATATATATATATATATATATATATATATATATTATAATAATCCCTGCAACATCAAAAGTGAACTGGGAAAGTTGCAAACCATTCGATTGCTCTTTGTCAGAGAACTGAACAGTATATAAATGTTTAAATATTTATTTTGAAACAAAATTAAGAAAGATACATAAATAGATGAGGGTATTTGGATGTGGTATGAGTTGTCGGGTTTCAGGAGTCTGTTGTGGTTTTAGTGAATGTAATACCAGTAATGGTATGCATAGGATCTACTGATTTGAAAATGGTTGTTTTAGAATATATAATAGTAAATATAGTAACTTATATCATAATAATAATCTAATAGGAAAGAGTATTTTATTGTAGGGTAAAAACTTTAATGAAATAGGCTCCACATGTAGAAGTTTAATAATTAATAATATAACCAACGCGTTTCATACTCGTAGTGTTCTTCTTCAGTCATAACCTAAAAGAAATATAACGATATCAGAGAGTTATCTATATAATAAAATAAATGTCATTATTATGCATGCATTATGTAACGTCAGATTATGCCTGAAGAAGGACGCTACGTGCTCGAACGCGTTGTTTATATTATTAAACTTCTACATGTGGAGACTATGTCACTAGTTTTTTACCTTGCAATTAGTAAATAGCACATAATATAATAAAAATAATAATAATTATAATAACTTCCACTGGTTAAGGGAGTATTTTAATTAATGAATATCTATTAAAGGCGAAAAAGTTATTTAAACATAAACTAATAATAATGTGGATATTATATGATTACTTTTGGGATATTACCTCTGCAAGAGCAACTTTTTGAGACAGAAATAAAGGATTGTTGAGACGAAGAAGAGCTTGGTCATGCTGGAGAGAGCCGTCGATATTAATATTGAACTTGGGATGTACAAAGACCCTGTGTACTCTGTGCACTAGACCTCCCTTGTCCTTATACCTGAACACCTGCAACAGTGCCTTTCGGTTCAGGCATGCATAGTGACTTTTCATATTTCTCCCATTTACACAGTTCACGCCTTACTATATTTGAGCCATTTATTTACTTATAAGACTATTTCATTATGGTTTGGTCACTTTTGAAGGATTATCACCGATACAATGTCCAGCTAAAAATCCGTAGCATTGATCCCATTGATGACTAATCTCAGTGAGATGGTATATCACTAATAGTATTAATATTATCGATCACTGGTATCAGTAGCCGATAATCCGAATTATCGTTATTAATAGCATAAATAATAAAGATCACTAATATCTGCGAGGTGGGACAGCACTCATAACATTTATAATATCCATCACTAATAACATCAGTATTATTTTATCACTATCTCAGTAAAATGGTATATCACCAATAATTTTAATATTATCGTTATTAATGCCAATGAGATGAGATATCACAAAAAACATTATTATTACCTATCACTAATGTCAATGAGGCGGTATATTACTAATAACATTAATATTAAAGATCATGTCACTAACAATTTTCATATCATCTATTCAAAAGTTATCGACCATTCGATAGATAAATGGAAAATAATAATAATAGGTCAAGTAGTAGTAGTAGTAGTAGTAGTAGTAGTAGAACATTAGTAGTGTGCACTACTAATGCCAGGGAAGTTGGATATTTTTAATAACATTAAGATTAAGGTTCACTAATATCAGTAAGATGGGACACCACTAATAACATAAATAATATCCATCACTAATGTCCATTACATAATATATCACTAAGAAATTAAATATTTATAAAGATTCATATATTATTAATCTTTATTGCCAGTAAGCTAAGATATCATTAATAACATCACTGTTATCTATCACTATCTCAGTAAAATTATGGTAAGTAAAGGAGATCAATCAACAACTCCCTATACAGAACCCAGCCACGTGCCTCCCTAACTAAAATAACTCATACCTAATACCAGATCTCCTATAATTTCTTGTATATATTTTTTGCTTTGAGTTACAAAAATTTAGATGTAGATACGACCTGTAAAGTCATCCGCATAGAACTATTAAAGACGAAATACGTCTTCTAAGACAATAGTAATTTTGTTTTGTAATGAAGAACGCACAGAGTGGGAGTACCACAATGCGATTGCTTTTTGCATCAAACCAAGATCAAGAAAATAAATTTATTTTATCTTGACATACATTGGGAACATAAATTATATATATAATTTACAGTACAGTACTTTGTACTGTACGTTTTTGTCTTGTTTAATATTTTCGTTTTTACCTGATGATGGCTAATGTGAGCCGAAAGCTTGTGTTTTAGATTAAGTTTCAAATTATAGTTTTAGTTTAAAGTGTTAAAGTGTTTAGTGTTCAACTTCTTTCCTTTCATGTCGTTACCAGAACTCCTTTGTAAAATACCCGAAAGTTACCGAAAACTAGTTAGGAAACTAGAGAACATCAGTAAGAAATTGGTCACACAGAAGCTGCTGCTAACTTTAATTATACCTGTTTAAGAGAAGACCTGCTGCCTTCATACACCAGTATATATATATATATATATATATATAAAAGATTTCACATAAACACGTGAAATAACAATCAATGATCAAACCACAATAAGAAATGGGAAAACAAGACTAAGATCATTCAACCGTAACAAGCGGTCTTCGTCAGAGTCAAAAACCCAACTGAGTTGAACAAGCGAAGACCGCTTGTTACGGTTGAAAGATCTTAGTCTTGTTTTCCCATTTCTTATTGTGGTTTGATTATATATATATATATATACCAAGGACCTTGAAAATCTGTAGTCCGTACATCGAGGTAGAAAATAAAATTTCGATGTATGTAAATAGTAGTTAATTAAAAGTGACGGGTGTAAATATTTGAAAAGATGAAAGAGACCTGGAGCCAGCCCTGATGGAGAGGAGCGACGGGTGGTACACAGTGTAGGTGGAGTCCTTGACGTTCAACGCGATGTACAGTTCACAAGTACAGTGGGCTGCGGTAAGAATATATTTCTTCGTGATGATGTTGCCACCGCACCGGACGATGTCCGACTTTCGTACAGTCACCAACTGGGGAAACATCTGAATCGGCGCTAACCGTCCGCCAATTATTCTTGTGTGATTATGCTCGTGTGGATCGCTGCTTGAACTGGAACTGTCTTTTCAAAAACCGTTACAACTTTAAAATAAAATATTAAAAGTTGTACTTCATTAAAACTAGTTCAAATTTATATAATTATCATCAATATCCCTATCAAGTGACTATTCAAATTTGTTTTCATCATGAAATGATAATCAAAATATCTGTTCCAGGTCTAGGTAAATTCCCCGGCGGATAATTCCATCATAGATTACTGGATTAAGAAAGTGAGAGTAAATAGAAAAAAAACCTATGAATAGATTCAGTATTTTAAATTTATTTAAAAAGTATAATAAATATGTCAATATATAATAAAAATCCTTACAGTTGCAAAGTCTTAGGATTAAATAAATTTTTGTAAACTGAACACAATACAATGTATGTAGAGTCTGAAGAAACTATAAAAACACATTTTACGATAATTTTATGTAATTAGCCAAATGAGCATGAACACGCATTATAGTAATTCAACTCTTACTTAATTACTATTTGCTTAACTACTCATTTGCTCTTCAATGGCCACTTTCTTGGCCAATCAGCAGGTTTAAGAATACCTTCAAAGAGGAGCTCAGAACTTGTTATATGGGACTGATGGATTCGTTTCAAACCGCGTTGGAGTTTACCGTGAGAGAATTTACTTATGGTGTAATTTACCGCGAGGGAATTTACAGCGGTGGATTTTACCAGTCACCATCTGTTCCACCATAATGAGGGAGGAATATCAGAAATAAATACATCTTCTGGTGCGTGTGGTTTTGGATTTGGTCTGTCTATCCTATTAGTAGTTGAATAGTATTGACTATCACCTACCATACTGTCAGTTTAGGGACTACCTTACTGATTAAAGATTTGGGACGTCTTTCCCGAGGGAGCATTGCCCTACTCAAGAGGCGTTCTCAGTTTCAAGAGCACTTAGCAAAACGTTCTCTTTATCCACTAGTAGGGGCCAGAGGTCTAGCTCCTCTAGGTGATATGCAGTCACCCACCCAAGAAGGTCAATGCTTCTAACACAGCGACACATCACAGTAGATCATTTGTGTCTACTCTAACCTGAGTAAGGGACCACAGCCACCACGAGTCTGTCTACGATGACGAGGCATGAATGATATCTTGAAATGAAGAATAGAGAAGGTAAAAGGAAACAGGAGGAAGTAAGGTCTTCAGGAGGATTATGAAGATCTTAGTGGTGGGGTACATTTTCAGGCGTATCTCAGATGATACAGTTTGATTCTATCTTAGGCCAGGGCTTGCTGCCACCGAGATGTGCGGCGAAAGAGCTTTCACGTAAAGAAGGCATTAGTCTGTTCTGTTATTGAATACGGTGTGGCTGACAAGCTGGGTACGCACTACAATGCCAAAACAGGTTGGATAAGTTTATCATATTATGGGAATTCGCAAGTATTGATTTCTAATTAACAATGAAAGTAAACTTAACATTTTATTATGTTAACACATATATCCTTACTATTATTTAGTTGGGAAAGGTTTAAAGGTTAGTCCATCCTAACAGCACGTCAGGAAATCTACAATTTCTGTTAATATTGTTGATATTCTTCATTTTTGCGAGTTTATTACATACTTCTTTATGAAATATTGTATTGATAGTAATAAAATTGAACATAGAGACTTTGAGTTCTTTTTTTGAGACATGAAAATGTTAATATAGACGTGAATAAATCATCATTCGAGAGTAAAACAATAAAATTAATGCCTGCAAGCATTTTGTCGTTGAGTCGGGTCGAGTATCTGTATAATTTATTAGTGGAACTTAACAAAACCGATGCAATACTATTAGCCCAAGTTACAAATTATTCTTTTTTTGCAGATCCAAATAAAATAGCCAATAGAGCCATAATGAGTGAAAAAAGCAAGTGAATATTTTGCACATCTTTGGAAAAACTGAAGATAAAATAACTAATGAAAATAGTAATAATACATTTAATAGTGAGCTGATGAGTGAGTCAGACTTATCAGAGTATCATAGTCATCGTCAGGCAGCATCAGAAAGAAGTGAATCAGACTTATCAGAGCATGATAGTCATCGTCAGGCAGCAAGAAAGAAGTGAATCAGACTTATCAGAGCATCTACAATCATCGTCAGGCAGTTTCAGAAAGAACATTCAAATAGGAGGCGATTATAGAAAACGAAAACTATCAAGAAAATATGATTTAAACTACTTGGAATTTGGATTTGTTGAAAGCTCCCTAAAAAGATTTACATTATCTTTTTATTTCAAATCCATATGAGTGGACATTAATTAAAATGATACATTAAGTGGTACATGCAGTTCTAAAGATTGACAACCGCAGGGCAAGACTGTAGCATATAGGTCAGGATAACTGGAGACACAAGGCAAGATTCCATGCTGGTCTTAGCAGGAAATCAGAAGGAAACAAGGTAGAAACGCACGGAATAATAAAAGGCTTCAGATAATACGTTTATGTAAAATACTGAAAGACAGCAAACATCAGTCAACCAAAAGGAAACTCAACCAGATAAAGGTATGACTATACCTTCTTTAAAACCAATCTGCTCAAGGAATATTATAAATCTTAGAATAAAATATAAAGCGATGACAAACTATGATAAGAACCTTTCTGAGGAATGCTGATGAAGGAGGGCAAAGTTGAACTAGCCAGACTGAGACACACACTGAACAAGAATGGTAAAATCATTTCAAGACTTGCTACAACCTGTCTTGTTTCTCCACTGGTACACACAGTAGTGTTCAGGCAAACTGAAATCTACCAAAGTAACCGATTCAAGTTTGCCAAGCGTTGTGAATATTTCAAACATTTCGTTATCAAGAATTGAAACACTGTGTTTCTGTCAACAAATAAATAATAACAAAGTCACAAAACTACAGTGAGTTGAAAAGAAGTCAAAAATCTTCCCTTCAAATCTTTCATAAAAAAATTTCAAAAGCAAATCCATAAAAAACAGTAAAAACAGTGATAAACGGTTACAGTGCTGTATTGTTTTAAGAGTAACAGAATCATAAAGGACTATGTAATATAGAGGTTTCTATGTGCTGGCCAACATTACAAAGGAGTTCTGAAGCTGCAAGAGGTGACTAGCTTATGTCTGCTTCCATTCGCATCACGAATTCTATAGTGATAGCCCTCCTATCAACACTGATAATAAGCAAATACTACAATAGCGTGGTATGAATTAATACAAGCGCGTAGTAACATATGGTGTCAGCTAACCCTGGGGTATGGTAACGTATTATGTTAACTAATACAATGGTACAATAATGAATGATGTGAACTAATACATCATAGGGTAGTAACATAAGGTATGAACAAAATTAAGGTTTGCTAATTTATGGTGTAGAATAATACATTGGTATGGTAACATATAGTGTGAAACTAACACAATTTTGAAGTAACATTTGGTATCAACCAAATAGAATAGTATACCAACAGATTGTATAAACTGACACAATGATCTAGTCACATGTGATGTGAAACTAGAACAAGAATGTAGTAACACATATGGTGTGAACTAACACATGATTTGGTATCATACATCCTGAACTTATACAATAGTGCGGCAAAATATGGTGTGAAACGGGATAACAATGGTATGAACTAACACAATGGTATAACATATGGTGTCAACTAACTATACCAGTTCATGCTTCTATACCAGCCACTTGTTAGTGGCTATTCCTATATACAAAGATGGTAGCAAAATGCAAGGCAATGTAATTTGGAATCACCAAGTAAATATAATGTATAGCGGGCAGTACATTATATGGTAGACATGTATATATGTTTACATACATACATATATATATATATATATATATATATATATATATATATATGAATGATCAAAGCACTATATATAATGGAAAAACAAGACTAAGATATTTGAACCGTAACAAGCGGTCTTCGTCAGAGTCAGTTGGGTTTTTGACTCTGACGAAGACCGCTTGTTAGGGTTGAAAGATCTTAGTCTTGTTTTCCCATTTCATATTGTGGTTTGATCATTGCTTGTTATTTCACGTCTTCATGTGAAATCTTTTTATTTACATATATATATATGTAAGTATGTATATAGTATATGTATATCATATATGTATAGTATATATATTTATGTCAGTATATATTATTTACACATAATAATATATATGTATAGCAGAGCTAGCCGTTTTTCTCAAACCAGAGTGCATATTGCTACGTATCATACATGTGATGTAATATATTTATGTCAGTAAAGGTAAAATGATTTAGTAATTTGTATTGTTAGATAGAATTATAATATTCGCTGCTTGAAAAAAACATCTTCAAAATGCAATATGAGGATTAGAGAAATGAATATTATTTCAAGTTATTATGAAAAATGAATATTCAGAATATTTGATCTTCCATGCATTTTGTACTCACATATTCAGCCATGCTAATTCAAGTTCATCGTCACTTACCTGAAACAGAAAAATAAAAATTAATTTTTCTTTACCTACTAATAATATATGATAATTAATTGACAGCGCATTCTTATAGGCGTATGTGGTTTAGTGTTGGTACATATGCTAAATAGTGGCGACTTTGTAAATAGTAGGAGTAAATACCGCTTGCTGAGGGAGTCTTTTATAGAAAACTGAAAGGGAAATGCCAATATTCCACATGACAGGTTTTCGCAAGTAAGCACTCACTATGTCACTCCTTGTTTTTCTTGTTTTTGATTACACCGGTCAACACATTTTTTGAAGAACACAATTTCTAAGCTGATTCAGAAAATCATATTATTTTTTTTTATCAGGTCAAGTTATTAAGATGTTTGCTATTCAATAATTTTTTTCACCTTAAAATTAGGCGTTTCTAAATACATTCTAACATTATAATTACAATTGTAGGTTGTTATAGTCATCAATGTTAAATGATTATGACTTCACAAACCTAAAACCATTTACTTGTGTTGCAGATTTCGGGAAGTAAAAATTAAGCACGGTTACATCCTCTCTTAGGTGACATTCCTTAAACAAACCAAATGTGTTTTGCTATATTTGCGGGGAACATACGTTGAAATCCAAATGTATTGCATACGCATTAGTATGCTATTGCAAATAATGTTTCTTTCAAATCTTTCTAGAACGAGCGAAACAGTATTAAAAAAAGAAAATAATAACCGTTTGATATAATGTCAGACAAAAGTACCTTTCCCATGATGCAGTATTTCCTAAAAAACAGTATGTGTTTTCTATACTAACAACTATATATCTGTCCTTTGTGCATAAACACCCACTCACACACATAAAAACATCAACGACGATGAATTACTCATGTATGATGACATCAACTTGTAAATCCGACTAAATATCAAAATAGTTTGTTCTTACACAATCGTATACTCAAATGTTAATATTTTGGTGTGATTAATGTATATGAATAAATATGATGAAATAATACAATGATAAGGAAACATATGATGTGAACTAACACAATGATGAGGGAACAATGAATGAATATGTGTAAATAAAAATATTGTAGTTATCTACTTCCTATGGATGGGGATATGTCATAGCAGAAAAACTAGACCTGACAGAGGAAGAGTGACAGCATTTCTGGAATCAGCGCCTTAAATTAGGTAAAACAGTTAAAACATCTTAGGTAGCATGACAAAAATGTTGTTGTTGTTGGCCAGTGTCATCAAAACATTACATGAGAAATAACAATCTGAGCGGAACAAAGATTTTCAAGAATAAAGCTGTCAAAGTCTTTCCTAGTACAACTATTCCACTTAAGGAGTTTTTACAAGAAACACAGAGGCATGCCTGAAGACTTGCTATTATACAACCGATGCCATGTGGTGAAGTGTAGGAAAGTGCATCGAACGATTTTTCACAATAAGAAAGAACCCCCCCCCCCTCCCTCCCCTTTAATGAACCTGAATCAGACAATATGAAAGATCCAGAAATTTTTATCAATAAGCTTTTTTAACAGTCTTGACCAACTGGTTATTAGAGGAACTAAACTATGTTTATTTTATTATTGTGCTTTAATAATATTACTTAATACCTCTCCATTAATTATGTAATACATTAATATATATATTAATACCTCTGTTATAGCAAATACTACAGAAAGTATAATTTTTTTACTTTATATAGCTTATAATAGATTAAATAAGTATGTATTGGTCTACACTCAACTTTATTATAACTATACTCATTATAAAAAATAAACTGTCCACCATAATATCAGAAGTGTAACAGCAATTTATACTAAAAAATAATAACACTCATTGAAATATATCATTGTAAATAATAAAAAAGGGATAACAAGATAATGATTTCATGTAATGCGTTATCAAGTGGAGAGGGAAGGTTTATAAAATTAATTATATTGCAAATAAGATTGGGTTTTGCAATATTTGCTGTTTGGTTTTCGTTGTGTATCATAATAAATAAATGGTAAAAATAATAATTGTGTAGTTATAAATATTTCTTCTTACATGCTATTTTCATTTTACATTATACCTGAATGAAAAGAAATAAAATAATTAATGCAAATAACAATGAAATAAAAAATAATGACAAATTTGTATTTAACATTTTAATAGTATTATAAATACAAAAATGTTAATACTAATAAATGGAAGGCAGTATATAACAATATAATGCAAATATATACAATACATTAAAAGGCAAAAAATATTTAAAAAGTCTTTGTTTCTTAATTGTTTTTAAATGTGAATTGTTTTATTTAGTAATTGATAATTATCGTGATTTTAAAACAGAATTAACTTCTGAACAGTTACTTATTTTGCTCCTGAAAATTTAAAGAAGTTAAAGTGAAATATTCAACAAATGGACCTTGAATGTTTTACTTTATAGCTTTTTGCAGTAATTTAAGATTCATGAAAATAGGATTCTAGGGTAATGTTAATTTGTAATTGTATCTTTCTAGAACGAGCGAAACAGTATTAAAAACAAAAGAAAATAATAACCATGTGATTTAAAGTCATACAAAAGTACCTTTCCCATGATGCAGTATTTCCTAAAAAACAGTATGCGTTTTCCATACTAACAACTATATATCTGTCCTTTGTATATAAACACCCACTGAAATACATAAAAGCATCAACGTCAATGAATTAATAATGTATGATGACATCAACTTGTAAAAATGAATAAATATCGAAATATTTTGTTCTTACACAATCGTATACTTCACTTACAATAAAGTAAAAATATTAGTCATTGTTCGATCCATCAGGCTACTTGAATTACGATACATAACAAAGGTCATCACTGAGAATAAAGATTCACAAATATATGTAGATGAGAAGATAGAGAATAGTGCTGTAGAAAGGTTTTTTAAACAGGCTTAACATATTATTATTTATCTTCTGCATGATATATGTAACAACAAAGCTGTAAAAATAATAATTTATATATAATTTAATACAATTTTCATTAATGTAATATGGCGTTACAGCACATTAATGCTGTACTAGGTTATAGTGTTACTGTAAATATATTAGTAATTAACGAGTTTTGCATACTGAAATCAAATTCAAGACCAACTTTTCAGTATAACATACAAATTTTATAGCTGGAAGCTTCAAGTTTTTAAAGAAGTATATATGTGAACTATTAGACAAGAATAGTGAAAAAAAACTGGATATTTGTTAACATAAGTAGCTCTTCTATAGAACGAAAAATAGCATACCTCATACTTTAGTATGTACTAAAGATAATGTTATTTATACATACAAGAAAATATACATGTGATATTAAGTTTTGTTCAAGACTGCAACATATAGATTAATTAGAGAACTTTGTTAAACAAATCTATCATACTACGGAAAGGATCAGAAATTATATGTTTGATTGGCATTTATTTTTCACATGAAAGAATTTTATTCTTTCTTACATCCCATATTATGTAATTCAATCATTTCAATTGAATAAAAGGTTTCATTAAACCTTTAAACATCAATTTTATTTCAGTCGACTAGTTGAAAACATTTCTAAATCAATGTAAATAAATTTGAGAAGTAAACCTAATTAAGTAATCGTTGGAAATACCAAAAATAGTTAAAAAGGAATTTGTACTTACTATTTGAAGTATTATTTAAGGAAATAAATGTTTAACACAATAAAAACTATAAAGAAATTAAAACAGCTTTAAAGGTTATGCGTTTGCACGCGGAGAACTAAATTAGGAGTGAAATAGCGCCTTTTTAGAATGACTCGGCTTTCACAGTCACTCTTTAATGTCATTTTAAAATAGTTCCCTTATATCAGTTTTTTTTATATTAATTTAACATAATTAATTTATATAATGTTAATTTAACATTCATTTAATATACAAAGAAATGTATTAAACTATTTATTAAAAAATAAAAGATATTGTAATCAATATATACTTTAAATTAATTAGTATAAATATTATAAATTAATACAAGTAATCTCTAAACCTATTTCATTTAAAAGTTGTTTGAATATTCATGTTTATTGACATTTTTTATAAAGTCAAGTCTCTATTATTGTACGTTGCTTCAGATATATAATTGAATATATTTTGCACATCATTGAGCATTATAATATCGAAAAGTTTTACAATGCTTATGAAAACAGTAGAAAGATATTGCTACCAAATAATAAAATAATACTAATTAAGGACAAACTGCTACCATTGTGCACAGCAATAATATATATGTACACAATATTTGATAAGTTTTTTTGAGTGCTAGGCCATAGAAATGAATTTCTTCATATTATGAAAACGTTTTGATGTATTTATACATCATCTTCAGGGCTAGAAAACAATATAAGGCTATAATATTATCAACAACTATATACAAATTCAAAATGGACCACTGTGCAAAACAATAACAACTTGAAAATACTTGATTACAAACGAAATGAGTATATATCTGTTTCTATTGATATTCTTTAATATATAAATCAACTGTTTCGGATTACCTTGGAGTTAATATAGATTCTATTTCTACATTCAAAGCTTTTTGTTGTTACAGAATGGTTTTATATCAACAAATAACACTAGTCTAACGAATTTTACAATCATTTCAACGGGCGGAGCATATAGTTTGGAGGTTGCAGACTAAGGTAAGGTTATTTTATAAATATTCGACGTAATTAATGTTATTATGAATGGGACTGTGAAAGAATATTAGTATGAATTTGAGTGAACTTTTCTATTAACAGATCAAGAGTTGCAAGTGTTTGGAGTTTTGTGTATGATTTCTTATATGTTATTCATCGATAAAAGATTTCACATAAACACGTGAAATAATAATCAATGATCAAACCACAATATGAAAATGGGAAAACAATTGTTAACATTTTTACAGTTGAAAGATCCTAGTCTTGCTTTCCCATTTTCCCATTTTCATATTGTGGTTTGATCATTGACTGTAGTATGTATATATATGAATATATTTGTAAAATTTGGGAGCAGTCCTTCATTTAAACATATTTCGTTGAATAATTGATCGTATTACGTTGAAGTCATTTTCTCCATAAGTTTTTCAAGGTCTCTAAATAATATGTTTTAAATAGTTTTAATACTATACCTAAACAATTTACATTTTCATGTAATTATCTTAAGGTGACTGGAGGCCAGTCAAAACTTATTGGGTCCACAATAACAAATAATCTTCAACGTTTGGATAAAGACAATAAATTATTCGGAGAGCTTAAAAAAATTATGAAGAAAATGACTTCAGCGAAATATGGTCAATTATTCAATGAAATATATGTATGCTATGGTCCAAACCATAGCAAAAATTTAGAAAAGGGACTATGATATATATATATATATTATAACGAAAGTGACATAAAGATAGATAGATTCTGTCTTTGTGTTATTTTCGTTGTAATATTTATTCAATGCCCTATGGACCGATACATTTTACCGTATATTTATACATAAGTACCTAGGTTTTCTTATTCGATCAATTATTATTTCTAAATATGAAAAGGTTTTAATAAAAACCTAAACGTCGACATTTCAGAGCTTGCTTTGAACCTGGAAAACAGACTGAACCCGGATTTATTTTAGTACTATTCAATCACATGAACGTTATTACTATTAAACTTAGAAAGAAACTAAAGATTGAAACGTTTCTACATAATTTCAGCAAATCACGGCCTTCAGGAGAACAAAAGGAAGAACCAATATGAATAAGAGAAGTTATTTGTTAACAGTTTGAGACCAATCTTCAGAAACCGTGCCTTAGAGAGCACTGCATAGGGCTGAGACCTACATCCAGTGTGGGTGCTACAATTATAGAAAAATTAAATTTAAATACCTTCTTCTAAAATGTTACTTCTTCTATAATTAATTTATTTTTTTTCTTTCGATAGCCCGGTTTTCACAGTATATTTATAGTGAAATACATATAAGAACACACTTGCAATTTCTAATTTTCGGTTTGAACCGTCTTCAGGACAGATAAAAAGGGAAACTGAGCGCACTAGTTTCTCTTTCTTATCTCTCCTGAAGACGGTTCAGACCAAAAATTAGAGACTGTAAGCGTGTGCTTTTAATTTCTCTATATTTCTTTTTCCACTTTGAACTACTCGTATATATATACAAAACTAAAATTTATCAGGACTCGGTCAGTTCTTCAGGTTCAAATTAAACTCTCATTGCCAACGTTTCGGTATTTATTTAAAACCTTTTTCATAGGTCTTTATATTTTTTTCAGAGACCTAAGAAAAAGGTTTTAAATAAAGACCGAAACGTTGGGAATGGGAGTTTAATTTGAACATGAAGAACTGACCGAGTCCCGAAAAACTTTTATTCCACGGTCGATACTTATATCAATATATATATATATATATATATTTTATATGAAAAGAAAAAAAGAAGAAAAAGACCTCCGTCACGTGTACCAGTGGAATGCAACTCCACTTCATTCCACCCCTGAACGGACGTACCTCTTCTTCTTCCCTTCTACTCTCTTCTTGACGACGAACTTCAGTTCGAAATATCGATCCAGTAAGTTTGCTCGTTTCTTCTATGTGTTGTCTTTTTAAACGGTGAATCACAAACACAGAACTAAGGAACAAACATACTTACTGTATCTAATTTCCGGTTTCAGGAGATTTCAGATAGGGATACCAAGGGCACTTGTGAAGCGACAGTTGGAGACCAACAGTGTTCAAACGGTGAACAGTGTTCAACAGTGAAACGTATATATTTATGTTTAAATCACAATGAGAAATTCAGAGATTTGGCTAACATCATTCAGCAAAACAAGCGGTGTTCGTCAGAGATGTATTTTTCAGAGTTGAAAGTAATGTAAACAGCAGATGACCAGTCTCTTTATAACAAGTCCATGTTCATTTCCCGACAGCCTGACCACCACAGTCCGACAGTTACACAGACCTGTCCGGCTTCACGAAATCTTGAAGTTTCGTCGTAATAACTTAGAATTGAATTCGTTACATAAATTTGCTTTAACAGCTCCATTTAAATTACAAAGTTGATTGACAACGCATTCAGATTACAAGTAAACGGGTTGGACTTGACAGGACGCTAACTTCAGCTTCTAACGTAGTGCAATCAGTCATTATGTGGTATTTACCCTACAATAACTTCAGTTTATTTCTCACTACATTTTCTGTTGAAGAAAGTTCTTATGGACTATAATTATTTTTCTTTGCTTTGCGATTAATATTTAATTTATATTTTTCTTATATTCTCTATAAGACAAATAATTTTATGTTCTTTTCTGTTATTTTGTTTCTATAAAAATTCCATACAATCATAATAAATTACTGAAAAATTTTTTGACTCTATATTTTAGGGAACTTTTTTTAGCAAATAAAGGATTTTTTTTCATTAATTGACTAAAATGTTTGGAATTGATTGAATTCGACATGATAAGCCGGTCACCTCTTCTGATGCTGCCAAACGTCGCAATATGAAATAACGTTTTTGTGGTGATTTCCTATGTTCTCTTCACTATGGTAGAGCGTGAACTAAAGAACTCTCTGTCAGACATAGTGAGGATCTTCTGTTAAAACCCTCAACATGGTTTGTTTTATTCCTGAATTATATATAAACAAATAATTAGAAATAAAATGTTATTTGGTGGATTTCAAAAATTATGTCTCCACACAAAAAAAAAAGTTTAACATGAAAGCTAACAACGCGTTTCGAAAACTTAGTGATTTTCTTAGGTTTATATCTGAAAAAAAAAATAAAAAAATATCTAAAGACCTCATATTAAGAGACCGTCATGGAAAAGTTGTACCAGACTTGCAGAAGTGTCACTTAATATATAAATATACATGCAATACAGGAGACTGCGCAACCCTGCCCTCAAATTATTATATTGGGATGACAACTACTAAGCTTTCAAGACGATTGAGCATGCATTTAGTGAATGGGGCCCTCAAGAACCATACAAGAGAAGCCCATAGTATGGCTTTAACACGGAAGATGTTAGAAGAAGGCACAACTATTTTGCAGATGAACAGTGATAGTAATAGATTAAAAATAATTGAAGCACTCTATATTAAAGATTCGAATCCTGTTATAAATGCACAAATAAGTGATATGAATGTTATACCTAGCTGCAGAAACTTTGATAGCTCCTACAAATTAGTAATCGATGTAAGCGAATTCGATGCCCCAGTGAATGGTGATGACCAATCGGCTGAGTAGCCATGAGAGGCCGGGTGACTGGTTGGGCTGGCTAGTATAGTCAACCAATCGCATGCGGTGTTTAATGCCGCATTCTATCAATGTCTCCGAAAAAATATACATATATATGAACTTTAAGAACTTCAGAATGAATTATTTGATATTGAATACAATATATGAATGTTGAAATACACTATTGAGCTCTTTACCAAGGAAATTAATATGAAAAATGACTCATTCAATCCTAAACTTTAATCAAGTAACATGTTTTATAAAGATGCATGATTAATTAAGTTGTTCTTCATACTAATTTCCTTGTTAAAAACCTCAATAGTGCAATTCAATATTCATATATTGTATTCAATATCAAATAATTCACTCTTTTTTTAGATGTAACCTGAAGAGAATACCAAGTGTTCGAAACGTGTTATTAATTTCATATTGAACTTTTTTTTGTATGGAGACATAATTTTGAAATCCCCCAATATGAGTAAATACGATACTATAACAGATTGAGCAAGCAATGACAATGTTATTTATTAATGGTTATAAATATAATAAGATATGAGGCAATAAATGATAATAAAAGAAGCATGTTTAGGGGAGGGGTGTTTTGAGGAGAAGAGTGGTCAGTAAGAATGGTATATGGGTAGACAGCGGCATGGAGGAAGTCCATGTTCAGAGTGAATCGGGAATAGATGCCAATGGTGTCGTCGTCATCGCAGACGGTCGCTGAAGAGAAAGTGGCCCACGTGGAGCCCTTGGTGCAGAACAAACCGCTTCCTGGCTTCTCCAGTGGCAGGGTGTCTATCTTTCTGTGCGAGAGGGAGCAAACATGCAATGTTGGCTTCATGCCTACTCCTGTCATAACAGTCGTCACAACAATTAGTTTGTAATATCAAAGTTAAGAACTAAGACAAAAGAAGGAGTGAAACAAATAGAAAAACAGAAATAAACAATATATTATCTACAGAGTGTGCACTAGAATAGAAGTGGGCAGGACGTGTCATGAACGATAGGTGGACAAAGATAATTACGGAGTGGTATCCTAGAAAAGCTAGAAAAAAAAGTGGGAAGACAAAGAAGAAGATGAGAAGATGAATTTAAAGAAACAGAGTGGTGTCCTAGAGAAAGTAGAAGAAAAGTGAGAAGACAAAGAAGAAGATGAGAAGATGAATTTAAAGAAACAGAGTGGTGTCCTAGAGAAAGTAGAAGAAAAGTGAGAAGACAAAGAAGAAGATGAGAAGATGAATTTAAAGAAACAGAGTGGTGTCCTAGAGAAAGTAGAAGAAAAGTGAGAAGACAAAGAAGAAGATGAGAAGATGAATTTAAAGAAACAGAGTGGTGTCCTAGAGAAAGTAGAAGAAAAGTGAGAAGACAAAGAAGAAGATGAGAAGATGAATTTAAAGAAACGGCGGGACTAATATGGTTCAGAGTCCCACGAGAAAGGGGAGAATAGAAAATGGAGTTGGGAGAGGCCTATAACCTAAAAGTGGGCCTAGTTTCACAATTAAAAAAAAAACTTATTATAACATATCCATACACATGTTTATGAAAAGAAATATCATTTTTTAGTAACAAGTTGTAATTGTTTTTTAGTGAAATAAATGGCTATTATTATAGATTTAAGTCTTCAATTTTTATTTTTAAATATACGTCCACACCTGACCCCGGGTTTATTATCGTTGTATACATCCCTACTAAATAAAAGGAACTTTCAAATATGTTTCTTAGAAAAATTGAAGTGCACTAATCTGTAAGAACTCAAAAAATTATTCTACAGTATTTTGAACATTGTTTCAGTTTACATTTTTCGTTCGTAGGTAGTTATTTCAAAATAACTTAAATTAACCTCTAAAACTGAAGAATAATTGGTATTATTTTATACTAATAGATATCCGTACTTCATTTATACACTTTTATATTCATTTATTTATATTATATTATTCATTTATAAATTTATACTTCATTATTTTAAATAACAATATTTTTAAATTTTATCGTTAAACGTGTTAACGTTAAAACTTTAACACGTTAAAACCATAAATTTAACTTAAATTTAATGGTTAAACATTAAGACCATAATAATTTTAATTTATTATAATGAAAATATTTTTTAATTTAATATTTAAATTAATTATTTCATTATTAAATTATTTAAATTATTATTTAATGTAAAATTAATGACTCAATTTAATTGTTGAATTATTACCACAATAATTTAATTTTAAATTAAACAATAACATTTTAACTTCAACTTATCTTTAAATTAAAATTTAACACGTTAAACTTCAATTTTAAATTTTAATATGATTAAACTTCAGTTTTAAAGTTTAATATGTTGAAACTTTAATTTTTAAGTTTTATATGTTAAATAACGTTAATAGATTATGTTAAGGATAACGAAACCTTTAATAACGACTTTTTTTAAATAAGGTTATTTTAAATAATATAAGGACTTTATTTAAAAGGAATATGCAGAGGAGTAAAGAAGTTCTATGTTGGAGGTGGGTTTAAAAGAAGGTTGACACAAGCCCTACTTTAAACAAGACACTTTGCGGTAGGTAAAGTAAATAATTTAAGAGGCGGAGTTACCGAGATGTTTACAGAGATGGTAGCAGTGGTGGGGGTTCATGAGAGGCATTAAAGACTCGCTCATGAGTTTACTGTCTTCTCTGAGGCCGCCCCACCCGACAAGAGAGCACAACTGCTGCGTTTTCTCCATTATCCTCATCTTCTCTACAGAAGGGTTTGCTATCTGTTGGATAACCAATCAGTTATTATTCATCTATACTACTGGCCTTGCATTAACTATACAATTATATAAAAGGGAATATCTCCTTGCATGGTGTCTGTCTGTACGACTTAATTGCTGCCCACTAATGAGCTGTATCAAATTTATATAAATAAATAATAAAAAGTTAACAAAAAATCTGACATTTTATACCAAAATGAGTTTTTAAGGTTGCAATATGTCTTTATATGTTTTATGAGTCTAATACTGTCTTTAAACGGATTTTTCAACTGTAATATTTGCAAATTAAATATTAATTTCTATTAAATTTTTGAAAACTACTGTTTTATAAGGGTTTAATGTTTTGCGTAAATTTAATGTAATTATTTTTTTTATTTGAATTATATGTTTTGTTTTGAAAGGTGTTTGATTTCCTTTGTTTGTGTATCCAGTCATTGTTTCTGTATCCAATTTACATAGCCAGTAAATTTAATTTAACAATGTTTTTATGATTTCAACTATACGTTTTTGAAACATTTGAAAAATATTTGCTTTTCTTTAATGACTACTGTATATGTGTAGGAGTACATACTGTTATAAGATGAAAGTCTGGGACTAATAACAGCAGTCTAGAATTAAGTTATTGATTGAAATTGCATGAAAGTAAATATTTTGAGAACTTTCTGGAATTTTTAAGGTTAACGGATTATGGAGGGTTAGCGGGGCGGTGCGTATTATCTTAGAACTGTGTCGAGCGGCAATAACAGTTACTACACCACTGCGCTTTTGGAAAACGACATAAGTGAAGAAAGAACTACAACATAACGAAAATTGCACCATTTCAAAAAAAAAAACAATATGGAAATAAATAAAACAAAATAATTTGATAGTGTTAAAAAATAAGCCAAACCTTGGCAATTTGAACTAATGAAGTCAAGTTTAGTTCACTATCCAGCTTGAGAATGGCCAAGTCATGCTGATAAACACTTTGAAGCTGATGAAATTCTGGGTGAATCAAAATTTTTCTAATCTTTCGACTATCACCATCTTTCTCTGGATGACTGTAATAACAAAAAATTTCCAAATAAAATTATCTACTAATCATTATTACTAACAAACGATTTAGTCTCTATTCTTTTTGTTCCAAAACTTCAAAAGAAAAGAGTAGTATAATATTAACGATTCTGGCGTAAAAAATCAAGCAACAACTTAGTTTTGTAAAATGTATTACATTTCTAACGTATTTCCTGTCTTTAGATTTCTCTTCATCAATCATTATACGTCCTGTATAATTATTTGCTTTGCGTAAAAACGATTTTTTTTAACAAACAAATAAATTTTTCATATATTGTCATTGATTTCCCTTTAGCTGTTTCGAAAATTTTGAACTGGCTATAAATTGTAAATAAAAACGTTCTTCAGATTTTTACCCCAGAATCGATGAATGTACTATTCGTAAATATTTTTCACCTTTCATTCAGTTTTCCCCACTAACGCATGTTAAATGAATTTTAACCAAAGTTAAAATATTTGTAACTAGTAACTACATATTTTGTTCATACTGAGAGAAAGCGATAATTAAAAGTCTCCACACAAAAGTTTTTTTATTTAAACTACGCGTTTCAAACACTTTGTATTCATCAACAGGTAAATATCCAATAGAAGCTGTAGAGGACCAGTGACTGTCAAAATGGGTGCCAAATAGGGGTTTTTTTTTGCGAAGTACATTGTTAATTGGGGCAAATTCACGGAAACAACTTAATATTGCAAAGTCACCATTCTTTCGTCTAATCATCATGTTGACGTATGCCTATTCTGTCACTATGGCAGTCATTTTTACCAATTATTTTTCAAATTGTAATTTTATATTTTAAATTTTTTTTAAGTTACTCCCTTGTTATTTTTTTACTTATTCATCAAATATACATTAAAAAAAAAATGAAATCGTACTAGGGCAATATTCTCTTTTGAATTGGCTCCTAAATCTTCATTACCCACTCTAATGTATAATACGTTGTCACACAATGTAATGCAGGTTGATAAATTGCCCTTGCGATCTTCAGGGATTAAGGTCCTTCCTCCTTTAAACTCTCAGCTGCATTGATCGAAAAGAGTCTTTGCTATCACAAAGTAAATTATATTTTTTGTAATTGCCTATATTTTGTCATTAATAATAGTATATTGTAATTAACTGTATCAGATTTATTTCATTTATATCAAATGCTTAATCATTTGATTTAGTTTAGAAAGTACATTATGGCTGATTTTGTTGATGTGGTTTTATGTTCTGTCAGTCAGAGCTCATAATACTATCGTACTATTTCAGTGTGCCAGTTCTGGGATACTGACACATCGTTATCGATAACATTTTAAGTTGCGTCAAAACAAATTGCGATGAAACGAAATGAGTAATAATTGTTAATGTGTACTTTTAAGATTTAACCAGTGCTGCCATTCTTTTTCTGTTACACCCTCTTAGGAAGAACAAAACAATTCGCACCCCCCAACCCTCCCGGCACAACCCACCACCCACTCTCCACCGCAACGGTAAATAATAACCCACATTTACCAGCTTCAGTTGAAAGAATTTTTTCAGTCGTAAATTGTGTTAAAATAAAACAAACAAGTTCTCTGAAAGCAGAAACAGTAAGAGACAGAGTTCTAGCGATAAGTTAATTTCAAGGAGCAACAATGATTGCAATGATTGTACTATTTGGCAGTCATGAAAAGAACTTATAGGAGCTATGGAAAAGGAAGTAATATGGCAAAGATATTTAGAGAGGCAGAAATTATGAAGAAATGCTTTATGTTTAGCCTCAGCAAGTGATGAAAAAAAAAAGACTCAGAATAATGCAATAATAAATGTTAATAAAATCAGTAAAAACATATCTTTATTAATACGTGTATTTTAATATCTGGAGTTTTAAGTTATAATCTAGGGATTTTCTGACCCCAGGCTAAGGTTTTCGTGAAATTTTCATAGACAGCTCTGCTGGGGGGTGTGCAATGCCAAAGGAAATTGGAGCAATATGCCAAATATATTTGGAGAGACAGAAACTATGAAAAGATGCTTTATGTTTAACCCTAACAACTGAAGAAGAAGGCTCAGAATAATTGTAATAATAAAGGTGAGTAAAAGCAGTAAAAACATATCCTTATTAATGTGTATATCTTAATATCTGGGGATTTAAATTGTAATCTATGGACCCAGCAAAAGTGCTCAGCTTCTTGGAGGCGTTGATACTAACTGGGGTACTATACTACAAAAGGGGGGGAAGTACAATAGTTCTTGGGACGCAGTACTATATTCACACTCAATAAAATAAATAAAGTTATAATCCTGGGTTTTCTGAGCCCAGGCTAGGGTTTTTTAAATTCTCATTGGCAACCCTGATGGAGGGGGCGTGGTTAACTATTTGAGAAGCACTGGATTAAAAAGAAATATTGTTAAGAAAATATTGATGCTGAATAACCTGGTTCCAACTCGAATAAGGAAGTGTTTAGCATCGTGGACTTCATGCTTATAGATATCGGCCTTCTTGATGACTGTGAAGCACTGGGCTGCTGACAGGACGTGTAGAGGAGTTATTATGATGCCTTGGCAGACATGGCTGCCGTGGTGGAGGACCGCAGCAACGTAAGGGAAGTCGCTGATGTTGACCTGAGAGGCAGCCATGCTCCCTGCTTGGAAACTGACCATGGCAGCATCCCCAGCAAGCAGCGCCTCCCTTCCAATGCCTTTACATGGACGTGCTAAAGTCACTGTAACTCACTACCTTCTACATTAACTGCAAACCTTAAAGTAACTGTATCTTTACTGCAACGCAATGTGATTTTCTAATCAGTTATCGTATGGTGGTCACTAATAAAGGAAACATTCAAGAACCACCTTACAAAAAATCAGCAAACAACGCGTTTGGAAACTTGATGCCAGCCCCATCCTGGCACTTTTTTTTCTAACATCATCAAAATATGAGACCTGGAGAATAACACTAAATGTTTGGACAACGGTCAGATTAGCTTATAATCACCTCTGAGTTGCTAGACCGGGGTTCGATCCCAACCAGGCCCTCGATTTATTAACGCGAGAGGTGAATAAATTTGAGTATGTCGTCCCTTGGAGAGGAAGTTAAGCTGTCAGTCCTGAGACTGTACGACGTCAGGTATTCGTTAAAGATCCCTACTCGAAATGCACTTGAGTTAGGCAAAATTTAGGACTTCCAATCTAGAATCTATAGAATCACAGCTGACGTTACCACCCTCTAGAGGATCGGGTAAACAATTAAAAAAAATTTTTTGGAAACTTCATTTTTATATCACATTGTTTACTTACTTACGGAAATAAACAAGCATATAAAGGATCTTCGGGTTACATCAATAGTGAATAAAACCATTCCTCCACCATCACAACTATTGATGTAACCTGAAGAACATCGTGTGTCGAAACGCAATTATTTATTTTAAACATTCACATGTCAAGGCTTTTCGTACTATTGTTTCGCAAAATAACACAAACGTTTATTTGTTTGGTTTTTATTTAATTTCTTTTGATATTAAATCGTTATAATTTTTTCAAAATTAACCAGTGGTACCTCGTTGTTGAAACGACTTTGAACTCAAACAAATCAGAGTTCGAACAGACATGTTCGAAATTATACCTCCAGAATTCGAAGTCTTCCCAACCCGACTGCTACCGAATATAATCGAGCGCGGCAGAGTAGTCTCATAGAGTACAATTTACTTTAGCAGAATAATTTTAGTAGTTTATATACATGTTTTTAAATCAATGTTCAAACCACAATAAGAAATGGTCTTCGTCATAGTCAAATCACAACTCTGACGAAGATCGCTTGTTACGGTTGAAAGATTCTTTAGTTTTTTTTTCTCATTTCTTATTGTGCTTTAAACATTGATTGTTATTTCACGTCTTTAATATGAAATCTTGTTATGTTCTTCTATAGAGAGACCAAGAATATAGAAAAAAATAACAAATGTATTACGAGTATATAATCTGACCAAACGGATTATCGCCTTGCCCATTATATATTTCTTATGGGAAAAGTAGTTCTGGATTTCGACCAAATCGTTTGTCAATCAAAATTCTGGAACGAATCACGGTCGAAACCAAAGGAGCACTGTATTTCTGACTTGTAACTGTTGGGGGATTTAAAAAAATTACGTCCCCACACAAAAAAAAAGATTAATATGAAAACAAACAACGCGTTTCGAACACTTAGTGTTCTTCTTCAGGTTTAAATCTAAAAAACTATACATATCTGTAAGATCATCAGAGTGAATTATTTGAAACTTAATACAATAGATGAATGTTGAATTGCACTATTTGAGGTTTTTAACAAGGGAATTAGTATGAAAAATGACTTAGTTAATCCTGAACCTTAATAAAACATGACAACATAGTGAAAAATGAACAAATTTAGTTCACTTTCATTAATTTTTGTTATGCCGAATATTTTGAGTTTTCATGACAATACTGATTATCGAAGAGAATATAATGGATATTTACGATTAAAGTGAACTGTTGCGTTTTTCCCGCTGACCTATTTCCTTGTAACCTCATTAATACCAAAATGCCTCTGTAATGAGGCAAACATAAATTAAGCTTCAGAAGTGGAACACTTAATCCTTGAATATAAACACTGAACTCACGAGCTATGCAAGCAGTTATGTGTGCTATTTACTCATGATTAGAGAGGAAAAGAAACCCCAAGTCTATCTACCTAGACACAAAAAAAAACATTTAATTATCCAACGCATTTCGAACACTTAGGTTATATTTAAATTAACAGCATACGAAATTTATAATTAATGTTTAGAATTTTTACTTTTCAATTTGAAGTACGCTAAATTTAAACAAAAATGTAGATAAAAATTTTGAAATTAAATAAAGGAACAACAACCAAATTTTAAATTAAAATACCTACTAAAGACAGGTTTGTAACTCCTTTTAATTATATTTTACTTTAAATTTAGATGTTTTTCTTTTATTTAATTTCAAATTTTTTTTACCGTCTATTTGTTTGTACTGTACATGTCACCTAGTGATGAACGCTAAGCGTGCGTAACGCGTTGTGTAATTAAATCTTTTTTTTTTATGTATGAGAGGGGGGGGAGAGAAGAAAAGAAAGGAAAGGAAAGAAAAGTACAAGGGAAGAGGAAAAGAAACATCCTCTCTAATCATTATAAGCAATATATTCTATACAACACACTTTACCAATTATTTCCCAGTTCTTTTTTAGTATGCTTTATTTACAGTTATTTTTGTGAAATAAATAAATAATTTTTTTTTAAATTATGTTTATACGTAGGATGGGGAAAATTCATCCTTAACACTGTTCGTTGTCAAATATATCACACATATTACCATTTGCTGCAAATTACGAAAGCATAAGCTAATTTTCTTTTTTTTAAGTTACGCGTTATGTAATTAAATCTTTTTAATTACTGTTGACTAAACTCAAACTGTCTTATGTGCTCTTAATTGTTGTCATACAAGAGATAATCAGTGGCATGGCCACTGTATCATCTTTGATAACACACTCTGTTTAAGATGAAAAGAGCTTTTTCGTCCTTCTTATGAGATAAACAGTGGTGGAGCAACTATTTTTGCCGCCCAGGGCGGTCGTAAGATTTGCCACCCCCCCCCCCCCCTCACCATCAGGCCATTAAAATCTGTCAAGGTTCAAAATTCCAGAAAGTCCTCAAAATATTTATTTTTAGGCAATTAGAATAAAGGATCTAATTTTGAACAGCTGATATTAGTCCCAGACTTTCATCTTATTACAGTACTTGTATACATATACAGTCATCATCACAGAAAACCAAAGGTTTTTCACAACAAAAATGTATAATTCAAAATCATGGAAAAAATGGTTAAATTAAATTAACTATCTACGAAAACAAATATAAACTTTCCAGCCCTTTAAATAACTAGTTCTGAAAAATTTAAAATAAATTTATTTTAATTTGCAAATATTGTAATTGAAAAATGTTTTAAAAAACAATATCACACACGTAAAACAAAAAAACAATTCTGACCTCCCTTGGTATAAAAATCATCCTGAATTAAATGCATGGATATTGCTAGTGCCACAGAGGTTAGTAAATAAGATATTATTATCAACCGTCATACCTTGTCTGTCGCTAGTAGAGTCGCCCGACCGGTTTCGCAATGGCTACATCATCAATGGGACTAAACCTATCTTCCAGAATCACAGATATAAATACCTTTTTAAACAATGGTACCAATATATACCTAAATTTCCTACCTAATAGTTTTTTCAGGTAGGAAATTTAGTCGTGTATTGGCACCATTGTGTTTAAATAGGTATTTATATCCGTGATTATGGAAGACAGGTTTAGTCCCATTGATGATGCAGCCATTGCGAAACCGGTCGGGCGACCCCACCAGCGATATGACGGTTTCCGTCATACTAATATATAATTCCGAATCGCTTCAATCAACCTTCATAAATCTTGTAGCCATTTTAATGGACATACCGAAGAGCAATCGAGCATAATAATCAAGAAAAAATTTCCTTTCAATACAGGAATGAGTTACCTGAATTCGTGAAAGCCTGTTGCAGGACAGGCTTCTAATTTATTTATCTAACGCCCCTCCCTTCGTCTCCTCTCCTCATTAAGAAAGCATGTCACCTTCCCCCCTTCATTTCATCAAAATTATAATTAGTATAATAGTGTTATAAAATTGTTACCAGAACAGTTCGACGTAGTATTTTATTACCTTTAATATTAAAAAATTATACAAGAGATATATAGATTTATGCCCCTCTTAACATTAATAATATTATCAGTAATAATTTACTTATATGAAAATCAAGTTCGCCTACTTGGCAAATCAAATTTACCCATTTTGAATACATTACAAAACTATATATGCAAATTAACCGCCCTGAGATAATTATATTATTTAGTTTTTGCAATTAAAGCCAATTCATCAAAAAATGTTACACAAAAAGAATATATTTATAATACATAGATGTTATTAATATTTATTACACCAGTGCATTAGTGTATCATTAATTTTTATTTTTTTAATTTTTGATTTAATTTAATTTATTTTTTTATAATAAATATTTCATTTTCTTCATACATTCTAGTGAAATCATAACAAAATGCAAAAATATGTAATACTAAATTTTTTATTTCTAATAAAATATTTGTTTTCGTTGAAATTAATTTGAATTGAATATTTTTGTTAATAAAATATATATTCAAATGCACAATTTTTCAGGAATTTCTACATGGGCAGATTTGATATCATGGGTTAGTATTGAGTTGCAAAAATATAAATTTGATATACATTTCGATGAATATTTCACCTACATAAAAATTATTTTTTAGGGGCCAGGTTGAAATGTGCTCACCATTGAAGTGGTAGATCCGGGGTTCGATACCCGCTTTGGCTCTCGATTTATTCACGTCGAAGGTGAATGAATATGAGCATCTCTCATAGAGGACGTTAAATCATCTCTCAGAGAGGACGTTAAGCAGTTGATTCCGAGCCTGTACGATGTCAGGTACTCCTTAAAGATCCCTACTCTATATACACTTGGGTTAGGCAAAATTTAGAATTCACAATGTAGAATCAATCTTCTTTGTGTGGTATGTATGACAAAGGGCCCAATATTCGGACTATGTGTGCTCCCTTGTGAGACTGACACCACATCCTAACCTAATCTTACTAAAAGTGATTACAATGTCAAAATCTATACAGGTACTAGTGATGCATGGCCACTATGACTACATGTAGTTGCTGCCTAACAATCATCGTCAGGCAAACCTATGCCGACTCCTGACAAAGGGGTTTCAGAGCAAGACAAGACTGGTAAGCATCAGTACCATTCACGACACCGTCAATTAAATTTCATCAATCAATATATATAACAAGATTCCAAAGAAACACGTGAAATAATCAATAATAAATTATAAATCAATGATCAAACCACAATATGAAACAGGGACTCATTTGGATTTTAGACTCTGACAAAGACCGCTTGTTATGGTTTGATAGATTTTAGTCTTTTTTTCCCCATTTCATATTGTGGTTTATCATTGATATATATATATAATAAGAAATGGGAAAACAAGACGAAGATCTTTAAACCGTAACAAGCGATCTTCGTCAGAGTCAAAGACCCATCTGAAACACTAGATGCAGAAAACATCTGGTGAAGGGTTGAGAAGAGTGGGAGGGAAGAGTGGTATTTTAAAAGGGTGAAAGCGCAGGAAAGGACTAATGTCCAGAAAGGGATGTTTGGGGAAACAAAGGAGTACAGTAAGAAAGTACTCCTTACGTTTTGATTGTTATTTCACGTGTTTATGTGAAATCTTTATATATATATATATACATATAAAAGAGTTCAAAATTGAGGATAGGTAGCACACAAAGTAAAGAAACATACTTACAAACTGAAATTTTCGGGCAATCCGTTTTTAGGAGAAAAGAGAAAGGAATACCAAGATCGTTGTAGACGCAACGGCTAGTATATATATATATATATATATATATATAACAGTTCCAAATTGAAGATGGACAGTACACAACGGTAACACAACGATCACAAGGTAAAACACAAGTAAAACACAAAGTGTTTTACTCTTTTCTCCTAAAGACGGATTGACCAAAAAGTTGAGTTTGTAAGTGTGTTTCTTACTTTGTGTACTATATATCTTCAATTTTGAACTGCTATTGTGTCCAGTTTGGATCGTCTTTCCGTTTATCAAGTGAATATATATTGAATATATATGAATATGACTTGAATGATATTCAAGTGAATATATATATATATATATATATATATATTAATATCAACGTATTACAGTACGTGGATGTAGTAATAGACAGATCCCGATATCCATAGTACTATTTTGTTTAAAATAAATTCAATTTATACTCATTATAATTCACAAATTAAAACATGTCTTCAATAATTAAAATAATTTTATTGGCTTGCAACTAATTTATAATATAGGAAAACTAAAAGTATATAGATATACAAGGAATGGTTATTTTTGTTGAAAGATGTACTTGAGGTGCGGTAGGAGTTAATGACGTCATAGACAAAGGAGTCAACATCGACTCTGGAGTAGACACCAGGCATGGCGTCAGCGCAGCCAAGCCCGAAGGAGACAACGGCCCAGACTGTATTGGGAGTGCAGATGACGCCACCTCCGGAGTCGCCCATGCAGGTGTCCCTGCCGGACTTCATGGTGCACAAGTGCGTCCTATCAACTACCATCGTCATACCTTGGACAGACAGTCGCTGTTAGTGCGCAAAGGGCAAACTATCGACAGGTATCACAATGTACTGTGGATATATGCTACTAGATAACCGCAACAATACTAAAGAGGTGACTATAACCCATACCACAAGGTAAGGTTAGTGCAAAATAACCCTAATCTATACAACAAAACACCTATACAGTAAGTATTATTGGTATAAATAGGCAGCAGATCTTCTTTTAAACAGGTATCATTAAAGTGAACTGGAGTCTCGGCAATCACGACCTTTAGACTGAGAGATTCGATTCTACAAACTAACCTGCTAACAGGATTCAACTGGAAAAAGAGTTGGCCAAGTGACATGTTAAACAAAATCAATGAGATAGTCAATAGTATTAATAGATTAAATGGATTAATATAAATAGATGATAAAAGATTAATAAAGAACAAGAAATAAAGCGGTTAGAATAAAAGAGTTGAAAGGTAAATGGTATAAATATATTAATAAAGATTAAAATAAATGATTAATCTTTATTAATGTATTTAATCTATTAATACTATTGACTACCTCATTGATTTTGTTTAACATGTCATATGACCAGCTCCTTTTCCAGTTGAATCCTGTTAGCAGGAAGTTAGTTCATAGAATCGAAAGTCTCAGTCGGAAGATTGTATGTGTCGAGACTGCGGTTCACTTTAACGGTAAGTATTATACATATAACCTAACTATAGACTAATTTACAAAGTACTTATAAAAGATAACACAAGTTCTAAGGTAGTTCAATCAATTATTATGTGGTATTTACTCATTGTAGCGTAAAAAGCTAGTGAAATAGACTCCACATATAGAAATTTAGTAGCATAAACACCTTTAGGGAATAAATAACAAAGAAATATACCTGCTTTCCAATGTGAAACAGATGTACACTCCATACCCCCACCTAATTCCATTCTATTCTTAGTACATAGTACATTCTGAGTACATAGGCACTCACCCTAAGGTATGTTCTCAATTCCTTATTTTATTTTGCCCCATATACATTATACTATAGATAACTCTGATGACAATGTATTTTTTTTACTTAATGCCTGAAGAAGAACACTACGTGTTCGAAGCGTGTTGTTTATACTATTAAACTTCTATATGTATAGACTATTTCATTACCTTTTTACCCTACAATGGATAACACAAATGCAATTATCACCAATATTTCAAGTGTACCATAACCTACAAGTATACTACAAGTTAAACAACCATAAAAGACACTACAGTATACCCGTAAACGATAGTACAAGTTAAATATATATTAAATAAATAAATATATTCTATTACTTGTAAATTTTGGTAGCAGTCCTTCCTTGACACATACATTATTGAAAATGACATTAACTTTAGCCGATTCGTGTTTCTCATGAATGATTCTCACGATGAGAAACTTGTTAAGAAACATGAATCAGCTAAATTTAGTGTCATTTTCAATAATGTATTCTATTACTTGTAAACGATACTGATAACTACATAGAATAAGAAAATTAAATAAATATAAATGTTCTAAAAAAAAAGGAATTAAAACTATGATAAGGTTGCACACAGATAAACAAAGGAATAACCCCCTTCAATATTTCGACGATCTTGGCCTCCTAATGACGACGATCGTCAAAATATAGAAGTGATTCCTTTGTCTGCCTGTGTGCTACCTTCCTTCTAATTCGTTTTTATTTAAAATATCACTGGACTGATTCATTTAATTACTATAAATATAAAGTTATCAAATTATAAACACCTACTTCGATTATCAGTAACTGTTTTTTTATTGCATGCATTTTTTTGGTTTACTGAATATGAATAATTTTATTTTATGACATATCATATTCATTTCATATGAATATGATTCAAAGGAAAACAGATTAAGACTAGTTCTACTTTAATAGGGATAGCCAGAATCAATGTTGCCCATTGTTATAATTCTTTAAACTAAGTTACCTAAGCTGTTCTTCTTTACTTACTGCTTGAATTAACTTGCGCTAATCTCCAACTTTCTGTGATGAGTTACTTTTATATACATATATAAACTAGAATAGACATGTACTAAATATATCTTGATCTAAATTATATATTGAATATCTAGAATGTGGAACTAGACTATAGTTATTGGAATCGTTTCATTTCATTAGTGTATATATATAATAAGTTAATGCTGTACATAAAAAATATAACTGATACTAAAAATAAACGATAATCTATACTTTAAGGTAACTATAACAAACATTAAAAAAAAACCATCAAACGCATTTAAATATACGTACATATATACATACGTAAATATATGTACATAAAAAATATCGCTGATACTAAAAATACACGATAATCTATACTTTAAGGTAACTATAACAAACATTAAAAACACCTATAAAGGCATTTAAATAAATGTGTTTTTGACTGTAAAATCTTAAATCCTAAAAATGACATCCATTTTACAAGTCCACCTAAAGGCTACCTATAAATTAATAATTTATTTTCTTTATTTTTTTTCTCTAAAAAATACTTTTGCATGATCAAAAAAAGAAACTCTATATTAAGCCAAAGAGTTACTAACTAAGTTTACTTAAAGATATATATATATATATATTTAGATTTTTTTTTTTGTATTTCAAAAGTTCTTTCTATTAAAAGTACAGAGTTTTATAAATAGTTTTTTTTTTAAAAGTGAAATCAGCTGTATGTCCATTGATTAACATCATAATATACGTTGGAAGTATTCGACTTTTAGAAGAAGCTATAAAAATATCTAAAATTAATAATCGCAATTCAAACAAATCTTATAATCATGACAAAGCGATTTGATTAAATTATGAGTCATAAGAAGAGCAGTCTTAAAATCCATGGTGTCATACAATCCAGATAATATTTTTATTCAATTCGTATCTGCTAAAAATCATAATTAATAAAAAAGTAATAAGGAAATGCAATATCTCCCGAAGTTCTAACATATTTCTGCTTTATCTAGTAAATGTTTGCAAGGAATTCTTCTTGGAATGGGAAATGCGCGGTTTCTAATGAGTCCCAACTTTAAAAATGTTTCCTTAATTCAAAGTTTTTCTTTCCTTTTTTTTAAACCATTTATTTAGTTTCGCATGCTCCATACAATATGGCACACGCTGTATGGAATCTTAATTTTATTAACATAAAAAACACACATAAACATTACAATACATTAAATTTAACATTAAAATACACATTATAAAAGTTTTTGAAAATCGATAAGGTCTATGAATGTTTCTTTTTTTTATTTTAAACTTACAAAATTCTTTTTATTGTTTAATCTTAAATGATCATTATGGTACAGAAGATAACATCTTTTTAGGAAAACGCCTTCAAAAAATAATATTCGTTGAAAAGCGATACAAGATCTGAGGAAATTTGAAGCTCTGCTTCTGGTGGTGTTTAGATGGTGTGTCTTTATAACGTTTTTACTTACATGACAATAGGGCTTGAGTGCTTAGCTCAGGACTGGACATCCTGTGTTCGATGCTCACTCTAGCCGTACATTTATTAATTCGAGAGGTGATGAAATCTGTGCACGCCATCCGTCGGAGAGGACGTTAAGCCGTCGATTCCGAGCCTGTACGTGTCAGCTTCTCGTTAAAGATTCCAACTCTCAATACACTTGAGTTAGGCAATTTAGAACTCCCAATGTAGAATCAATCTTCTTTGTGTGGTATGTATGACAAAGGGTCCAATATTCGACCTATGTATGTTCCCTTGTAAGACTGCCACCACTTCCTAACCTAATCTTACCAAAGGTGAATTACATTTTCAAATGTAATTTTCAAATTTCCTGCTTGTCTGTTTGTTCTACTTTAATTGTTTAGGTCTGTCGGGAAGGTCGCTATTTTAGTTTTTGTCCTGTCTATGGTGAGTATGTTTCTTGGTCGTCTGGTCTTTGAGTCTCAAGTCGTCAGTTATCGTTACTTTGGTGATCTGATTAGTCGGAGGAGGATTGGTTTCAGAGAATTTGAGGTAAAAGTGTTCTTACTAGCAGGTTAGAGTGTAAGGGAAGTTTTCTGTCTTCATTGATAGTCGGACGCCTAATGTAAGTTTCTATTGATTCCATCCTTAGATCACGCTGAATATCGACATTTCTCGCATAAAAAGGAGCATTGGCTACAAGGCGAGCACACTTGTTCTGGACAATCTGGAGTCGGTTGAAATGATGGTGTAGTACATTAGCTTAAGTAGTTTTTATAGCTATTTAGTAAAGACAATACAGTGAAGGTGAAGTACCCTTTTCTCTGCACTCGCTGGCAGTGATAAGAGGCAACGTGACAGCTTGCAGCTGGTTCAAAGACAAATCTTTGCCCCTCGTCTCCGGGGCTACATGAACCGTCTTACCCCACCCCACAATCGTGCACTGATGACCTGATGTTTGCATTTTGTTCACTTCATGCTCCATGGGCCGTGCCACCTAAAACATCTTTATTTATTTTTTATTTTATCCTAAATATAAACGCTTTCCTACAACAGTTGATTGGTTGACTTTATATACCTTTGCCAATTGAATCACATGCGATAAGGTCACAGGTTTCGTGAGCTCAACGATAGCTATGTCGGGACTTGAATGATGAGCTCCATATCGTGGGTGGATTAATATTGACTTCACAGAATGAACACTTCCACCTTTCACTGCACTACTGTTAAAAAACAGTTAAACTATTTAAATCACTACAATACTAACCCTGATAGTAATTATACATATCTTGTCATATCATTAGATTACTAGTGATACAAAAACACCTGATAACAATATCAGATATATTAGTAGATTTCAGCTGCTTTTTTACTCAAGTGGATGCATTTTTGCCCCGTTCTTACACAAGAAAACCGAAATGAACAATATTAAAAACAGGAAATATTGTAAGAAAATATCACTCTTTTTTTTTTTTTAATTATTAACAGATATGAGTAGCTTAGTTTTTCTTACTATAATAATATTACAATGAACATAAATAAACAAAATATATTATATAATACCAATATTACATATACATTTTATGAGAACTCAACAGTTAATCAAGTTCAAAATGAAACTCTCATTGCTAACGTTTCTGTTTTTATATAAAACCTTTTTCATAGGCAGAAGTATAGAAATATCTATACTTTAAAAATATCTAAGTATAGAAAGTATGGATAGTAGAAATATGGAAAAAGCTCTTATGCGCTTTTGGGTGTTACCCAGTTTTCAAAAGAACTCAAGATTTTCTTGTTCTTCAAAATCTGTTTTGAAAAAAGGGTAACACTACGAAAGCCCTTAACAAGTTTTTCCATTTCGTTTACGATTTTTAGTGGTGATTTCCTTGATGACTAATTATGTGTTAGTGCATATATAATGAACTATTGGGATAAACATAGAGAACAAACAGCGATACTTCCAAGCAGTGAAGTAAACACAATTTGGCTTAGTAGAAAAAAAAAACCTCAAATAAAAGAGAAAACGCACCCTTACAGCTTGCAATGCTGCGTCATGTGTTTGCTCTCTTCTCTTTGCCCTCCTAATTACGGTTGAAACCAAAAAAATTCACATTGTCACAGTGTTTCTTTCTTCATTTATTTGTGCTTCTTTACTAACTTTGAAGTATTAACATATAAGTACTTAAATATATTAACAAACACTTTTTCTTTTTCTCGGTGCTTGGTCAGGGTAAAAATATGGAATCACCTTTTTGCCAACGTTTCGTCTTTATTTCATCATCTTCAGGGCTATAAACTAACAAAAAAAAACAATAAACAATGGACATTTGTCATTTCTACTTTAAAAACATCATAAACAAATTGAAAAAAAATTTCAATTTTTTTTTAAACTTTTGGCAAAAGGTGATTCCATATTTTTACCCTGACCAAACTCTGAGAAAAAGAAAAAGTGTTTCTTATTATTTTCTGGTCAAGAAAACAGTACCGTCTTAAATATATTGATAAAAGTATCGACTGTGAATTAAAAAATAGAAACAAAATAAAAGTTTATCAGGACTCAGTCAGTCTTTCAGGTTCAAATTAAACTCTCATTGCCTGAAGAACTGACCGAGTCCTGATAAACTTATATATATATATATATATATATATATATATATATATATATATATAGATAGCTGTATTACTTAATCAGGATTCGGCTTAATCAAAACCTTCGACTAGACTAATAAGATTAGAAGTAACCTCAACACTGTCCATACAAACTAGAGTTTGAGTTTGGAACCTAGAAAATTAACCGAATCATGATCAAATAATACACACATGTGTGATGGCCATGACAAGTCGTCACTGTCTCTCGGAGTGATTCACGTCTTTCTACCTGAGGACGAAGCAGTCGAAATGTAGTAGCCAGGTTTTTGTGATGACCTTTATGCATGTTATTTCTGTGAATTTAGTTTATATATGTATGTGTAAAGCCTAATATACAATTCAGAAATGGGGCAATGATGACTTTTGAAAATGAAAACTATTTGAATGAGGCCCTGAAAACTTCTTCAGTTGTTATAGTTAAGTAATCTTTGTCCTATTTCTCGATTTCTTATTTTCCTTTAGAGTTTTATTTTTATTTAATGAGTTTCATGTAATATTTATTATATATATTAAATTAATTAATTAAAACGGTTAAACGAGCTAAGTTAAATTAAAAAAAAAAATAGAAGAGATCAGAAAAAATCATTACTATATTTGAATGCGTCGTCAGCAGGCAGAAGGATGGGAGGCACACAAAAAATGTATTTATTTATTAATTAAAAAATAAATTAAGTATTATTATTAATTTAATAATAGTAATTAATTTCATATTAGTATTATTACTATAAATTACTTAAAATTTAATATTTATATTATATTATATATATATATTATATATATATATATAAAGATTTCATATAAACACGTGAAATAACAATCAATCATCAAACCACAATAAGAAATGGGAAAACAAGACTAAGATCTTTCAACCTTAACAAGCGGTCTTCGTCAGAGTCAAAAACCCAACTGACGAAGACCGCTTGTTACGGTTGAAAGATCTTAGTCTTGTTTTCCCATTTCTTATTGTGGTTTGATCATTGATATATATATATATATATATATATATTAAATGAAAAACAATTAAAATGAAACGGTCCAGCGCACTTTTAAATAAGAACGAATTGAAAAGAAGCTACCACACAGATAGACAAAGGATGTCGACGATCGTCGTCCTTAGGAAGCGAGGAGTCCCGCAGGAAGGCAGGGTGGCAATAGAGTCGTCCTGAATAACTCAGAGAAGTGAGTTATTCCTTTGTATATCTGCGTGCTACCTTCGTTTTAATTTTCATATATATATATATATATATATATATATATATATATATATATATATATATATATACGAGCAGAAGTGAAGTGGAGCAGTAAAATGATTGGAAGGGGAGGGGGATCTGGATTGAGAGTAATAGGAAGTGGTGGGGGTATGATTAAGTAACTGTCCTTACCAATTCCAAATCTAATTATCTGAGCTTCAGTGCATTCGCCAATGTGCGCCCTCTCGTTCTCTAACTAATCTAATTCTCTCTCACTCTCTCCTCTTTCTCTATATATCCATCAATCCATGCATAAAAAAAGAAAATAAAACAACCCACAAGGAAACACATCAAATTTCTGACTAAACACATACAAAGAATGACAGAAATCATTTTTATATTTGAACACCTCTTTATCAGGACAAGAAACAGTAGGCTAGAAGATAGGACCAATTAAATAGATTATATAATAAACTAAATGTTGAATTAAGTACTCGTCGTTGTTTTTCTTGTCCTTTGTATATATATATATATATATATATTTATATATATATAAGTGTAGTAGTTTGCTTCTCAACGCGAGTACTTCGCACTTCTTCCCGATGACGACGGATGTCGAAATATCGAAGTGAGTTCTGTAGTGTCTTTCTGTGTTCTTTTCTATGTGTTAAAGTGTATATATATATATATATATATATATATATATAAAATAAACTGCGACACATAGACAGAAACATAACAAAGACTCACTTTTGAATATTTCGACCGTAATGGCGGTCGTCCTCAGGAGAAGAAGTGAATTGACGGAGGGACGACAGTCAACTAAAAAACTCACTGAGTGAGGGCTAAATCAGTGCTGATAATATATATATATATATATATATATATCTGCGCAAACTTGAAATATAAAACGCAAATTTTCCGCAAACTTGAAAAGTTGGAGAAGAAGATCATCGATCGACAATATTCAGTCGTGTATAACCAATCATGTATAAAGGAAGGACTGCTACCGAAGTACACTAATATATATATATATATACGTTTCACGATGAATAAGGAACAAACACACTGTTTCTAATTTTCGGTTGAACCGTCATCAGGAGAGTCGAGAAAGGGACACCAAGCGCACTTGTGAAGCGACGGTTGGAGACCATTGGAGTTTCCGAAGATTTGTTCCTTTCGACTCTTTGATGTTTGGACTATTCTTCATTATCAGACTACCTATTAAAGGGCTTTGGTAATAAGTTATCAGGGTCACACTATCTTCAGGATTAAAGCATTTAACATTGCTTTCTAATTTCAAAAATTGGACACATTATGTAAGAAACAGATACAAGTCAAATATGGTGTGTTATTGAACAATATATATAAATAATGTTTATCGGGACTCGGTCAGTTCTTCAGGTTCAAATTAAACTCTGCCAATGTTTCGGTTTTTATTTAAAACCTTTATATTTAAAAAGAACATATGGATGTGATATGAGCCTATGAAAAAGTATTCAAACAAAAACCGAAACGTTGGCAATGAGAGTTTAATTTGAACCTGAAGAACTGACAGAGTCCGATAAACTTTAGTTTTGTTTCTATTTCATGGTCGATACTTTTATCAATATATATATATATATATATATATATATATATATATATATATATATATATATATATATATATATATATATATATATATATATATATATGATCAAACCACAATAAGAAAATGAGAAAACAAGACTAAGATCTTTTGTTATTTTACGTGTTTATGTGAAATCTTTATATATATATATATTGTTAAATAACTCCCCATATTTGGCTTGTATCTGTTTCTTACATAATTTCTCCAATTTTTTGAATTAAAAAGCAATGTTAAATGCAAATGAAACGGTCCAGTAAACTTTTAAATAAAAACAGATTAAAAAGAGGGTAGGACACAGATAGAGAAAGGAACAACTCACTTCTATATTTCAACGATCATCATGACGAGATGAAGAGTCCCGCAGGAAGGCAGGACTCTTTAAAATAGTTTAAGCTAATTGGGTTGAAATGGTATGTGCGCGTATGTATTTATGGTTTTGTGTTGTTAATAATAGGCAATATAGGAATATTGAAATAGATAGTTGTTTATAACCTTGTATTCTCACTATCCTTAGAGTAATGCCTGTTGTGTGGTGGGCACCACTTGCCCGCCCACAAACATAGATTGCTAGGTAAGCATATTCTTAAAACTACCACAAGCGAGACTGATTGAGTGATATAGAATGATACCTGCTTCCAGCTCTGACTAGAAACTTTTTGGGGTTGGGCTTGGAGCGGACTTTTCTGGGCCGGACACAGTGTGCAGCAGTAAGCACCAAGTCCACCCTGATCAAGCTGCCTCCGCACAATTGACCTTTCTTACCCACGTATACATGCCACGGAAATTCCTCTACATAAGCATCCCGGCCTCCAACAATTCTCAAATCACTGCATTCTTTTCCAGTGCATTCAGTTTGGGTACCTGCAATGCTGTCAGTTAGCTAAAAGAAAACTAAACAGGTTAGGTTAGGTTGCAATGGCAGTCCTACAAAGGAACACACAGCCCAAACATTATCCTTTTGTGATATCACAGTGAAGATTGATTCTAAGTTGAGAGTTCTAAATTTTTCCCTAAATTCAAATGTAATTAGGTAAGGATCTTTAACGAGTGCCTGATATCATACAGGCTCTGGAACAACGGCTTAACGCTGTCTCGGAGGGACAAAGTGCTCAGATTTATTCACCTCCCGCGTGAATAAACCGACAGCCAGAGTGGGTATTGAACCCCGAACCTACCAGTCTAGAGTGAACACATTATCACGGATCTAATCTGGTCCCTTAAAACTAAATATATACTGACATATATAACTGAAAAAAAGAACACATAAAGAACGAGAACACTTACTGCATCAAGATTTTGAACCAAAGCTCGCCATCAAGAAGAGAGTAGAAGGGAAGAAGAAGAGGTACATGCGTTCAGGATTCCTGGTGGAAAGCGACTCCATCCTATATATACTGATGTATATATATATATATATATATATATATATATATATATATACATATATTACTTAATAAAATGAAACACGATTCAAACTGGACACAATACGAGTTCAAAATTCAAGATGAGTAACACACAGAGTAAGGAAACACACAGACAAACACTTACAGACTCAAATTTTCGGGTAATTCGTCTTCAGGAGAAAAGAGAAATGGAGACCAAGCACGTTGTAGACGCCGTTGGGTTACTTGCCGTTGCGTCTACAATGTGCTTGGTCTTCCTTTGTCTTTTCACCTGAAGACGGATTACCCGAAAATTTGAGTCTGTAAGTGTATTTCCTTACTCTGTGTGTTACTCTTCTTTAATTTTGAATCATATATATTTTATATATTAGTATATTTTGGGAGCAGACCTTCATTTAGACACGTTTTATTAAAGAGTATGCCGATATTCATGTAGAAAAAAAAAAAAATATATATATTATATATATTATATATCAAAGATTTAATATAAACCACAAGAATTCTAGGGAGTTAGAATTCACTAATCCAGAATATCCAGAATACAGATTAACTCAACAGCTTTAAGCTGTTACAACCGAAGGGTATGTCCCATGTTACCTGTATTCAAGACCTTTAACCCTGAGCAATTGTTGCCAAGAACGCTGTTCAACTGACGAGTCTTTCACACTGTTTTATCCCCATCAGGTTGTTACTGCCCAGTGTTAGGTAGAAATGTGTCACACACATTTCAATCAGTAAGAGTTCCCCTCCCTGCCTTCATTGAAAGGTAATGGCTGTTACCCAAGAGTAAGTCCCTTCTTGTTGTTGCTTCTCACACAACGACTCCCTAGAGCACAGGTGTCAAACATACGGCCCGCAGGCCGGATCCGGCCCACCTGGGGGTTCGATTCGGCCCGGGGGATAAATCTGCATGATGATAAAAGAAAATCAGTTTGCTTTAATTTCCTTAAATCCTGCAGTTCTTATATTATTCATCAGGAGTAGAGTGTTTTAGTGCGCGCTGTATTATCCACTTTTACTTTACTTTGTCCTCGCACCTTCACCAGCGAAATATCTATGCCAAAAAGGATATTAGTGGATAAAAAGCCTCGGATTTTAATAAAGATTTTAATACTTATTTTTCTTTGCACTAATTATTAGTATTAGTGACTGATAAAAAGAAAAAAGTAGACTTATTGTTAGTTCCAAGTAATTTTGTAATTAACTTGCTGCCACAGCCCGCTTGAGATCACACTAAGCCGTATTCGGCCCCCAGGCCGAAATGAGCTTGACACCCTGTGTGAGGAAGAACAGCCACTACAAGTCCAACACCAACGACAGGCCATACAAGACAACTTAAAGAAATCCCGCAAGGGCTGCCCCCGCCTTCGCATTACCGACAGTGTTTTAAGAGCTCTGGGGTGGGGAGGCCGAGGCGGCATTTCGAGGGGGCAAAAATAAAAAATAGAAAAAATAATAAAAAGCTAATAAACAATCTGGAACCTACTACCAAAATGACTTTTTTTAGGTCCTAATTTTTTTATGTTTTATTTGTAATACTGTTTTTAATCGGATTTTCAACTATAATATTTACAAATTCAAAATTAATTTATTTTAAATTTTTCAAAACTAACTTTTTAATGGGGTTGAAAATTTATTATATTTATATTTGCGTAGCCAGTTAATTTAATTTAACCACTTTTCCTATGATTTGAATTATACTCTTTGGTTTTGAAAATCTTTGGTTTTCTTTGATGACGACTTTATATGTTAGATTCTTTATACTTAATATGTAAGTTAGCGGAGTTGGCGGTGGCTGTACCGCCGGCATACGCGGGTCAAAGTCTTTGTTTACGCACGGAGACAGATTATCAAGGCTGGCCTCGAGGAAGGGGTCAGTCAGTCATTGTGACGCGCTTGTATAATAAACATTACCTGTCATTCCTGTGTCACTCACAATTCGAGTTCCTACTCAATCAAATTAACTTGTATATTAAGGAGGTAACATTCCCTACCGATGATTTAATATTTAAACGTCCAGAGAAAATGAAGCTTCGTTAAAACTGCAGTCTACTATTGCCACTGTGCAAAGAATACGCCTTCATTCTCACCATACAGTCTTCTCTCATAGCAACACGTGTAAAACTCATTGTGTACTTAAAAAAAAAGTCATTTTTTTTACTGGACTTAACTGCTTTGAATTACTGGCAAATCAGCAAGAGTCACTTTCTAAACAAACCTACCGAGCAGGGAGGGGAGACATAGAACGATTCTCCAGGTGAACAACGAAAGGACATGAAAACAGAACAGAAGATCACATTGTAATATTCTTATAGAAAATATACTTGCGCTAAAGAAATACATATTCACTAAAACTATTCATTGTAGTGTAAAGAAGTTAATGAAATAGTCTCCACATATAGAAGTTTAATGATAAATTTAATATAATCATAAAAGTTTATTTTTAAACTTGTATATGTGGAGATTATTTCATTAACTTCTTTACCCTATAATAATTAAATACCAATGAATGAAAAATTTTCTTTTAAAAAAGTAGAATATTGAGATTCATGAGTCATCTTTTGCTAACAACTAAACAATACCTCTATGAAGGTATTAATCGTTTAAACTTAAGTCCCATTAAGAAACAATTATGTTTTTTAATCGTCTCTTATGATTAAGAAAACAAGTTTGATAAGGCTTCCTTATCTCACTACAACGCTGTCTCAATAGTGTAGGTGTAAACCTGAAGAAGAACACTAAAAGATCGAAATGCGTTGTTACTTTTAATATGAAACTTTTTTTTTCTTTTGTGGAGCCTAATTTTTCAATTTAACCAATCATATTTACACTAAGATAAACAGAGCCTAATTAAACAATCCATTGTTAATAAAAGAAACTAACTAGTTGGCCGTATAATAAAGATGCTCAAGTGAGCCTTGCAGTTATGCGATATTTGATAAAGGCCTCATTGACGTAACCTTCTCATCTGATGATTAGTCATTTACTGAGGGAAACTTTTAAAACATAATCTATAAAGCGCTAAATAAATACCCAAATATTACTATTAAAGGTCACTTACCTGATTTATCGACTTCACGATCATAAATAGTACTGTTCTCATAGAGGACATCAATCAGGTCATCTAAAGTACAGTTATGTCCTTCGATACACTTTCTAATATTGTCTGCGAATTCCGCTCTTTTGTCCAAATCATCCCACTGATAAGATGTTTCACTTTGGTTATTCGCGTAAACATGAACTTGCTGTCTTTCTGAACCCAAGCCCAATGGAATATCTTTTGATAACCCACCAAAGCTCCACAATAAGGCAACTAAAACTACTTTACTAAGCATTCTTTTCTTTCTGTTTTATTTTAAAGCTGTCAATAAATATCCACTTGTTTAGAATAATACCCTAGAAAATATCAGCCATAAATATAATTTGTATTTCTTAAATTGAATCATTTTAATAAATTTGACCGATTTCAATTTGACTTTTAATTTATACTTGTCTTTAAAACTTTGGCTTTTAAAAGCTTGTAGTTTTAATGCGACTTTCTTACGCATAAACATATGATTGTATTTTTGTATACAGAAACAAGTTTTTGTTGCATGGTAAACAAGTTTTGAATGTAATTGTTCCATTCATTTCAATTCTTCTAACAGCTTCTATTGTACTAACAATACTAATAATATATGTAACAACTATGTGTATCGCCCTATCTCTCTCTTTTTCACTCTCTCTCATTATTATTAACTTCCCTTATCAAATGTAATAATTCAAAGTAGTGCAGTCAGTTATTATGTGGTATTTACTCATTGTAAATAACGACTATATGTTTATGGTTTATCTATAAATATGCAACAGGTTGAACCACGCTTTTAATTTTGTAAATAATTATCATTTATTGACATATTCATGATGAGGTAATTAAATTTGTTTGATGTCTCGTACCAAATGTTTTCTACTTATTACTGTTTGAGAATATCTATCATGGGTTTACTGTTGCCATTTGCTTGTATTATATATAATATATATTTCAATTTAGAAAAAAAAACATCGAGAAATTAAAAGCACACACTTACAGTCCCTAATTTTTGGTTTGAACTGTCTTCAGGAGAGATAAGAGAGGGAAACCAAGCACACCGGTTCAGAGATGGTTGGAGACCAACAATGTTATCGCATGCGCGCCCAGTCACAGAATAAGGTAGACAGGAATCAATTTATAGTTAAATAAAATTGGTTAAATAATAATAAATAAATAAAAGAAAAGAATAAATAAAAGAAAAATTTGATAGATGGGCAGAGAAATTGATACATAAATAAAATTACGGACTAAGCTATGATAAAATAAAATAAAACTGAGAATACAAATAATAATATTAGATATATAAATTAATTAAATAATAAAAAAAGTAATAAAAAATGAATTAATTAAATAATAAAGGATAACAAAGGGTATTTTGATAATGACCATTTCGGATCGTATTTCTAACGAAGAAGTGGAAAATATCATTCCTTTAAATTTACGATATTCACAAATAAAATAGACTCTGTGAGAAATGGTTAAATTAATTGAATGGAATACAGCACAGGGATAGGATTGGACCGGCGAGTTATTTGAAAATGAAATTGATAATATCCCTGGATAAGTTTGGAAAGTGACTCAGCAATGACTGTTTAAATATTGACCGCTTATGCTTAATTACAGTTACGCAGCAAACAAGAGTTAGAATCAATGAATTCATCTCCAATGGAGTGTAATTGTTTCAATGCATCAAACAACTAAAGATAAACAATACTTTTTTTGAACATTTTAATTTTAAATTAAAAATTTGTTGGTACAATATATAAAAGATGCCAGCTAGCTGTTAACTCTTTATTAGAGAGCATCAAAATTAAATTTGCCGATGTATGAACTGTTTGAAGCTGTGGTTTTTTAACTTTGATTGAAGTTTTTTTTTCTATAGTCATCCCTTCATAAAGGTTTATTACGGCCCTTTGGGCTTTACAAGGGACGGTTTGTGGCTCATTAATAATTAGGCAGCCATTACCACGGGTGCGTCATATTATCGGGGGAGCCAACACACTTGGGGTCATCCATCCAACAGCTAACCACACCTAATGTTCCCTAACTTCGTCCATCTACCTTAATCTGTATATACAACATTAGCCGCGGCTCTTAGACCCTTTTTAGATTGATGAAATCAAGTTTTATTCATGTATTCAGGGAACCAGTTATAATTAGAAAAATAAATAGGATATTTTTTCAAAAAATAGAACTCTGCGCATTATTAGTTCTATTAATGAACCATACACCAACTCAAAAAGTTCAACTTATTAAGGACAAGAAAGCAGAACTCTCTTAGTTTAAAATCAGGATAGGTATTGTTGTTTTCATCTTCACAAGCTTAAATGGCTTTGTTGTAGATGTACGTATTACATCATAAGAAATCGTATTAGGGGGTCAGAGTAGACTACAATATATAATAAGCTTTCAATTAGAGATTAAAAATTAATAATTTTAGAAACAAACTTGAACACAACTGTCAGATAAAACACGAATGTTGTAAGGTAATATTATAAACACACATTCCTTTCATTAATGTTATTTTATGTTAGGTAAATAAATTCAATATTTTAATTTACCAGTTGTGTTTGTTTTAAATATATTTGATTGTGTATATAACTTGAATTAATGTTTTATTTATTTATTTATGTCATAAAATAAACGATCTTTTCTACTTTTAAATGATTTTTATTTTGGTAAATATACTTATTGTATACATATCTTGAATCATGTTAAGAATACATCACAAGCTTGGGCCATATAAGAATCTGTTTCCGTGCCTTAATAACAAGAAACAACAATTAATATTATCCCTGTCAATCATGTTCAGTGAATTTATTTCAATAACTATTGTTATAATTTCTGAGTGACACAAAGGGTCACGGGTAGTCTAGTAAGTATATAAATATACAGATAAGTAAAAAATAAGTAAGCCAGATATTCTTAGAGAACTTTCTAAAACTGGCTGGTGGGCTCAAAGGTTAAGAATCACTAAGTTGTATGACGTTCTTCTAGACAACTTAAGTCTGGCATATTGCAATCCAGGACATGTTAGTTATTATTATTATTTGCAAAGATACTTTCTTATTTTGTTGTTGTTACTTCTAAACAACCACATTGCTGAAATTCCATCTTTCGTTGTGTTCCGGAGCCGGAAAGCCTTTGTCATTTGTTATTTGACACCCATTCTGGTTACGGGAACAGTTTACATTACCGGGTTGATTGGACACCAGTAACACTAAATTTTACTTGAAACAAGTTTACCTGAGTGAAGGTATTTTTATCAGGTACCTGATACCGTGCAGCCTTCTGACCGACAACTTTACTTCCTTTCCGCGAGTATCTCTCATGTTTGATATATGGAAGATATTATTCAATATGATAATAAACTTTTTCAATGAAAATACAATCCGAAACGGACAAATAAAGTTAAATGTAAATAAAAAAACAGAGAAATTAAACATACAAACACAAGCATGTGTTTTTGATTTCTATATGTTTCTTTAACTACACTGAAAATAATAATACGATTATGAATGAAAATAAATGGTACTATCATGAATTTTCAGTTGTTAAAAAGTGTAATATAAGATTAAAAAGGACAACTGTAATGTTTCACTTGTCCGTAGTATTTAAATTGTGTAAATGTATTTATTCCAAGTAAATATCTATTCAGAAGTAGTACAACAGTTAGTAATCAAGTGGAATAATATATTTAAAGATAATTAAGCAGAATGAATGGCCCAACTATTCACATCAGCTAAGCTATTGTGCGTCTGGTGGACACTCACGAGACTACACGGCTTTTCTCTCGAATTCTCTTTCACGACTTCATTAACCATGTAGTTCAATCAGATTACAATTGAATTATTGTTTAACGCATATTGCTACTATTCCGATTATGAGCGGAATATAAAAACAAAAAAAGGTTACTTAAAACAAGTCTAATGTAATGTAATGACTGTTAGTACAGTAGAGATTATTAATAAAGATTAAAGAATAATCTGCAATACCTTGCAAAGTTTATTAACAAGGATTAAAGAATAGTAAGCAATACCTTGTGATTACAGAGGTTATTAATAAGGATTAAAGAAGAGTCAGTAATACCTTGTGATACCTTACACTGACATGTAAGAGAGTGAACACTTATTTAGTAAGTGTTTCGTTCTCTTGTGTGTGCTACCTATTTAACAGTTACTAATTTGACCGGTTTCGACGATTTCTATATTGCTTGTTATATATATATATATATATATATATATATATTCTGTTTTATAGTCAGTACCTTTTTATTATGTTATATATATTTACATATATAAAACTACATACAAATATATGTATGTTAAACATATATAGGACGTTAAACATATGTAAATATGTTAAATATATGTATATATATATATATATATTATACAAAATTAAAGTTTATCAGGACTAGGTCAGGTTCTTCAGGTTCATATTAAACTCTCATTGCCAACGTTCCGGTTTTAAATAAAAACTGAAACGCTGGCAATGAGAAGAACTGCGCGAGTCCTGATAAACTTTGATTTCGTTTCTATTTCACGGTCGATAATTTTATCAATATATATATATATATATATATATATATATATATATATAACCTAATGGAAATGTACTTATTGTGGAACAGGATAAATATTTACCGCCAAATTGATCGGTTTTCCAAGTTCAAATCAAATATTTTTAGCTGCCATTTTTCTAAAGGGAAAAGCATTTTTCTAAAGGAATATAAAGTAAAATAAGTAATTATAAAATGTGACTATAAAATAAGTAAGGAAACGTCCAGTTGTTATTATGAGACGAGCTGACTAAGTCGATGTGTTGAGTAGTTATGGTCAGATCTGATTATAACCAGACAGCACACAGCTGTCTTCTCGTATCTCCTGTTTCACTGGGGAAGGACTTTTATTTTAAATCTAAACTAACCCTTTCATATGCTTTCTTTTCATTGCTGCCATCTCACCCTCCTGATAAACTTTCACATTACTAGTACAATGATGTACAATTGGCTGGGGAGGAGTAGATTAGCTCAGTGGTTAATGTACACGCCTCTGAACTAGTAGGTCCGGGGTTCAATTCCAATCTGGTCCCCGATTTATTCACATGGAAGATGAATAAATCTGAGCACCTTGTCCCTCGGAGAGGACGTTAAACCGTCGATTCCAAGCCTGTACAATGTCAGGTACTCGTTAAAGATCCCCTACTCTAAATAGACTTGAGTTGGGCATAATTTAGGACTCCCAATGTAGAATCAACAGGTAATGTGGCTCCCGCATTAGTAAAAAGTGGATGCCAAATAATAAATGAGCCATAATTTACACCTCTTGAATAGCACAAAAAGCCTTGTAAGTATGGGCGTTGGAAAAGAAAACAAACAACGAAGTTAATTGGCCACTACTGTCTACTAGTAAACATCAGTCTACTGGAAGTTTCTGTAAAGCAGCATTTCGAGTCGTACAGTAATGTCACAGTTTATACAGTTTTTCTTTGTCAATAAAATCTTACTTCTGTAAGTGCTTATATTTTTAGTCTAATTATATTTACTTATAACTGCAAACTATATTCAAATCGTATTTGAAATGCGATTCTAAGATCTTAAATTTAAAAACATAACGAATAAAACGTATGCTCTTTTATAGAGATGCTGAAAATCCGTCATCCACGTTATTTTATAAATGTATAACTCAAGGCAGGTAGGACAAAAGAAAGAAACTTTTCCCTCCCACCCTCTCTCATTCATATTTCATTTTAACTTTGCTTAAACATTCTCGTCAGAGGAAGGGCTTTAGTTGCTTTCCTTTAGTTAGAAAAATGTAAACTTTCTTATTTATATTCATATCTGATATCTTTTAAAAAAGATTTATTATTCTTAATTTTAGTGAGTTTTTTTTAAAAAGTATATTCTTTTTATATGAAATAGATAAAGTTTATAAACCTTTTTGGATCATGATTTCCAGCTATATGTTACTATATTATTAGTATCATAAAATCTATTTTCTTAGTTAAATCCATCTTAGCTTGTAAGGAAGACGTAGTTGCAATGGTCAGACCTGTTCCACACATAGTGCAGCAATTTCTACTTCAAGATGAAGTATGTACAAAACCGAATGAACGATTCCAACTACTGTTCCCAAAATGAGACGAATTCATCAAACGTTGTAAATATACCATAGTATAACGCTATATGTTAGTCGAGACAGAGAAAAAGAAGAATCGATTTAGCAAGGCACATTGGCTTCAGTAAGGCGATGTGGAGTGTTTAAGGAGTCACAGGACACTTCATAACCCTTGAAGTAAAACTACTCGTTCTTTGTTGTCCTCAACTTGTAGACTAGTAGTCTTATGTAACAAGTAATTTTAATTTTCTTTTTTGCAGTTTTTTTCTTTAAGATTTAAGTAATAAATCATTAATATTGCTGGTAAAACAATTAATTAAATTTAATATATAAAACAGTATAAACTCCAGTAATGGTTTATTTAAATTAGACTCAGTGTCGACGAGAACAATAGCTCTGTCTACAAGGGTTGGCAGTTAGCAGATAACTTTTACTTATTTCTTCCTCAACTCTTTTGTTAACCCTGACTTGCCTTCTAAGCCTTTGTTCTCTTTTCTTGCTCTTAAATATCCATAAAGTTCTTGTTTTTCTCTCCTCATCGCTCAATGTGTGTTCACACCATGTCCGTTATCACCTGTCCACCTTCACTTCTTAACCTGTTCTTAGGCGAGATATCTTAACCACTTTTTTCAACAGGTAAAGTTAATAATTGTCTTTTTTATTATTATTATATTGCCAGTTTTGAAATACAAATGTATTATATTATTGATATTGGTTTACTCGTACAAAGAAAATACCAACTAACAAATTTAAACTCAATAAAGTAACCAGTTGATACATGTTTTGATATAACACAACGATAATGCGACTTTTTCGAGGTGCAAAATGATAGCGTTGTGAACAATGTGTGCTATACAATATGTGTGATAGAAAAACAGAAATGTAACAAATATCTTTAAAGTGCACCAGATTAGTCCAGTGGCAATGTAATTGCCTCTGCAGTGGTAGATCTGGGGTTCAATACCCAGTCTGGGTCTTGATTTATTCACACCAAAGGTGAATAAATCTGAAGCGTTGTCCCTTTGAGAGGATTTTAAGCCAGTTCTGATCTTCGCGTTCCTCGGCATTTTGTGCTTAGTCAAGCCAGGCCGCCTTGTTGACAAGTTACCCTTTACTTTGACAAGATACCCTGCATTGACACCATGCCCTCGGGTACCTCAAGCAACGCAATGCTAAGCACGAATTCTGAGAGTTACTCCGCAAAACGGTACCTAGGCCACGAGTAATAGACAACCTAAAGCCCAGGTAACATGCGGAGATAATTACCGATAAGGTATCAAAATTCCCTTACCAGTTGCACTTTAACTAAAGAACACATATAACGAAGACATATAAATACACAATCATGACTAACTCAATTTATCACTACGCCTCAAGGTACTAAAATATTCCCTCGAGGTGGAACCAAACTAACTTTTATAACTAAGAAACACTCAATACAAAAAGACTAAAAACTAATATAATGTCCGACAAGATACTCGATATTCCCTTATCGGTTGCTTAAACTAAAGGACACATGATATATAAATAAACATACAGAACGAGTACAACTTACGTTAAACCCTCAAGGTACTAGGAATATTCCCTTGAGACAAAGACTAAAACTAATTTATCACTAATGGTAACTAGCCAAGACTAAAAACTAAACCACAACATCGAGGTAGAGGATGTTAAGCCGTCGGTCCCTAGCATTTACAATGTTGGATACCTGTTAAATATCCGTGCTGTAAATACACTTGAGTTAGATAAAATTTATGACTCCCGATGTAGAATGCTCACTGTGTGGTATCACAATGAGCCAATGTTCGGCCTACGAGTGTTACCTTGTGAGACTGCTACTGTAACATAACCTAACATAAGATCTTTCAATCAAAACATTAGTTTCGACAGAGCCTCACTAATACTGAGTTGGAGTCTCAGTATGAGTGAGCCTCTGGCGAAGACCCTTTGTTTTGGTTAAAAGACTTAGTCACATTTCTGTTTTTTCTTACCAATGTGGTTTAGTCAATGATTTTTATTTTACGTGCTTACGATAGAATGTTGTTAACTATTTACTACAAATCTGTCAAATGTTAACTACAGAAGGATTACCTATACTGGATTCACACACACGTACATACACGCACACACTCGTATGGGTACACATACAACACCCACATCATTCTAAAAAACATCAAAAATAGATCAAAGGAACCTAAAAAGGTCTAAACTTGTCAAAAACTCAAAATACATTTGTTTGTATAGTAAAAAGGTAATAAAGCAGTCTCCACAAATACAATTTTAATAATCTAAACAATACGTTTCGATTATTAATTTTATAAATGTGGAAACTGGTTTATTATCTTTTTACCATAGAATGAGTAAATAACACACAATAACTGGTTCCACTACTTAGAATACATTTATACTATGATCACAACAATTTACTACCAATAAATCAATAATTATTTTTATAACTTGTCTAAGATTTTTGTCTAATAATAAGAATTGACGATAAGTCAAGTGACTTGACTACAATATGCCCTTGACAGAATGAATACCATCGGCTGAAGTGATTCAAGTTTGAAGGTTTAAGAAAAGCCGAAGGGAGAAAGCAGAGTGGATTGAAAAGTTGAATTAAGAAAAGACCCAGAGAAGAAATAGAGACCTGAGAACTAGAGACGAGTCCCAATAATTCAAGGAATTTAATTCGAATAAGTCAAGCCCGTTTCCTTTAAAGAAGAGTAATAGCCTATAAAATGTTGAGAAGATTTTAGTGGAATGAAACAAGAGTAGTTATAGACTTTTTAAATTATCTCAGTTCCAACAGATTTATTTTTTTGATTTGTTACATTTTATCATTGTATGAGGTGAAATTATTATGGAATATAACTGTTTTCAGCTAAGGGATCCAAACTTGCATCAGCAAGTTATACTCTAAACACCATTACTGGAATAACACATACATAAGTAATATTATTACATACATGACCCGTAGTGCCAAAGAGCTAAATAAATATTGATTTGTTTAAATAAATCTTTTTTTTACTCCATCAATCATTTTCATTATCTATGATTAAACTTTCGACCGTTCATATTCTTCAGGGATCTCTGAAAACAAAATTAAAAAAATATTCAAATCACTATATTAATCTGATTGCTAGGAGATTACAAACTTCTTTTGATATCAGTGTAACAATTTTTTTTAAAAATATTATCAACTTTTATAACAAATAGTGTTATTTTTTACACAAGTTGTAACAAAATTACAAAATTTCATGTATGAGGTATATTCAATTTACTTTTTACTCTTAATGTAATTAAATAATAACCCGAATAGATGAATTATATTAAATATTTTGCAAATTAAATTCATTAAATTTAATATAATTTAAATACATATAAATGAATAGATTAATTTCAGTAAATATGTTTCAAATTAAATAAATTAAATTTAGTGTAATTTAAATAGATATACCTGAATAGATTAATTTTAGTAAATAATGTAATACTGCTGTAAAAAGAAACATGATGAGTTGTATTCTTCCCACAATAATTTTAAAATAGTGCAATATAGAAGCTTTTAGAAGTTATTGTTTATGTCTCTGAACCAGTAAAATTTTTGGTCGAAAGTTTGAATGTTTTATTCTCAGATGAATAAAATGACTAATGAAGAAAAATGTTTAATTTAAATAATAAATGGACCAGTCTAAAACTTAAGGAAAATTATAGTGAGGAAAATATATTACATCTTCACCACAAAGAATTTTGTTTTATTTTAGGAAAAATTTTGGTTCCTTTATATAACTTCATTAAAATGTTACAATATTATAAAATAAAAAGAAATACCTAGTGTCTTTATATTGTAGACGTGCCTGATGATGAACACTAAGTGTTCGATTTGCGTCGTAAATAAATTTCTTTTGGTGAAGACGTAATATATTGATTTCGCTAATATGAGTAAATATCACACAATAACTGCTTACATAACTCGTGAGTTAAGGAAAATGTATTTAATTAAATTAATAATTAAATAATTGTTAATTAAATAAGTAAATTAATTAATTTAATTTAAATTCATCATAAATATTAATGTATTTTTGAATAAAATTAATAATTGTTAATTAAATAATTAAATTAATTAATTCAAATTAAATTAATAATAAAAATTAATGTAATTTTTTAAATAAAATTAATAAATGTCTGTTTAAATAATTAATTTGATTTGAATTAACAAAGATATATATGGACTTGATACGTATGCTGGGTGTTCACAAAGTTGGGTAGCGTCCGAAATCGGCCTTATGTTAACATTGCATTGTACAACAACAACAAAAAAAAAAACAAAAAACCGTTCTTTCAAAATCTAGCAAACACAAGTTGAATTTAAGGTAAAGTTGTATAAAACTAAGACTCAAGTACAAGCGATGTAAATCACACACCACTTCTAACTTCGCCTTGCAGAGAAGAAAGTTTTCATTTCATTGTAAAACTTAGCTTTCGACGTTTGTCTTTGTCCACTGGTATCTTTATTGATATTACTTTTCAGTAACTTCCCTTCAAGTAAGAAAGTCTAATTTGTTTCACGCATTCAACTTTGATCCCCCCACTCCTCCTCAAGCATCTCTCCTCCATTACTGGAATTATCCCACTGACATACATAGACATAACTTCAAGATGACTAAAACTTTACATGACTTTCAAAGTCTCATACGATTAAAACAGCATCATCATATTTAAACATAAATTCATTCTATAGCAAAAGTTGCGTAATTGTTTTGTATGGCTTACTTCATTATTAATAAGTCTTAATTACTTTTTGCGTTAAATAGTGTTAAAACAAAAAAGGCAAAATTTTAAGAAATCATAAATGTAAGATCCAAGAATAGCAGACTTCAACAATTGCGAGGTAACGTAAAATCTAAATCACTAAATGTCTAAATTATAAATATAAAAAAAGTATGCCTTTAATCTATCAAAGAACCCTTTGTGTAGCAACAATAATTAATTTTTATAAATTACATTGTCCAAAATGTGTTATGACTATAAAAACCTTTTAGAAATAGTCAACAACTTCGTTGTTGTTATTTTAGTAACATTGAAGTATGTGTTACTATCAACGTTCGAACCACAATAAGAAATGAGAAGAAAGACTAATAATTTTCAACCCAAACAAGCGGTCTTCGTCTTCAGTTGGGTTTTCGACTCTGATGAAGACCGCTTGTTACGGTTGAAAGATCTTAGTCTTTTTTCATATTGTGGGAAAAAACTGGATGTTGATTGTTGTTTCACGTGAAACCTTTTTATTAATGTATCAAATGAGACCCTTATGCAGAACCAATAATTACTTTTTACATACTACATAGTCAAAAAACTGCACGTCTATAGAATCCTTTTAGAAATATTCAAAAACTTAGTTATTGTTAATTTAGTAAACTAAACTACGTACATTAACGTATGTAGTATTAAATATAGTAATTATTATTATTATTTGAGGGTGACTATAGCACTGTGTCTTAAAAAAAAATTCTATTGTACTTCCCCTCTTCTATACTAAAGTACGCCTCCAAGAAGCTCAGCACTTTTGCTGGGTCCAGCGGGAGAAGTTTTTCTATGGTTATGGTTTTCTATGGTAGGTACTTTTGAAGCACCTACCTCTGTGCAGCAAAGTTGCCTTAAAGTCAGTCAGCAGGTGCATATATATGTCCTCTTTTGAGGGCGTTCCAATCCTGGTCTCAATTTGTAACCTTAATATTTTTTTCTTATTTTTATTTTCCTTTCTTTTCGTTGTTGTTCCTTGTGTTTTAAATGTTATTTGATTAATATTTATAGTTTATTAAATAAACCATATTATAGTTTTACTATTATAATATATATTATTTATTACTATAGTAAAATGTATCTGTATATATATTATAATTTTTAAGTATATAATCATTTTCGTTTTTTATTTTTTGTGTGTTGGCAATACTACAAATCACATTGAAGTTAGTATTCGAAGTTTTTTATGGTATTTTGCTTCCTCTTGATTTAACTGTACTAACAAACCATTTTTAGCATGCTTTCTATTTTTATAGAAGTATTAATATATTTTATACAAGAATCATTATTTATTATGGACAATGTCTTTTTAATTTAAAATAAAACACAATTTCAGTAAAGACTAATTTAATAATTATTAAAAGCCTTATACATTTACTATATATTAATTAAGAATGTAACAAGTGAGACCATGAGGACAAAGGGTAAGCACACAAAGGAGGCGTGTTTAAGTGGGTGAATACAGCTCGGATCACGTAGGTGCCCACTTCAGTGCTCAAGTCAAACACACTGTTAGTTGAGCTTTCGGCAAACAGATGATATCAATATAATTAATTCTCACTACTGAACGAAATATTAAATTTGGCTAAATTAATTCAAACATTAAACAGTTGCTTTCTCTTCTCTAAGTTAGCTCAGATATTTGTTTATAATAAATTCAATTGTTTGTTTCACACGACAAACGTGCATGCTACACCTTTAGTATTAGTCTATGACGAAAAAAAAGTGAGTTTTATTTTGTTCTATGTTACGTTTTATTGCCGAGTCTCATACCGAGTTTATTCCACATCGAAAGGTAGTTTTTTTAAAGAACTGAGAGACAGAAAAGTCAAACCTCTGATGCTGATTACTCCAGAGAACATCACTCCAATCACAGTTTCGCTCCCGATGGCAAATAGTTAGCCCTCGTGGAGGTTAGATTTCTGTGGGACAGAAAATTGCCAAGGTTGGGAGGGTGTCTATAGGATAGCTGTGGGGGATTAGGAAAAGTACTGGAGGTGGCAGAGGAAGAGGATTAAATCGGAGAAATTTCTTTAATAATCGTACCTAATTTATGGATACCTGGGAGGTAGGTTGTGATGACGTAGGGAGACCCAGAGGGAGAGGAAGAGGAGGCCGATGCAGGATTGTGTAGTGTCGTCGCAGATGGTATCGTCTAGTGGTTTCCTGACTAGAAGACTGCTACCAGCGACGATACCACACAATCCTGCATCGGCCCCCTGTTCCTCTCCCTCTGGGTCTCCCTACCTCATCACAACCTACTTCCCAGGTATCCACAAATTGGGTACAATTATTAAAGAACTCTTCCCTATTTTATCCTCTTCCCCTGCCACGTCCAGTACGTTTCCTAATCCCCCACGCCTATCCTACAGACGCCCTCCCAACCTTGGCAATTTTCTCTCCCACAGAAATCTAACCACGAGGGCTAACTGTTTGCCATCGGGAGCGAAACTGTGCAGACGTCGAAGTTGCCTCACCTGTCCGATTATCAACCCCCAACCACACTTCACAGCTAGCTCCCTCCCATAACACACACTATCCTGTTCCGATTGACTGCTCGTGTACCTCCAAGAAATGTGTGTACCGTTTGGAGTGTACCAAGTGTGATTCGTTCTACGTAGGCCAAGCATCCACCAAGCTTAGTCTCCGTATGAACAATCACAGAGCTTCAGTCAATAGTAAATTAAAAATAATAGTAAATAATAGTAAATTATAATAGTAAAGTAAATTAATATTTTACTTAGTCCTTAATTGATTTGACATTTTCACCTTTTGACTTATAAAAATTATCTATTAAAAACATAAAGTAAAAAGGATTGTTTGTATTGATTCTTTACAGAAGAAAAGTATCTTATTTCTATATGAAAATAAGGTCTGAAGAGAAAACTCGGCAAGGAAAAAAACGAGTGATTTCCCTGATCAAATTTCTCTCAAAGCTAACATTTCCTTTAAATGGAAGACAATTTTATATATGAAATAGCTTTGTTATACATTATATGAAAATAAATACCCATTCTCTTGCTGAAAATGGCTTAGATCTCCCAAAAGATTATCTACACCCTTCTTTGTTATTTACACAAATTACACATAACGATATACTAATTGAATTTTTCTGCCGATTCTATTCTATAATAATATTGTTACAAACTATACTGACACACACACACACACACACATATATATATATATATATATATATATATATATATATATAAACACTTTTTATTCTTCTCAGAATTTGATCAGCCACTTTTTTTTATTTGTACGACACAAAAAAATGTCCATTGTTTTTTATTTTTTGTTATTCAGTTTTGTTGTCGACACGTTAAAAAAAACCTGACCAAATTCCGAGAAGAGGAAAAAGTGTTTGTTATTAATTTGTGCTCTAGAAAACAATACCTTATTATATATATATATATATATATATATATATATATATATATATATATATCAATGATCAAACCACAATAAGAAATGGGAAAACAAGACTAAGATCTTTCAACCGTAACAAGCGGTCTTCGTCAGAGTCAAAAACCCGACTGGGGTTTTTGACAGTTGGGTTTTTGACTCTGACGAAGACGTTTGTTCCGGTTGAAAGATCTTAGTCTTGTTTTCCCATTTCTTATTGTGGTTTGATCATTGATTGTTATTTCACCTGTTTATGTGAAATCTTTATATATATATATATATATATATATAAATGATTAAACCACAATAAGAATGGGAAAACAATACTAAGATCTTTCAACCGTAACAAGCGGTCTTCGTCAGAGTCAAAAACCCCACTGACGAAGACCGCTTGTTACGGTTGAAAGATCTTAGTATTGTTTTCCCATTCTTATTGTGGTTTAATCATTGATTGTTGTTTCACGTGTTTATGTGAAATCTTTATATATATATATATATATATATATATATGGCTTCTGAGTTGGCTTCTGCTACTCAAAGGGATTACTTCTGCCCGAAGACGACGAATGGCGAAATATCGTTGTGAGTCTTTTTTGTGTGTGTTTTTATCTTGTTTTTTTTTCTTTTCTTTGTGAACATATATATATATATATATATATATATATATATATATATATATTATATATATATATGATATATAAATGACTGACGAGCAGTCAAAGAATGTCGATAGTAGTAGTAGTAGTAATAGTTGTAGTAGTAGTAGTGACAGTACTGAAATTAGTGGAAATAAAAGATTTGAAGACAATGAAACCATTGGCAATGTTCTGTACAATTTAAACAAAGGCGCAAGAAGATTATTCCGGTCCCTTGAAAGGATGGTAATCTAATCTTTGAATTGAACAACCTAGAATTGAAGAAAAGGTTTCAAAGTTTGGTGAAACATTCAACAAAGTTATGTAAAGTGAAATCATACACAACGTTTTTAAATATATGTATTCAAGAAGGACTGTTTCCAACTTTTAAGCATATACATATGTGTGTGTGTGTACGTGTGTCAGTATTTTCACTTAGAAAAGATTTGAAAATAAAGAATAACATAAAACTTAAACCCAATGACAAGGAACTAATTAAAAAAAGCAATAACGTACCCTACGCGAATTTAGCAACCAAACATGAGCTTCTTTGGAAGCTCGTAGAGTGAGATCTGTAGAGAGGGGAATGGCAGCAGATCTGCAATCTGTAGCACTCATTAAAGGAGATGCCAAGGCTATTAGTATGTACGGCGATGGGACATGGGAAGGGTTGTTAACGGAATCTCCATGGTCGTTCATACGGAGACTAAGATTGGTGGATGCTTGGCCTACGTCGAACACATCACACTTGGTACACTCCAAACGGTAAACAGAGTTTTTCGAGGTACAGGAGCAGGACAGTGTGTGTTATGGGAGGAAGCTGTGAAATGTGGATAGTAGCTGTCCCATATACTATATATAGTATATACTACACTATATATAAATGATCAAACCACAATAAGAAATGGGAAAACAAGACTAAGATCATTCAACCATAACAAGCGGTCTTCGTCAGAGTCAAAAACCCAACTGAACACTAGATGCAGAAAACATCTGGTGAGGAGTTGAGAAGAGTGGGAGGGAAGAGTGGTATTTTAAAAGGGTGAAAGCACAGGAAAGGACTAATGTCCAGAAAGGGATCCACGTCCACTCTTCTCAACTCCTCACCAGATGTTTTCTGCATCTAGTGTTCAGTTGGGTTTTTGACTCTGACGAAGACCGCTTGTTACGGTTGAAAGATCTTAGTCTTGTTTTCCCATTTCTTATTGTGGTTTGATCATTGATTGTTGTTTCACGTGTTTATGTGAAATCTTTTTACACTATATATATATATATATATATATATATATATATATATATATATATATATATATATATATACGTTTCACAGTAGACTACAATTACAGAGTAAAGGGACAAACACACTTACAGTCTCTAATTTTCGGTTGAACCGTCATCTGGAGAGTAGAAACACGGCTACCAAGCACACTTGCAAAGCGACATTTTACTCTGTACCTATCTATCTGTTTGCCCTTTACACTGTATCTATAGTTTACTGTGAAAGTTTGTTGTTCTTTCTCACAATTGTCAAATAATTGTCACAATAACACGTGATATAAATATTCAGGTAACTCAAGAGCAAGTGAATCATTTGTAGTGAGTTACCTGAGTATATATATTTCATATAAGCAAGTGAAAAAACAATCAATCATAAAACCACAAATATGAAATGGGGAAAAAACTACTACGATGCTTCAACCGTAACAAGCTGTCTTTGTCAAAGTCAAAAAGCCAAGCCAGTTAAGTTTTTGAATCTGACGAAGACCGCTTGTTACGATAGAAAAATCTTAGTCTTTTTTTCCCCATTAATATTGTGGTTTAATCATATATATATATATTATTAAAGTTGGCAGCAGCTTCTGAGTTGACCAATTTCTTGCTGATTTCTTGCATCAGCAAGAAATTGGTCAACGCAGAAGCTGCTGCCAACTTTAATAATACTTGTTTCAGAGAAGATCTGCTGCCTTCATACACCAATATATATATATATAATGAAGATAAAATTGCAACATTATCTTTATAGTCTGAAGTAAACAAAGAATGATTATAAGAGAAATTAAATTTTCATGAATGAATTAATATAGGAGAAGAAATAGGGTAATAGAGTTTGATATACTGGTTAAAGTAAATGAGAGGGATCGAATATGCGATAGAGAGAGCGAGAGAGAGAGAGAGGAAGTTTTTTATTTGCTAATGGAGAAGTAGAGAGCGAGGGGTGGGGGGGGGGGGGAATGTGCAGTCGGGTTAGCAGGAAGAAAAACGATCTTCAGAATAATTGGGATGGACAGAAACAAAGAAGGGAAAGCCTGGCAGGCACTTAGACAATTAGAGCCAGAGAGGGACAAAACTAACTGGTCGGAGCCTGCCTGTCGGCCGAACCGCCCAAGTGATTTGCAACCGAAGCCATACCCATCGCTTCATTAATCCCATTACCCTCATAATTAACTTTTCGCCTAACACTTTTCAAAATATTACACATACTAATATCCAGACGTTGCCTTGACCAGTCCGAAATGCAGTAATACATTATATATATTTATATATATATATCTTGAATTCTGCATGAGTAGTCCGGATCTGGAATATCATTGCCTATTTCGTCCAAATTGTTTCTTCTTGGTTTTACGAGGGACTGTGAGCCCTCCAATATCTGTCATGCCGGTGGAAGTGACTTTACAGAAGAGTTGCATTGAGTGACTGGCTTTTATTGGAGCCAGAAACGTTAAGCAACCCAAGAGGAAAAGAAAAAAAAATTGGTCAAAATACCCAGATATATATATATATATTGTTACGATTGAAAGATCTTAGTCTTGTTTTCACATTTCATATTGTGGTTTGATCATTGATTGTTATTTCATGTGTTTATGTGAAATATTTTTATATATATATATATATTGAAAATTAAACATACTACATTAAAATGTTATAATGAAAAATCCTTTTCAGCTCGTTACCCATAACTATTTTACCTTTGATTTTAGTTTCCACTACTGTCTCTACTACTAGCAAAAATAGTAAGAATCTAGGAGGAAAATAGTCAATTCAGAAACTGCTGTGGGATTTAATGGTATATATATATAAACAAGTTTTCACAATAAACACGTGAAACAAACAATAAATATTCAAACCACAATAAGAAATGAAAAAAAAAGGACTAAAATCTTTCAACTGACCCTCAACTGGATTTTTGATTCTGATGAAGACCACTTGTTAGGGTTGAAAGATCTTAGTCTTATTTTCTCATTTCATATTGTGGTTTGATTATATATATATATATATATCGGTAAGAGGATCAGCTAGTTGAAGAACGAAGAACTCAAACTGGGTATTATAAGTACCATTTTTCTAACGAATATAAGAAAGATGAAAGAATTTTGAAGGCAATAATTGAAACAAATACTACTTGAGTTAACTCAGGAGATAAACTAAATATTATCAGTTACTATAGCAGTTCCAGCACAGCAAATATCATAATTAGGAACAATTTACAACAAAAAACACATCTACAGAAAGTCAATGTAGTGTACAAATCCAACTGCATCGTAGGAGACTGTGAGCTCCTTAAATCAAGCTACATTGGTCCTACGACTACAAAACTTTCAATATAGACTTACAATGCACCTCGCAGCGTAGAAAGAATATACTAGGAATAACCATAAAATCTAGCTAAATAGGAAAACACTAGAAGCCAATATTGAAATATTATATCAAAAAAATGACCATAGGATAGATTATTGAATCGTTCAGTTTAAATGAAAAGAAGTGAAACCTCAACTATCAGACCACTTGTTTTTCTAGAATTTTTAAGTTACATACGTGAAAAGGACATAACAACTAGATAGTGTAATTAATATTCTGTAATTTGATGTAGTGTAATTAGAAGTGGATTAATGAAAACAAACCTGTTGATGCAAAGTTATGTTTAGTTTTGATGTAAATTTTAGACTGTTTTAATAATGGTTATTACTTTACTATAAGTAAAGTATAGTGATCGTGAAAAAATTCGATCTCGAGATTTTGACGGAATTACATGTTTTGAGGTCCCAGAAGTCGTTTTATGACGTTTTTACGATGATGTCTGTGTGTGTGTGGGTGGGTGGGTGCGTGGGTGGGTGCGTGTGTTAGCATTGCTTGTTACCACGCTACGGTCCAGAATCTTCGATGGATTAAGTTGATATTTTACACAAAAATGGGCCTCATAAAGACGAAGATCCCTATTGTTTGGGAAGAATTATGCATGATGGGAAAGTCACTTTTTTTGCCAAAAACCGTTTTTTTTAAAACATTTATTTCTCCTAAACTGATAACCCTAGAGTTTTGAAATTTTCACATTATCTTTGAAGTTACAAATGCAACAAACGAAAAATATATTCAGAATTTTAAGACAACAGGAAATATTTTTTTTCAATAAAATGTAAAAATTTTGACTTATAATTCAATCTCTAACCTTGTGAGAGCGATACAAGCCATACTGTTTGACGGACAAGAATGAAACTATGCCTACAAATAGAACATTATATGGCGAATGAGTTGAGATATTTTTTTTTGAAATTACTTTCGCTAAAGGGGCGTTACAGTACGATTTGTGTTTTCAGAAAATGTTTTTTTGACGCTAAACGGCTGATTAAAAAATAATGAAAATTTGACCAAAAATGGAACAAAAAATTAGCAATTCATAAAAAAAATATCATGAAGTTTCAATTACGGGAAAGAGCAATAACGATATAAAAACTCTTTGTTTACCCTAGACTAAGAGATCACCTGCTATACTTGTCGAATTTTTTGTATTTTTTTACATTGTTTACATTGACTTAGAAATTTTTTGAGCGAATCCACTGAGATAAAATTGATTTTATAAAGGAACAGTTTAAATTGTTTATTGAATTATATGAGATGTAAGAGGAATAATATTGTGCAGGAAAATGATAACACTCACTCAGAAAAAAATCGTATATATGTTATTTGACAAAGGGGAAGGAAAATGATCTTATTAAATACTAAGAAGCTTATTATTATTATTATTTTAAAGATTAAAATTCCCAGTATGATAATTCTATAAAAGACCAAACATTTAAACGATAATTCATAATCTGAATCTTTCGTTTAGAGATTAATAAATGTAATTATCGTACATCTTTTATTAACAAATCACCTTAAAACAACATTTTCTTCGCAGTTAAAGATGTTTTTCAGAGAAAAAAAGGGTATTTTCCTGTTTTAAATTTAAAAATTTTACTTTAATATTCAAAGTAGAAGGATGTCAAGTAAACGATGTAAGAAATCTACTGGCTGTTTGAACGAAAGCCATTCTCTTGTAGGAGAATAAATCGTTTCAGGAAATGTTCACTTTGGTTTTTCAATAATGTTATTACTGCTGTAGTTATACTAATGCAATTATTTGCAAATAATAAATTATTTGTGTTGTACAAAAATAAGCTTATAAAATGATATGTCCTTCAATCACTATCTGTACTACCTCAGGAATGATAGGCTAATAATTATATCCCATTTAGATGTTTACGTTATGGTTAAATGAGACGTTATGTTTTATATACTCAAGAAATTTGACATTAAGTTACTCATAGTAAAGTAGAGTGTAGGCCACTCCAGATTTTTTTTTTTTTGTACCTACGTATTAGAGTGAGTATGAATGTTTATTTTGCATGTTTGTATAAGTGAGTGTGTATAATGTTTCAGCACTCAACTCATCATATCTATTTTCAAGACATAAATATTTCTTGAATAGTAATAATAATCTATATTGTTCGTAACTTAAATTGAAACCTTTTCTTAATTTGAACTTCCATGCCTACTGATTTAAAAAGATTTATTTTATATTTAGCAGTAAATTAATATGATAATACAAATTATAAGCATTACAAATAAGAAAGAAACATTATTTAACATTTTAGTACCACTATCATAAGAGAAGAAATACTAGAAAGATTTCTTGTAAAATCCGATTATGAATACATTATTGTAAATTTTATTTACACTTATTTAGTTTATTACATTTCCCACAATTTAAAAATCAAGTAGTATCATTCTTTATGAATTTCAGAATAATCTTAATTTTATGTTACTTTCTATTTAGATGCGTACATACGTATATTGTATTCCATTGTTTCCTGAGAATAATTTGCAGAAAATTATAATGTCTACTGAAATAATTACTTATAACATGTTTATAATATTCTATATATTTATCAGTAGTGCACATTTCATTTTATAACCACTCAAAAAGAGGTTATTAGTATATGACTTGTAAAAAAGGTCATCAATGGGCCATTTACACAAAGGAAGAATGAAAATAGCTCGACACAAAACATCTTTTATGTGGAGACTCGGTGATTCTTTGCCTCATTCTAATCATGAGTAAATACCACAAAATAGAAGATTATATAGCTCGTGAGTTAAAACATGGAAGGTTTTATAAACTAAAATTCACAATCTTATGTGATTATACCAGCAATTTTAAAATCAATGTAGGTTACAAGAATAGAATTTAATAATAAGTTTTATTACTGTTCTTCAGTTTTTAACCTTATAATCATTGACTTCGGAAACTTATGAATGTAATAAAATCTATTTGATGGATATTATAAAAAACAATAAATTGTATGAAGGATAAAAAGACGACTATATAATTGATGATATATAACAAGATTTTCCTATAAACATATGAAATAAAATCAACGTCTAACCCACAGTAAGAAATCAGGAATAAGACTAAGATCTTTCAACCGTAACAAGCGGTCTACTTAAGAGTCAAATCTTAACTGATTTCTTCTCTGAACAAATCAGTTGAAATATCACCATGTCGAAGACCGCTTGATGCGGTTGAAAGATAGTGTTACCAAATATCAGGTAACGATTCTGGCTAAAATAATACAAAAAATGAGCTAAAAAGAGCTCTTATTTTCCAAACTGAGCTAAGAAAAAGGGTCAAATGGCAATATAACGAATATAACATTCTAAACAGTATTTTAATAATGTTTTTTTGAACAAGATTAAAATTTTGTTTATCAAATGTAGTTACTAAATTCAATACTTCATGAGAATTTTCGGTCTTTCTGGTTTCATAAATTTAGTTGGTCCCAATTACCGCAATAATGTCAAAAGAAACATCAAAATCATAGGAGCATATTTAATAACGTTTTAATTCATCTCGTGTTGGCAGTTTACTAACTATTGTTGATAAATTAATTTTGTTTCAAAGTTTGTTTTTACTTTACTAGAAGTAAAGTATAGTGATCGTGAAAAAATTCGATCTCGAAATTTTGACGGAATTACATGTTTCGAGGTCCCAGAAGTCGTTTTATGAAGTTTTTTCGATGATGTCTGTATGTGTGTGGGTGGGTGGGTGAGTGTGTTAGCATTGCTTGTTACCACGCTACGGTCCAGAATCTTTGATGGATCAAGTTTACACAAAAATGGGCCCCATAGGGAAGAACACATACTTTCCGTCTGCACCCCTTGGACGGGGGTTGGCAGCTTTGGTCGGGCTGCGCGTCTTATCCTCAGTTAAACTTGCCCTAGGAGATTTGATCATCTGCTCTTCATTCCTGGAGAAGGTTAATTTCTGATCGGCTTTTCGAGACTTCCCACTCATCTCGCCGGATGCTCCTTGTTCTCCTGGTTAAAATTTCGTTTTCCCTGTGCCTGTAGCTCCAACAGGAGCCGAGAAAAACGCGTTTAAAAGTGGGGGCAAAGTACAATCCAGAAATTCTGGATTAGGGGATTGGCCCAGAGGACCGGAGATGATGGGAAACTGTCAGGGGGGGTAAGAAAATAAAAATGGGTAGGGGCCAGGTATATGAAAAAAAGGAGGGGTGGGAGTAAAATCGAAAAAACGCAAAAAACGCTGAAAAATTCGACGAGTGAAGGTTAAGAACTTCTCACTATTGCTCCAAAAAATAAAAAACTTAGAAGAAGACGCACTAAAAGAGTGCTCACGCGCAATGCACTCTCTCTCGACGAAAAATGAGAAAACATTTCCCACGGGGGATGTTCTGAATACCACCAACGATCCAGGAGTCGCCGAATCCCGGATCTGTTCCGCGACAGGTACCATCCAAGGTAGCATGCACAGGTACATCCACAGGTAGCATCCACAGGTACATCCACAGGTAGCATCCACAGGTACATCCACAGGTACATCCACAGGTAGCATCCACAGGTATGTACCTATGGATGTACCTGTGGATGGTACCTGTGGATGTACCTGTGCATGCTACCTTGGATGGTACCTGTCGCGGAACAGATCCGGGATTCGGCGACTCCTGGATCGTTGGTGGTATTCAGAACATCCCCCGTGGGAAATGTTTTCTCATTTTTCGTCGAGAGAGAGTGCATTGCGCGTGAGCACTCTTTTAGTGCGTCTTCTTCTAAGTTTTTTTATTTTTTGGAGCAATAGTGAGAAGTTCTTAACCTTCACTCATCGAATTTTTCAGCGTTTTTTGCGTTGTTTCGATTTTACTCCCCCCCCCCCTCTCCTTTTTTTTCATATACCTGGCCCCTACCCATTTTTATTTTCTTACCCCCCCTGACAGTTTCCCATCATCTCCGGTCCTCTGGGCCAATCCCCTAATCCAGAATTTCTGGATTGTACTTTGCCCCCACTTTTAAACGCGTTTTTCTCGGCTCCTGTTGGAGCTACAGGCACAGGGAAAACGAAATTTTAACCAGGAGAACAAGGAGCATCCGGCGAGATGAGTGGGAAGTCTCGAAAAGCCGATCAGAAATTAACCTTCTCCAGGAATGAAGAGCAGATGATCAAATCTCCTAGGGCAAGTTTAACTGAGGATAAGACGCGCAGCCCGACCAAAGCTGCCAACCCCCGTCCAAGGGGTGCAGACGGAAAGTATGTGTTCTTCCCTATGGGGCCCATTTTTGTGTAAACTTGATCCATCAAAGATTCTGGACCGTAGCGTGGTAACAAGCAATGCTAACACACTCACCCACCCACCCACACACATACAGACATCATCGAAAAAACTTCATAAAACGACTTCTGGGACCTCGAAACATGTAATTCCGTCAAAATTTCGAGATCGAATTTTTTCACGATCACTATACTTTACTTCTAGTAAAGTAAAAACAAACTTTGAAACAAAATTAATTTATCAACAATAGTTAGTAAACTGCCAACACGAGATGAATTAAAACGTTATTAAATATGCTCCTATGATTTTGATGTTTCTTTTGACATTATTGCGGTAATTGGGACCAACTAAATTTATGAAACCAGAAAGACCGAAAATTCTCATGAAGTATTGAATTTAGTAACTAGAGTTTAGTAATCTCCTAGGGCAAGTTTAACTGAGGATAAGACGCGCGGGTATAAAAGACCAAAATCGTAAAAGATAATTCAGAATTGAAATCTTTCGTTTGAAGATTAATAAATGTAATTATAAATTATCTTAAAACGACATTTTCTCTTCGAATTTTATGACGTTTGTCAGAGAAAATAAGAGTATTTTCCTGTTTTAAATTTAAAAATTTGGCTTAAATATTCAATGTAGAAGGAGGTTAAGTAAACGATGTAAGAAATCTACTGGCTACTTGAACAAAAGCCATGTTCTCTTGCAGGAGAATATTTCCTAGCAATAATTTTTTTACTTTGGCTTTTCAAAAATGTTATTACTACTGTAGTTATACTAATGAGATTATTTGCATCAGTGGTGTGATATACAAAAATAAGCTTATATTTTGATAAGTCGATCAATCATTACTATCTGACTACCTCAGGAATGAAAGACTAATAAACATCTCCCATTTAGATGTTTGCATTATGCTTAAATGAAATATTATATCTTATATACCCAAGGGGATTGATATTAAATTTACTTATAGGAAAGTTGAGTGTAGGCCACTCCAGATTTTTTTTTAATGTTATTGTGAATTAAATTAGTATTATTGTTTATGATTTTCCTTGATAATTGTCTACATAGACCGAAATGTCAGATGCCTTGTTAATATGAAAAATAAATCATTTGGAAAATTGGTTTATATGTTACCAAAGAAGTGGAAGACTCATGGAAGAGAATTAGAGAAGGTATGTTGGAAACATACGAGATTGGAAATAAGTAAGTCATTTAACGAAAGTGATTAAAAAAAAAAAGACTGCTCCCAAAGTATACTAATATATATATATATCAAACAATATTTTTCTTTATCAACGTTCGGTCCAACGTCAAACAGTAAAACCTTTAAGCCAAAGTTTCGTCTATATTTGTAGACATCTTCAGCGCTACGTCAAAAGAGAAATTAATTAATATAACAAAGGTTTCTATTACCATACTATAGACTAGGTCTTGATCGACAATACTAAAATAATAGAACATGAAGGTGTTCAAAACTACAGGTATACAAAGCTCGGAAAAAACCACTACTTCAAATTGAACCCAATGAAAACAATCAAATTTGAGCTCACCATATGGTTGAATTGATACAACATAGAGACCAGCAAACTTACCTGAAACAAAACAAAAATAATCAGTACTTGTCCTTAGTAGTATTTCATATCATTTTTGGGTCTGTTTAAGTTGAAGCCTTTGAAAAAGGTTTGAAATAAAAAAACCGAAACGTTGGCAATGAGAGTTTAATTTGAACCTAAAGAACTGACCGAGTCCTGATAAATTTTAATGTTTTATATACATATATATAATACGCAGAATTAGTTTTATAAAATTCTTTACATCAAGAGATGTATCAGTTTTTTTGATTCATCGGATCATTATAAATCGTGACAAATTGTTTTCTTGTTTTTCCCTGGTACAACTTTTTGAATGCAAAATATTTCATTATTTTTTGGCTATTACAAAAGGAAATATACATTAAACATGACGCCGATTAACTCTGGCCTCTTTTTCACTTTATCAATTTTTTTTTAATTTTATTAAAATCTGAAGTCGTTTGAATAAGTGATTAATTAGAATTAAATTTCTTTCCTAAATATTATAATGTCACAAATGTATAATGAACTGAATTAATTCATATCTGAATATAATTAAACAGATTTCACGTCTATAGCATCGTTTAGAATAAAATTATGTAGATTTAACTAAAATAATTGATTCTTTGCGTTAAATCTAAAAATAGACTTCTTTAAATGAAATTGAAAATATATTCTCTGTACTGTTTACTAATCAGATAATGTTTTTATAAGCTACCGGAAATGACAAGAACAACAAATTGAGAATGTAGATAAATGTGTAATGGGAGATGTCTGCATTATGACGCATCGGATTACATGGATTATTGCAGTCTCATTGCGATTAATGATTTCACTAGTAAGTCTATATAATGAGTGTGCCTAATCATTCTTATTAGTCATTGTGATTTGTCAGAGCTGCCAGCACATTGACTAAATGATAAAATGCCGATGACACAATTAAAATAAACCCAATTGAACTGTCTGTCATTGACTTTGATAATGGATCTAATGGTGAAGTTGAGAGTCGACCATTCAAAATTATTATTCAAGAAAACAGTTATATGTAGACATGGAATAGATATTTCTGTACCTAGAGAATAACAGCTAATTATTCTCGAGACACATACAATATTTTATCTCCAGAGAAGGCTTTATAATAACAATAAGAAAATAATTTATTTTGTGTTAATTAATATAAAAACAATTAATAATAACTCTTCATAATCCATAATAAAGGTTTAAGAAAGCTAAATAGAACTATGTCAACAAAACAGAGTAGAATAATTAGCAAGAGAGCTGGGATTTAAAAAATCAGGCTTGCCAACCTAACTCTTCCCGATCTAATTTCACTTCAAGTCTAAAAATCTGTATCAACAAACCAATTATTTTGGTCAACCTGGATTATAACCCTGTTTTTTCATTATTATTACGAAGACTAGACGTCAAAAGTTACTTTTCATCCCTTCTGCAGATAAATTATATTAACTACTTTAACCTTTAGTAATTAAAGAAACCAATTAATATTAATGAAAAAAAAGTTAGACACTTAAGACAAGCAGGTCACGGAGGGTTACAATTACCTTGGTTTTATTTACTCTTTACGTTTGACTAATGTAACAGTGAAAATGAAGTTAAATAACTGGAAGTAATTAGAGTTATTAAAAGTAAAGGCATTAGGTTAAATAATTTATTTTAAAAGCGTCGAAGTTTTGTTAAATGAATCCTATTTTTATGAATAGTTTTTGCTATTTGTTTCAGTAGGTTGAAAGAATGTGTAAAGAGCCGTGAACAACAAGAACCACAAACCTGTAAAACAGAGCGTCATTGGAAATCATCGACTTCACGCTTGTTTATTTATTTCAGGTTTATTTAATTTTTTCAAGTATTTAAAACCACATTCTCTATTATTCAAGAGTATAGCAAGGTATATAAATAACTACGAAATTATACTATAGTACGTATACTATCGAAACCTTGTTTTAGTATCACTGTTTAAATTCAGGAACTCATATGAAATAGATGAAGGCTTTAGCTCCTCAATAAAGTAGTACAATGAACAATATATTTGAGGCATTAATTAGGTAATCTTCAAAACACAACATGTAAGAGTATATATAAAACATAGGGACGAAACACTTAAGATAGGCAAACTCAATAAAAATGTAAACAGTGTTGAAATACACTGTTAGGGAGCACATATGAATTATAAACATGGGGTCAGTACCGTGCTTGCCTTTAGAGCTGAAGGTTACAGATTCAAACAGGTTACAGTTTAACTCAGTAGCAACGTGCTTGTGACTGGATTGGTAGGTCCGGGGTTCAATACCCACACTGGAGATGAATACATCTCACACCTCATCCCTGTACGATGTCAAATACTCATCAAAGAAAACCCCTAATCTAAATACACTTGAGTTAGGCAAAATTTAGGACACCAAAGTGTGTTATCACAAAGGGCCAATGTTCGGCCTATAGGCAAACCCAATAAAAATGTAAACACTGGGTGCTCAACATTAAAGAGAACATAATATTAAAGAAACCACCAACAAAACTTGACGTTAGCCCGGTTGTATTGTCATTTATAAAAAATGTAGGGCAGAAAAGGAAGGAATGTTAAAAAAGTAACAGATTTCCAAGATAAGCAAATATTGATCTTTATACTTCTGAAATAATGTAAAAAAACATATATCAATAAGAAAATTCTTAGCTTTAATACCAGATTTATCAATCACTACCTTTAAACCATAAGCAACATTGTAGTAGTAAAGTGTAATTGTAAAATCATGTTGTAGACCTGAAGAAGACATAAACATACGTCGAAACGTCAGTGAGAGAAGTAGTTTCAATCGTACGACCTAAACCCTCAAAAATCTTATAACATAGTGTACATAAAATTTAAATACACTATTACTCAGTGAGGACATATGAATTATAAACATGGAGTCAGTTGTGGGCCAACTGGAAGCGTGCTTGTCTCTAGTGCTGAAGGTTACAGGTTCGAATCTTGGTCAAGACTTCAGATTTTTTGTGTGTGAAATGAGATGTCGCGCATGCTGTCCTCAAAGAAGGAGTGAAGCTACGGTCCAGAACCTGTGTGATGTTAAGGTACATGTAAAACATCTCCACACCAATAAACTTGAATGAGGTAACACTTAGTGCTCCTTGTGTACAATCAATCCAGTACTGTGGGTCACGGAGGCGTCAGGTTTGGTAGGTCCGGGGTTCAATGCTATGTGTGTTCCTTTGTAGGACTGCCACTGTAACCTAATGAGGCTCACCACAACTACAATTTGTGCCAAAATTCAATGAACCACACTTTCCTCTCCTGAAAGAGCACTGAAAGATGAAAGCCTTATAAGTTTCTGGGGAGGAAAAAACACCATAAACATAAAACAATAAATAATGTGTTTAAATCAATTATAGTAATAATAAGAAGAATATTTTGTTTTGGGCAAGTAGGTGAAAATTATTTACTTATTATTAGTACTGGGCTCCCAGATAAGCCAGAATACGACTAAAACACCCCCTTTTTTTCTACGACACTAACCTGGAACCGTTTTCCACATTTCATATTATACGACTAGACCATTCTTTTCCTTAGGTAAGGCAACCTTACTTTATAAAATAATAATAATAATAATAATTTAATCCAATTATAAGAAATAATTATATTTACTATAACAATCGCAGATACTGTTTTGAGTAATCTACTTGATCCTAATCAAACTATTACAATCATAGCATTTTAGGGGAGGTTTTTACGCATAACAAGTAGTAAAACCATTAGAAAGGTTAGCTTTTAATAAAAATTATAATTTCAAAATGTAGATTAATGAAATAATTATAATTTATCTCTACTGCATTGTGTGCCTATGAATATCTAGCTGTTATGCCCTTTTGAAAAAAGTCCTTCCTGAATGTTCATTGTTTTAATAGGGTCTTGATTTTCCAAAAACGTTCTTCTTAGAAGTTGGTAGTTTAATTAGATATGGTTTTCAAAAACCGTTGTTTCTTAATATTGGCAGTCAATTAGTACCTGGTTACTTGCAGCCAGGTCGACAGACACGAAGTCGAAATATATCGTGCAGTGAGGGATGTTTGAAACTCTATATGCTATATTCTTTATGTTATCGAGTTCTTAGTCAAATAAGGAAACAATGACTTTTCACAGCAGGTTAAATTTTGAAGTAACAGACCTTTGCATTGCCCAAGTCATAGCAGGAAAAACAAAAAAAAAACACTGAGAAAGAAATTATACTACAGAAAAACTGAAAACTATTAACTATAGCAACATTCAGATAATACAGGGGGCAAGTTAGCTCAGCGGTTAACGTACTCGCCTACGGGATTCCATTCCTAACTGGCCCTCGATTTATTCACGTGGGAGGTGAATAAATCTGTCGTCCCTCGGAGAGGACGTAAACTGTCAGTCCCGAGGAGCCTGTACGATGTCAGGTACTCGTTAAAGATCCCCTACTCTAAATACACTTGAGTTACGCATAATTTAGGACTCCCAATGTAAAATCAGCAGGTAATGTGGCTCACTCATTACTGAAAAATGTGTGCTAAATAATAAATGAGTCACAATTTCCGCTCTCAGAACAGCACAAGAAGGTGAAAGCCTTATAAGTGTGGGCGCTGGAAAACAAACAAGTATATTCAAATAATATCAGAACATTTGAATAAATTAAATCAAACAAATGATTGCGTACGAAATTGATTTAATGAACTTACTATTGGTCACGTAATAAGAAAGATAACGAAATAATGACGTCCAAACTAATCCACACTAAGACTATTAGACCTTGGAATCCTGAATTCTGTAATCTGGCAAATCCTATGATCCGGCAAATATTGATTTGTGCCTATAATTTAAATTCGCTGCAATAAGAGTCCGTTCCAGTATCCAGCCCTAAAGTCGTAATACTTTACGTGAGTCCACCGTACATGTACATTTCTTCAATTTTAATTTATCATGCCTCGAGTTTTATTATTTTTTTTTGCATAATTCCTTAATTTTCTTCACCATTTCACTTCATTTCATTTCATTCACCATTTGTGCATTATATTTATTTCACTGCAATAGTTGCCTATTCATAGTAACTACACACAAATTTAGCAATTATCAAATGTATAGTATCTATTACCATATAATAGTAATTATCACATATATATCAACTACTAATATATGATAGCGATTCCATATCTCTATTCTACAAAGATATAATAGTAATTATCATATCTATATCAACTACTAATATATGATAGCGATTGTGTATCTCTATTCCACAAAGATATGATGGTAATTATCATAACTATAGTAACTGGTGGGGGGGATTACAGTGGCAATGTAGCATATGTTTACACACGGGAAATAAATAAATCACAGCATACCATACATCCGAGAGGATGTTAAGACGTCGGTCCCGAGCCTGTACATTTATCAGGCACTCGTTAAAGATCCGTACTTTAAAGTAACTTGAATTTATTTACCTGATCCGCTAGAGTAGTGAAACTGCAGTGAAGATCCCTTCGTCGTAGTTGCAGAGCAAGTGCCTGCTAATATATTGAGGGATAGGAAAGCGATAACAAATAAAGTATTTGAAAATAAAAGATGAAATATAAAAAGAAGAAACTTTAAAATAAAAATAAACAAGTAACATAAAAATAAATATAGACAATTAAATATTTAAAATATATATTAATTATAGTTTATTAATTTATTTATAAACTATTAAATTATAGTTTAATATTTAATTAAACTATATAGTTTAAATTAATTAATTAATTATTTTAATTAAAAAAATAGACATTAACAATTTGAGAAGTGAAAAATAACAAAATACAGAAATGAAAAACAAAATAAAGTTAACTAAAGCTTATGATTGAGTCCAGGAATGAATCTAGCTCCAAGAAAGCTGGTATGACCCTCTCAGAAGCTTTGAAGTTTACCATTTTGTTAGAATTAGGGATTGGTATGAGATACTGTACTTGGAAACAGTCATTGCAAGTAAGTCCATGCAATTACATGGATGGTAGTAAAAAGTTTACTGAGTCTCATACATGGATTTCAAAATAAAAACAGTCAAATACATTCATATTGCTACTACCACTGAGGTTAGTATGATTTATATTAGAAATAGCGGAAACCGTCATACTAAGAACATCTTACGAGGTATGACAGTTTTCCCTATTTCTAATAGAAGTCATAAAAACATTCATTGAAACTAAGCCCATCAGAAATTACATGGACGACAGTAAAAAGTTTAATACATGCACATTGTTGGTGCCACAGAGATTAGTAAATCAGCTAGTATTATTAACCCTCATACCTTATCTATCGCTGGTGAAGTCGCCCGACCGGTTTCGTAATGGCTGTATCATCAATGGGACTAACGTTACCTTCCAAAATCACGTATATAAATACCTATTTTAACCCATTGATGATGCAGCCATTGTGAAACCAGTCGGGCGACTTCACCAGCGATAGACGAGGTATGACGGTTAATAATGATATCTTAGTAAGAAGTTTACTGATCCCTATATACTCTAGATATGTTTCAATGCATTGTACAACAATAATTTATGTTAAATAAAATGAAACAATAAGCAAATATTACAGTCTTGAATGTAATTATAGCAAATAGAACAAGTAATGTATACATTATAGGAAAGAACAAGGGAACTCTGAGGTGACTAATAATAAACGCTAATGAGAATGATAATTGTATGCTGGGAGAAACAAGTGTAATAACATCGACTGTGGATTAACTTTCAAACAGCTGTTTGTCTTTAAAACGCATTGCACATCTTCACCAGTTTGTTGTTAGCTGTAGTAACATAATGTATTGTTCATTTAATAAATAAAGTTATTCTTAAATGAATTATAAAGCTAACTGTCATTGATCACTGGAATAGAGATTAAATGGTAGTATTTTATACACAAATATTTTCAATTTCTCTGAACTAGAATCATATATATTTAAACATTAATTTGATGTTTATAAGCCACTTATTCTTATAAGCCATTCTTATAAGCCACTATAAGAATTAACTGTGTATCCAACGAGCCATACAATCAGTTATTATGTGGTATTTACTCATGATTAGAGAGGAAAAGAAACATTAAGTCTTCACAAACAAAAAAGATTTAATCAAACGACGCGTTTCAAACACTTAGTGTTCATCATCAGGTTACATCTACAATAGCAACAATATATGTATACAAATATGATTCTTTATCGTTATTCAATTTCAAATTGTTTATAAATTATTTTGTTTGTATTGCAGCTGTAAACTGATTATGAACACTAACTGTTCGAAACGCGTCGTTCGATTAAATATTTTTTGAGTGTGAAAACTCAACATGTTTTTTCCTTCTCAATAATAACTCTGAAACATTTCAAAACCCCAACTTACTTTTAATAAATACACAAAGCTTTATGAAATGTTCAACTTGAAGGCTTCTAAAGAGTCTCATACCAGTTTCGTGTCTGCTAGGTTAAGTTCTAGACTCAATTTGAATGGATAGTTATTTTTCTAATTTTTATTTTTATATTTCGTTTTTTTTTCCTTAAACTATTTTATTAATCTGTAATAATAATTTTTACCTACTACTTAGCTTTATGATTTCATGTTCTGCTTTTTTTTTTTTAAATATTTTATTCTTTTACACGTTTCATTTCATCAATAATCAATAATCAATAAACAAATATTTATTATTTGTTTTTTTTATAATTATTAATCATTTATGTTATCCCTTTACTATCCATCAATATGGATAGAGCACTGGGTTTATAACTACGACGAAGGAAACTTTTTTAGTTCTTACTTCGTTTGCCTTTTGATGACAAATTGAAAGGCATCAGAGCAATTATTTCTATTGTTTTCCTTTTCCCTTGTGGTTTAAACTTCATTGATTATATCAAGTGTTTATTGTAATAATTTTGCATATATATGTTAAAACGACAATAAAAAATGAAAAGAAAAAGAGTAAGATCTTTCAACCGTAACAAGCGGTCTACGTCAGAGTCAAAAACCCAACTAACACAAGATGCAGAAACATCATGGTGCATATATATATATATATATATATATTGATAAAAGTATCGACCGTGGAATAGAAACAAAACTAAAATTTATCGGGACTCGGTCAGTTCTTCAGGTTCAAATTAAACTCCCATTGCTAAACGATAAATTTTAGTTTATATATATATATAATATATATATATATATATATATATATATATATACAGATTTCACATAAACACGAAAAACAACAATGATCAAACCACAATAAGAAATGGGAAAACAAGACTAAGATCTTTCAACCGTAACAAGCGGTCTCGTCAGAGTCAAAAACCCAACTAGACTGACGAAGAAAGCTTGATACGGTTGAAAGATCTTAGTCTTGTTTTCCCCATTTTCTTATTGTGGTTTGATCATTGATTGTGATTTCACGTGTTTATGTGAAATCTTTTTATATATTATATATACAACATATAATATATATATCAGTCGCTACTCTGCCTTCCTCTTCGTCTCCTGATGACAACAATCGTCGAAATATAGAAGTGAGTTATTCCTATGTTTATCTGTGTGTTATCTTATTTTTAATTCATTTGTATATATATATATATATATATATATATATAGGAAACTAAATAAATGTATGCAATAAGTTTAGACAGTTATAGTCTCTAATTATTGTTTAAACCATCTTTGTGAGAGGAAAGAAAAGGAGATCAAACAAATAACGCAGCGAGAGTTGAAAGTAAAATCTATCGAAACGCTGCTGCGTCGAGCATTTTCCACCCTCCCTTAGCTCTCCTGAAGACTGTTAAAAAAACATAAAATAAATAAAAAAGGTAAAAAACGACAATCAATGAAAGCATAAATAAAAAATAAAATTAATAGAGTGATAAAACACAAAAAATAAACAAAAATGTATATAAAATATTATAGAAAGAAATAAAAATAATGAAAAACATATACTAAAGTAAGGAATAAAGAAGTTTAATGCAGAAATGATCCATTGACTAATTTAAAATAATTATACTCTTGTATTAATTTAATCTGAAATGTATTCGTAACTGAACTTAATGTTAATACTAATTAACAGTGGTAATATATAAGTAATATTATGATATAATAAAATATTATATTTGCTTTGAAACTGTATGACCTACGTCGCAAAATTGGCTTACTTTAACGAATTTATGAAGTTTGCTAGGGCGAAAGTGCCAAACCAAAATCACTAACTGAAAGCGCAAACAAGCGAACAAACAGTCCTCCAGCAGTGGGCTGATTTAGCCGGCCTGAGATTTACAACCTTTCCAAATGAACCCTCCCCACCAGGGCAAACACGGCGTCCAATCACAGCCACAAATCACTTAGCAAATATTCTTATATTTCAATTTAGTACGCCGGCTAAAACCAAGCCAAATAAAAACCATTATCATTGTTCTTAAACGCAAAATCTGTTAAACCAAAAAGCAAATTTAATCCAGTTAATATTTTTTATGACATTTTATCCCTGATTAACAAAAAAATAACAGAATAGATACTGAAACAAAACGTAGAAACAAGGACAGTACTCCTTGTTACAAGGAGTCAGTAACAGAAAAAAATGAACAAATAGTCGGCTTGGAAAAGACCATATATATGGTATATTATAACTCAGTGGCAGCCTGTAAAGGAATAGAAATATTTTATTGAACCAATGATAATAGAAGACTAAATACCAAAACTACAAGAACGCAATTTCACGGATACAACATAAATACCGAACATGGTAGAACAGCAAGTTTACAGAACAGCCTGATGATGAAGATGTATATATATGCATCGAAACGGCGTAATAAGGAGAAGTTCATTACCAAGACCTAGCCCTCAAAAAGACATATCAAATACTATATATATATATATATAGAGGTGTGTTCTTTAATCGGGGTTCGGTCAATTTTCCAGGATAAAAAATTAAACTCTCGTTGCCAACGTTTCGGTTTTATTTAAAACCTTTTTCATAGGCCTACAAACAAAGGATAATAAGAAATCACATATTAAAATCAAACATATACACAATATGAAAATGGATTGTTACAACTTATGAATATTACAAGTAGAAATATTTCAAAGATACATAAAACAATATTACTTACAGAAGTAAGAATTTTTTAACTAAGAAAATGAAATTTACATTATTTAAAGGAACACAAATGTTAACCGGATAAAAACCTTCGACTAGACTAATAAGATAACATTTAAAATAACCTCAACACTGTTCACTCATCACTTTAAATAATGTAAATTTCATTTTCTTAGTTAACAAATTCTTACTTCTGTAAGTAATATTGTTTTATGTATCTCTGAAATACTTCTGCTTGTAATATTCATAAGTTGTAACAATCCATATTCATATTGTGAATATGTTTGATGTTGATATGTGATTTCTTATTATCCATTGATTGTAGGCCTATGAAAAAGGTTTTAAATAAAACCGAAACGTTGGCAACGAGAGTTTAATTTTTTATCCTGGAAAATTGACCGAACCCCGAATAGAGAACACACCTATTCTATCAAACAGTCGATATATTATTTAATCTATTATATATATATATATATATATATATATTTCATTCAATGACTGACGAGGACCGCTTGTTGCAGTTGAAAGATCTTAGTCTTGTTTTCCCATTTTCTTAGTGTGGTTTGATCATTGATTGTTATTTCACGTGTTTATGTGAAATCTTTTTATATATTTCATTGAATAACTGACCGTATTTCACTGATGTCATTTTCTTCACCGGTTTTTCGAGATTTCTGAATACCTTCTTCTTTCCTTCATCCAAACGTTGAAGAATATTAATTAAGGAGGAACCGACATGTTTGAACTAACTTCCAGTCATCTTCACAGTAATTAAAAAAAAATTGTTAAAGTTTTTAGAGATGATATTTAAGACACTGTAAACTTTAGATAACTGTAAACTTTAACCATTTTTTTTTAATTACCCTGAAGATGACTGGAAGCAAGTCGAAAAATATGTCGGTTCCTCCTTAATTAATATTCTTCAACGTTTGGGTGAAGGAAAGAAGAAGGTATTCAGAAACCTCGAAAAACATCAGTGAAATGCGGTCAGTTATTCAATGAAATATGCTTGAATGAAGGACTGCTCCCAAATTTTACATATATATATATATATATCAATGTCTTCGTCAGAATCAGAGTCAGTTGGATTTTTGACTCTGACGAAGACCGCTTGTTACGGTTTAACGATCTTAGTCTTGTTTTCCCATTTCTTAATGTGGTTTGATCATATATATATATATATATATATATATATATATATATATATATATAAAGATTTCACATAAACACGTCAAATAACAGTGATTAAAACCACGTGTCTTTGACGAAGACCACTTGTTATGGTTGAATGATCTTCGTCTTGTTTTCCCATTTCTTATTGTGGTTTGATCATTGATATATATATATATATATATATATATATTTTCGCAATCACAAGAATAGCAGCAAACAGCAGAGATTATTGAGGTTTGGTCTCCACAACAAATACTTCAGTTAGGCCAACATTTTGCTATATTTATATAACATCATCAGGGCTGTACAAATATAGCAAAACCTTGGCCTAAGTGAAATATTTATTGGTCGACCAACCCTCAATAACATGTGCTGTTTGCTTTATATATTTAGCATCCATAACAGTGTGTAAAGATAAGCGGAACAAATTGAAACGTTTATCATTCCCGATATTCTTTATTAAATAAGGAACACTTTTGTTATGCTCTTCCTTATTGCAGTACGGGTGTTTACTCTCTTAAATAAATATTGACTAATGCTTAGCGATATTAAAAGGCAATCGACAAGTCGTTACATGACCATGGAATGAATGCTCCAAATGCATGACGTAAGGGAGAAATGTCGTGACGTCACGACTGACCCACTCTACTTATCCCATTGTGTTGCTTGGTACACGCTCTCCTCTCCGCCGCAAATAAAAATAATTTCAAATGTTTTCAAATTTTCCCAGAACAAATGATGCCACATATTTATAAACTCTAGGCCACTCTCCATTGTTTTTCTCCCCATTAATATTCCCAAGTTTTTTCTTTTTTTTTTGCACAAACATTTGAATAGATTCATAAATATAGAATAATAATTTTTTTTTTTTAGAAATTCAAATCCATTGCTTTTTATACAGTCATAAACATTTTTTTTTGTTGGTAAACTTTATAGTCCCCCTTGTTTTCTGAAATATATGCAGATATGAATATTTCACTAGGTGGTTTTATAAAATGATTGTATAGAATTCTCTCTTTTACTATTTGTTGCTCTTGAAGATGGGAACCAGAAGGAATCGAACCGGTAGAGCTCTCCAGACATTATGCGAAAACAAGAACAACACCCAAACCACAATAACAAATGAGAAAAACGACTAGATCTTTCAACCGGAACAAGTGGTTTTCGTCAGAGTCTAATCTCAACTAAGCTTTCATCAGTAAAAGATTATATATGAATTGATTGTTTTACTAATTCATTTAAAAAAGATGTTGGTTTGTTTTCCAACGCCCACACTTATAAGGTTTTGTGTGAGAAATTGTGGCCCATTTATTATTTGGCACCCATTTTGGTAATAAGCGAGCCACATTACCTGTTGAGTCTACATTCTAAATACCTAAAGATATTTGAGTAGAAAGATCTTTAATGAATACCTGACATACAGGCTCATGACCGACTGTTTAACGTCCTCTCCGAGGGATCAAGTGCTCAGATTCATTCACATCCCAGGTGAATGAATCGAAGGCCTCGGTGCGTATTGCAAGTCGACCTACCAGTTCTGAGGCGAGTACGTTAACCACTCAGCTAACCTAGCCCATTGCATTTAAAAATGATTTATTGCAGGAACTTATTATTCCTTATGTTAGTTAAAGTAATTAGTCTTACTACCAAACAGAATATAAAGTAAGGAATAAAATCTTAGTCGTCCTAAATATGATGTAGCCCAATAAAGGTATAAAATAAGGATAAGTGATATTATTAGCACAAGAAAGATATGCTGAGATCATGTAGCAACAAAACTTAACATAAAATACTTCGTAACAATACCTGATCCCTGACAGGTGACTGTCCAAATCTAAACTAAAGGCGAGCTCTAATAATTCTTAGGGATAGACTGTAGGTGGATTGAAATGGTTAGAGCTTTCAGTGTCATTATCGGTCACCAGTCTGTTTGTAAATTTGTCAATTGATTCCAACCTGAGTCTCTTTAAATATCCATATTTCTGGTATACCAAGACGCTCCAGCCATAAGGCGTGCACATTTATTTTGAACTATTTGTATCAGAGTTTTGTTGCTTATTGCGGTTTGTAAGAAGGTAGAGCATGAGTAAGTTATGTTTAAGAGCCACAGGTTAGCTCAGTGGCAACGTGATAGCCTCTGAACTGGTAATTTTGGGATTCAATACCCGCACTCTGGTCTTCGATTTATTTACGTATGAGTTGAATAAATCTGGGTACGTCGGAGAGGAGGTTATGCCGTTAGTCCCCGAGTCTATACGATGTCAAACACTTGAGTTGGGCAAAATGTAAGACTCTCAATCTTCTTTGTATGGCTTCACAAAGGGCCAATCTTTGCTCCAAGTGTGTTCCTTTGTGTGACTGCCACTGCAACCTAACCTAAATCATGCTAACCCTAATGTCCACCTGATACATGAGGTCCTTTACTACCTGTGGAGTATTCTTTGACTTCAGAATAGGCTAAAAATTTTACATTACAACTAGAGCCAACTTTTAACTATTTTTAAGAAGGTGTCATAGAGGAAATGAAATCTTGTGTATTCCGACAGTAGGATACAACTTTGTTAGTAGGTCCAGATAATCCTGAAATACCATTACCTAATGAATTTTGGGAAGATAATATGAATAATGTAGAGTCAATCTGATAATATTAATCAATATCACTAAATATGATTTGTTTAGAGCTACGACTCTAACATAATGTCGACAACAGCTGTGAACAGTTTAACACAATATCAATTCAACACCCCAATCTATCATTTCCAATATTGATGATTCTATTAGTAAAAATGAAACATGGATGGCAATGTATAGCTGGATGATGCAACTCAGCGTCAGATTGTACTCGAGTCAACATAAATCAACTCTGTATGCATTACTCTGCTGAATATGCATCTTTGGAATCAATAAATGTGAAACAAAGCCATCTACATGCATCATGCAGATTGAATACAACTCAATCCAATATGCCCTTAAAGCATCACTCTGCTTCAATATTCTGGTCTTGTAGTAACACAAAGTGCTAAGAAAATATCAATAACTATTAATATTAAAAACAGAATATTCAAAAACAATAAATTAATTAAAATGTAATACAGGGGTTACCAAAGTACTCCACATAGGCCTCCAAGAGTTAACTAACCTTCTATTAAAGCTTAAAACGAACCAACGAATAACAAGCAGTAATTAGGAGGGAGAGAGAGAGAGAGAGAGAGAGAGATTTACACTATATATATATATATATATATATATATGACCAAATCACAATATGAAATGGGAAAACAAGACTAATATCTTTTAACCGTAACAAGCGGTCTTCGTCAGAGTCAAAAACCCAACTGAAACACTAGATACAGAAAACATCTGGTGAGGGGTTGAGAAGAGTGGGAGGGAAGAGTGGTTTTTTAAAAGGGTGAAAGTGAAATTTGACTTTTTTTGAAATCTTAACCTTTTTTTTCGTTATATCTTATTGTGGTTTGATCATTGATTGTTATTTCACGTGTTTATGTGAAATCTTTTTATCAATTTTATACATATATATATATATATATACTGATTGAGTGCTTCTTAAATCAGTCAAGACTACAATCCCCGCTTGCCATTGGAGAGGTTAAAATCTTTCTACCTAATGACGACGCAGTCAAAATACAGTATAGTGAGATTTTATCATCTCTTGTACGTGTTTTCATTCTGTGAATACACGCTTATATATATATATATATATATATATATATATATATATATATATATAAAAATTGATAAAAGTATCGACCCTGAAATAGAAACAAAATTTAACTTTAGCAGGGCTCAGTTCAGTCCTTGGTCAGTTCTTTAGCTTCAAATTAAACACACATTACCAACATTCCTGTTTTTATTTGAAACCTTTTTCATAGGCAGAAGTAAAAATTTTTTAACTAAGAAAATGAAATTTACATTGTTGTTCCTTTAAATAATGTAAATTTCATTTTCTTAGTTAAAAAATTCTTACTTAAAAAATTCTGCCTATGAAAAAGGATTTAAATAAAACCGAAACGTTGGGAACGAGAGTTTGCTTTTTTATCCTAGAAAATTGACCGAATCCCGATTAGAAAACATACCTATTCTATCAAACGGTCGATATATTATTGAATCTGTTATATATATAAGTAGATTTCACAATATACACGTGAAATAATAAACAATGATCAAACCACAATAAGATATAAGAAAAAAAAAGGTTAAGATTTTTCAACCGTAACAGGCAGTCTTCGTTACAGAAACAGTTGGGTTTTCGACTCTAACGAAGACCGCATGTTACGGTTGAAAGATCTTAGTCTTTTTTTCCCATTTCATATTGTGGTTTGATCATTGATATATATATATATATATATATATATATATATATATCTGAAGTTAAACCTGAAAACAAAAGAAAAAGACAAACACTCTCGATTCTAGATCATTTTGACTTTCTTGCAATCGTCGGGACAGGAGATGAAGAAACACAACTGTAGAGACCAAGAAAGTGTTCATCGACCGATACGAAGTAACCTTATGTATATATAAGTATGGTGACTCATTTACATGCATTGCAGTGTCCAGATAAAGCCGACTGTCAAAATATAGACGTGAGCACTGTCTGTATCAATCTTTCCCTTGCTTTCATTATAATTTTTATCTAAAGTCTTATGAACCGTTTCATGTATGGTATATATATATATATATATATATATATATATATATATATATATATATATATTATATTGGTATAAATAGGCAGCAGATCTTCTTTTAAACAGGCATCATTAAATTTCTTTTATAATAAGCACGTCTTTATAATAAGATGCATCTTCTTTTAATAGAGGAGCTTAGTTCGTAGGATTGAATCTCTCAGTCTTAAGATCGTGAATGCCGAGACTGCGGTTAATTTTAATTATACATATATATATAAATAACAATAAGTTGATTATTTATGTATCTAAACTTCATGCACTTGTAAAGAAAAATATATCAATTACAAAGGAAGTCAACAGTTAAAATATTCAGACACTAGCATCAAGACATCAAATAAAATGTTTTACTTAGTTTGTCACAAGGGCCTAATATTTTAAAATATAACATGCCGTTATTTATGCTATATTCAAATATGATTTTTTTTTAATTTATTTCCAAAAGTTTGTAAAATTTAGCATGGATTATATTCGTAGTTTAAAGAAGGATCTAGTATTATGAATAAATTCAATGATTACAATGGAATTGTTTCATTGTTAGATTTCTTTATTTTCCTAAATGAAATATATATATTTACAATTTATATACATTTAAGTAATTTTTATACATGCATAATATTTATGTAATGCATATAAATTTACAATTTTTTAAATTTATATATACATAATTAGTTTTTACGGTCATAGAAAAACCGAAAATGATAGATTGATAAAATAGTCGTTAAGAGGCTCATATGCAAATAATGTATGGGAACTTTTGTTGAAATATAATTGCAGAAACCATGAATCGATATAGTAGTACTTATGAATGAAATGCGCTAGAACTATTTTCGTAAAATACAACTGGGTCGTGAAGATAGGAAATAAAAAAAACAGTGAAAGATTTTGTATAAAAGTTTGGTAAACAGTGCATAAGAAAGGAAGATAAACAAACATGCGAATGACTGTAATAGGAATCTTATACACAGAAACCACAATGAGTCCATATCTTGAAATAGATTCATTTTCCGCTCGTGTTCTCGTGTTATGAAATTCTCTATTATACTGAGCTGTTCGCAATGCCTATATTTACAAACTTCTTTTCTTTTTTTTCTTGCGTAGGATTGAGAGTATGTCAGAAAGCTGACGTTGATTCCTTGAAAGAATATTGCATGTCTCTAATGATTCTACATTGATAGTTCTAAATTTGCCTAGCTCAAGTCTAATGTACGGGTCTTTAGCGAGTAGCTGACATCGTACAAGCACAGAACATGACGACAAAACGTTCCCCACTTGAGACGACATGCTCAATGTTTTCACCTCTCACGTGAAAAAATAGACGGACAGTTGACTGTGATTATTTTTTTTATATGCTCTTTAGCCATCAAAAACAAATTAAATGAAGCATATATTTTAAAAATAGCCCACTGAGAAAATAATAAATATTTCAGAAAGTGTCAAGCATTGTCATTAGTACACTATGCAGTTTTATACGGGTTCTTATAAAGTTCCTTAACCATTTCACAACGTCTTTTAAAACGTTCCAAACAATTTTTCACCCTCATATTTTTTTTACAGAAAGTGAACCAAAAGTTACTGAACTGTTGTTGTAGCATAGTGATAAAATAATCATCAGTTATATTACTTAAGAAATATTGACCAATTACCCTCTAGACATTTGTCACGTAAATGATATACATTTAATTTTAAAACGGAAGGCTAAATAAACGGAATAAACCAAAAGAAAAAAGGAAGGGATATGTAGAGATGATATATTTTTTGTGGCACTAAGATGCAAGCATACAAACGATTGGACTACCTTGGCTCCGTCTTTCCCCTATAGTGGAAAACGTATTGGAGTGAATGTCGCTAGTTTGACTCATTTGTTACAAGCACCCATTTGAATTATTCGTGATTTGATGATAGTCTCCTATGTTTGAAGTCCCAAATTGTAAATCCCCTAACTGTGTTAAAGAAGAAATGATTAGCTAATACCTGTAATCGTACTGGTTCGGGATAGACTAATTTACACCTCCTCCACGGAATAAATTCAACTAAGCTTTCCATGTCGCATAAGCAAAACTAGGATCATGGCCTAGACTGAAACCTATAAACTTCATTGAACTGCCACTATGCCAGTCTGTCGACTTGCACAAACTTTGATAGATATTTATAGATACACTATGAAGGACACAAGAAGATTACAGCTTATAAGAAAGAACCTTTTAAGTATAACACGCGCATTAAACTATGATGGTTATTCGTATAGCTAAGATCACGTATTTACCCGTTAAGATTGGATCTTTTTGTTAAGACATCTGCAGAGGCCCCCCAAGTTTACTGAACGATCATATTTTACACTCCTGGTGTCACCATATCTTCAAATCTTGTGTTCGTCACTGTGTATTAAACTGAATGCTAAATAGAAAACAGTTTCAATGTAATGAAAGTACAATTTAATGTAATAACTTTTGAATGGCCGCAATGTTTAACTTGAGAAAGTTTAACTCAGTGGCAACGTGCTTACCTCTGGACTGGTAGATCGGGGCTTAATTACCTACTCAGGCCCTCGAGTTATTTACGCTGGAGATGAATGAATATGAGCTGAGTTTTCTCTCCGAGAGGACTAAGCCGTCGGTCCCGAGCCTCAACAATGTCAACTAGTCATTAAAAATTTCCTACTTTTTAATACACTTCAGTTAGACAAAATTTAGAACTCCCTGTTTAAAATAGAATGTTAATAATAACAGTAAGATGTTATGTTTACATACTTGTTTGATTGATAACAAATTTAATACTGAAGATGGTTGGAGACAACGAAACATGCCAAGTTTAGTTTAATTTAGTTGTAAAATCTAGTGTAAAATGTAATTAAATAAGTAGTGATGTCCAACAGTATTTTTACTGATATAATTAACCACCTGAATCCAAAAGAATTGAAATTAGCCAGAAGATTTGAAAAACTGCTTAAAAGAAAGGTACGTTTGATTAAGGCAACTCGATTTAACACAATCTGTAGAAAAGAAGGTCTGCTGCCTATTTATGCTAATACAGTAGAAGTCCATTAGTCCGGCATCCAACAGTCCGGAATGCCCGATAATCCGGCATCGCTTCGGAAAATTGTAAAAATTTTGATTTTCTCCAAAAGTGTGTCTTTAAAGCAAATAAAAACGCTCGAGAGCTATTCAGAAGTTTCGGGGTAGTTCAGGATCGTTCGGAAGCGCTCGGTATTGTTCAGAATACCGAACTTCAGTATTCCAAAAATGCTGGAGAAAACTTTGGCCAGCTGTAAACCCTGCATCTGACCTAACCCTACAGACTGATGAGGAAAAAAACCATCAAGACACTCTGACCAAAGTTTTGGATATCGTTAGAAGTGCTGACAATCCCTTGAAAAACCTGCCTAAAGATGAGGTAGAGGAGTGGCTTCTAATCAACGAGAATGAACCTGTTGAACAAGAGAAGATTATCAACATTGTAGTAAACCCTAAGCCTACTCAAAACCTTGAATAAAGTGACTCACATGCCGAAACGGAAGAAAAAGAAAAAATCAGCTGGGCAGAAGCTGCAGAATCACTAAATAAGTTTACCTCTTTTGCTGAGGCTAGTACTAGCTACAGTGCTTCAGAAATGATTGATTTATATATTATTAGAAATTTTATACTAAACGCCAAAAATCAAGAAAACAAGAAGACGTTCGTGACTTTTTTAAATCTAATGAAATACGTTTTAAAGTACGTGTACATACGTTATATGAAATGTAAAATAAACTTTGTTGTATGTATGTGCATATTGTATTTGTAGTTTAATTATTAACTTAATTGTTCTTATAATTACCGCCCGATAGACCGGAATTTTCGGTAGTCCGGCACCGAGCCGGTCCCGAACGTGCCGGATTATCTGACTTCTAATTTATATATAATATATAAACAATAAAATTAAAGAAAATAATAAAATTTTGATAAAAATGACAATAATATATTTAGATTTTTAATAAAATTTAAACAAAATTACTCAAGCAGAACCGCCTCTTAAACCAGTAAAAAAATATTTATAACAAACATCAGTGATAATTTTACTTTACATAAACCCCATTGGAAGGATAATATTCACGAAAGAAGTTAAAAGTTACGATTTTTAACTTTATTTTGGGACAGACAATATGTTTTCAGTTTTTATTAAGTAGTAAATATTACAAAGTTGTAATTTATATTTTCTTTTCATTTCCTATATACCCAATTATATCTGTGTAAAAATCTTTAGTTTCAAGCCTGAACCTTCTAATATACATACAAGAAATAAATAAAGAATATAAAGAATAATATTGAATATTATTCAACAACAACAACATAATTACAGTCGTAGAAAATGCATCAAGCGACTGCACATTCAACTGAATTATTTTTATTTAGTTTATAAAGAATAAAGTAAATCTAAGATTTTTTTTTAAAAAAAAGATATAATAAATATTACAGAAATAAAATTAAAGGAAATATATAAAACTAATAATAAAAAGTTGACATAAATAAGAAAGAAGTTTTTCGATTTTAATCATTTAAACAGAACTCAAAGCAGTAAAAAAATGTATATAGTGAACATCAGTGATAATTTTACTTTATATAAACCACTTTCGTAGAATCATATTCATAAAAAAAAGTTATTATTTTAACTGTTGTTTTCAGATAGGGAATATTTTTCCAGTTTTATGAAGTTAGTAAATATTATAAGTTTTTTCTATTAAAATGAACCTTATTAAAAAAGTAAAAAAAATGTTTAGCTATAAGCCTGAAGTCTTCTAATAAACATATATATATATATATATCTATAAGACTAAAAAAAAAACAAACAAAATAAATGTTAGAGATAAAAACTGAAAGAAATATGTTAAAAACTTAAATAATTGGTGGAGATTACTCAACAACTTACAAAAATCAAACTTTTTATTTTTAGGAATTTTGGAATAAATAAATTACTATTATTAAATTATTTAGTACTTTGTAATAATATTATACCATTATGAAATAATAATGATATAAAATAATGTTATTTTTTAAAAAAAAGAATGCATAAAAGAATGAACAAAGAATAAATTTACTTCATATATGCTTCTTTCTCTCTCATTTTAAAACTTCATCAGACAAAAATGATCCAAACAATCATAAAAGAATAAGAAAAAAGACGAATTAGAATACAATGGCCAAAAATATAATTCGTTTCACATATTAGTATTACACAGACATGTTGGATGACTAAATTTAAGCAAAACAATTTGAAAGCTTCATTTTAAACGCTGAAATCAGTATCTTATATCGTATGTTGAACAGAGCTGACCTAATATTAATTAATTAGTTAATTAATCCATATCAAGATGTAGGATGATTATTTCATCTAGTAAAATCAGTTATTATAAATAGTTATAGATATTGTACAACTGTTAGGCACAAAAAATATGCAAATGCCAACTCAATGAAATGTTGAAATTACTATAATAAAAATTAGAACAGAAAAATTACGACTATATTAAATGCATTAAGGATCATAGAACTTTCTTTATTTAAAATAAAACTCCCTTCAACTCATTATACAAAATATATTACTAATTTTAATTTTTCATTTACAACATTTATTATGCATTTTAAATTTTGTTATCACATTATATTTAAAATGGGAGAAACCACAACTTTTTTTTGGGTTAATAATAATCCAAGTTTAATTTAAAATAATCAAAGATTTATTCAAAATAATCCAAGTTAAGTTTAAAAAAACGTGTGATTTAAAATAATTCAAGTTTACTTTAAATTAAAAGAGTTTAATTTAAAATAATTCAAGATTAGTTAAAATCAGCATTTAATTGAAAATTAATCCAAGTTTTCCTTAAATTAATTTAGTTTAATTCAAAATAATCCAAGATTAGCTTAAAATCAGCATTTAATTGAAAATTAATCCAAGATTTGTTTAAAATAATCCCAGTTTAATTTAAAATAATCCAAGTTTAGTTTAAAATATTTAGAGTTTAATTTGAAATAATCCAAGTTTCATATAAAATAAGTACGGTTAATCCACATTACACAAGCTTATTTATAGATAAACATAATGTAAAATAATTTACTTTAATGAAAAACTTCGTCTAAATTGCTTCCTTCACTCATGTAATAACAATCATGTAATTATTCGAACTTTCATTTTTTCCTTTCACTTTCTTGATCAAATATTGCCTGAAATGTGTATTTCACTTATATATTGTAGCTATTTTGAAGCTTAAAATTAAAACATAATGAAAGAACAAAATATATACTGATGATACTTGAAAAACTAACCTATATATGTTTACAATAAAGTGGAGACTTTGTACAATAAAGTGCATGGATATATGAAGGTTCAAATAAGTAAAACATTGTTATTACAGCAGTGAATGAAGCAATTTATACATAGATTCAATTAAAGTATGTTATTTTTTATTATATTTATCTATTAATAAGTCTGAGTAGGTAATTTGGATTAACTGTACTTATTTTAAATTAGACTGAGATTATTTTAAATTAAACTGGCATTATTTGAAATTAACCTACAAAAGTTTTTGTGCTATTAATAAGGAAAGAAATATTGTAAACAAACGAGGCAAACCTTGTGAGGTGTGGTCGGCCATATTTGATTAAAAATAATCATAAAGATATTGTATAATTAATTTAAACTGCAATTATTCTCATTAAAATGAATACTGATAATAATTATGTAAATAATTGAGGAAACATTTGTACTTACTTTATGGGTGTTGTTTTAAGATATAAAGGAGTTGTGAACATAATTTTTTAAACTGTTGTAGGAGACATTAAAGCACTACGGAGGCGTTTTCTTAACTGGAGAATAAAGCCTGCATGACTTGCATATGACGTCACTGAAAGCAACGTCATCTAATTTATTTCAATTACTGGTTTATTGTCACTTATTTGAATGATTATTTCTGTAGGTGTTAATTTAAACAAATAATCTCCAGTGCTGTGTAATCAACTTTAATTAAAGAAACCTAATAAATAACTGTTTTAATTGATTGATTTATATAATTATAATCATTTTGCCCATTGTGTTGAAAATGAAATCAGCAGTTTGGCTGTATAATATTGCTATAATTCTATTATAGCTGATAGAATCATTTCAAATGCTGTAATAGTCAGAGGTATTAAAAATGCTAAATAAAAACAGTTTCAATGTAATGAAAGTACAATTTAATGTAATTACTTTTTAATGGTCGCAATGTTTAACTTGAGAAACAGAGGCCAGGCTAAACCAGTGGCACGTGCTCGCCTCTGGACTGGTAGATTCGGGGTTCAATACCCACAAATCTCTTGAAACAAATACCTCAACATAGAATATTAACTAACAGAAAACAAAAAAAGGTAAAAAAAAAATAAGCAATAACTTTTGATATTTGGCCTGCTAAATAGTTGACGCACTCTTGTTCTGGTATTGCTTTGTAAGGGGTTTGCGGCACTTACACATTGGCTTTACGTAAAGCTGACTGGTTGATTATCCCACACATCAGAACAAGTGGTCCATGCTATTGCATTACTGTTACTAGTCGTTTTCTAACTTCTCTCAGTTATAAACCATTTAATATAATGAACAGTATATGATAGATGAACCTTGAGAAAATGAACTCTTTGTTTAATTGCTAGAAAACTTTCCCCGGCGGAAACCACAAAAGGTATCGAGATGTATATTAATTACATGGTATAAAGTTGAGCTAGTTTGTAAGGTGATACAGGGATGCTGCTAAAGGCCCAGACTGCTCAACTTGCTTTCAGCTTGATAACTTTTGTAAACAGAAATAAGGGTGTTTCTTCCACAAAGCCTTCCTTAGGCGATATATCAACAAGTTGTCGAATAATCATTACTCCAGTTAAGCGAAATGTCTAAACAAGGACAGAAAACGCTTTTAGAGTAGGAAAAAACACATTTCCCCTACAATGGTCTACATAAAGAGGAATATACTTCAAACTCCCGTGCGCTCATCTATTTAAATCAGTGGTTTCCAACCTTTTTTACTTCTGTACCCCTAAAAATATTTTACCCTGACCTCGCACCCCACAAATATTATACATTTTTCAAACTCATTCTTAATTTTATCAAAAGAAAATATTCATTCCAGTTTTAATACATGACAAACAAAAATCAGACTTATCGACAAGAAACATCACAGATTGATATTTGAATAAACTTTACGAAAATAATAATTCTTTTTTCAAATAAAGAAGTAAAATCAAGATCTAGCCTCAAAACGCTTTGAAATGAATTTAATTTTGTAATAAGTAAAAAATAAAACATATGGACAAAAAAGAGCATCCCAGATTAACATATGAATAAATCTGACAAAAAATAATTCCAAACTTGAAATAATTTTAAGACAATAAATCAAAACAACCAGAAAATTTTTTTAAATTAAAATACAATTAACTTAAGATTTCCATGACTTTTTGAATTTTTTGAAGCTTTTGCGAATTTCCTTAAAAAATATTATAACTTAAGTGTTAAAATTTTCTTGAACTAAGGAAATTTTTTAAAGTTACAGCCTTGCTTCTCGCCCTCGATTTATTCACGCGGGAGGTGAAATAAATCTGAGTAGTCGTCCCTCGAAGAGGACGTTAAGCCATCGGTTCCGAGCCTGTACGATGTCAGGTAGTCGTATACGAGTCTAGTGTGTTGACTCGTTAAATACACTAGAGTTAGGCAAAATTTAGGAGTCCCAATGTAGAATCTGTAGAATCACCGATCAAACAAAAAGCCGGTAAACGGCTGACGTTATCACCCGCTATGACATCGGTATAAATATGATGTCACTAAAGCCCTACATACTTCAGTACTGAATAGTAATCCAAGACTCCTCAGTACCATCTTGTCTGTACCTGTAGCACCGGTGAATGATGTTTATCGTCAGAAATTCCTCTTTTAGTGTTTCATTAGCGCATGATGGACTAAGCTATAAACGTTATTTAAGAAAGCGAATGAGACTAAGGTTGGTCAGATGAAAAATCTCTACTCTTACACCAAAAAAAATTTTGCACAAAGCAGCAAGGTGTTATGGGTATGAACCCACTTCTGTAAGTCACCGGAATTTTTTTAAAGTTACAGCCTTGCTTCTCGCCCTCGATTTATTCACGCGGGAGGTGAAATAAATCTGAGTACGTTGTCCCTAGTCCCTAGTTATTTCACCTAGGCTAGGCTAGGTTAGGCTGTAGTAACAGTTCCACAAGGTACACACATAGGCCGAACACTGGCCCTTTGCGATACTATACCAAGAAGATGAGTCTACATTGGGAATCCTCAATCTTTACCTAAGTCAAGTATATTTAGTGCAGGCGTGAGGAACCTGTGGCCGTTTAAACCATGAAATGTGGCCTTCTGGGGTTTGTTGAGAAAAATGTTTCAAAATATAAAGAATTACAATTATTGCAATAAAGAAGAAAAATTCTGGCATTCAGGAAGAAAACTATTCATCAATCATTCCTTGAAAAGTCTAAGCTTTTATAAAATCAGTTTCTTGAGTTAACAGAAGTAATAAACGAAGGCAATGTGGATACTGCTGAATCTTTTCAAACATGCGAAACAGTTTTAGATGTACTGATCGAGGGATATAATGATAGATTCAAGGATTTTACAATATAACTATTACATAAGAATTCGCTTATCCATTCATGATGGCCTTTTGGGGAAGTGGACGGTTCTAAAATGGCCTTTACTCCAAGAAAGGTTCTCCACTCCTGATTTAGAGTATGGATCTTTAAAGAGTATGGATCTTTGACATCGTGCACACTAAGGACCGACGGTTTAACGTCCTTTTTGATTCAAAGTGGCTAAAGAGCAGCATGTTAAACTGGTCGGCCTGATTTGATTTTGGTATTTATGGCTGAGAAGCTTAGGAACACATATAAAGTCAAAACAGGTTTAACGTCCTTTCCGAGGGACAAAATGCTCAGGTTTATTTACCTCCCGCGTCAATAAATCGAGAGTGGGAATTGAACCCAGGAGCAACCAGTCCAGAGGCGAGGACATTGCTACTGAGCTAACCTGGTCCCTAGTCGCCAAGGTAAGTGACCTTACCGACTAATCCACTGTAGTCCATTATCACTACTTATAATAGCAGTTTTAATTTTGTTCATTAAACTTAATAGACAACACTTCAAAATATAAAAGTAGAGTTTGTGAAATGGAAGTAATTGAAAAGAGCTTTCTATGTTATAAAGATGATGAATTTGTGGATCTGTTGTATTGGATTACGCAGGACTGTCTATTGGGTGTAATATTCTCTGTTATAAACCGGCAGATTAATCCGGATCACAGTACTCATTCAAGCTTTACACAGAATATTGAGCTTAGCACTGAGCCCGTGTAATACCTTTCCTACTGATTTACTCTAAAGAGGCAACATCATCGCCTCTACAACTGTAATAATGCAAACTTTTTAAGGGTTTTAAAACTAACTAATCTTTAGTTAGTATGAATTCCTTTAAGAAGTTGGATTAATATAAAATTTCATATATACTCTAATCAAAACTAATGACATATGACAACTTTAAAGAAAGACAAATCAAGCAATACAGCATAATATAGCTCTTTCTATACTCAGCATTACTATATGTAAATATATCATCAAGCAAACTAATAATCAGTTACTGATTTTATATATATTAATATGGATATTTCTATTCTTTTGATTATAACTGAAATGTAGCACAATACGACAAATAACAGGCAACCCTTAATAGTTGGCCTTTTTATGTAATATTTCTTCATTAACTATTCAAAATTCGTGAAATTTTTAACAAATAATATACTTAATATCAAGAGGTTACCTTCTATAAGACACTGAATTCTGATTTCTAAGAATGGATTATAATTTTGGTATAAAGAACGATAAAAGTAAAATTTGCGTCATCAATGGTGCCATGAACTATGATTAGGAAGGGAATGAAACACTAAGTCTCCGCACACAGTGAGATTTTATGTGTGACGATGACGGGTGCCAGGTTAGTTCAGTGGCAATGTGAAAGCCTCTGGACTGGCAGGTCCGCGGCTCAGTACCCACTCTCGCCCTCTCATGTGGGAGGTGGGTGCATAAATCTGAGCACGTCGCCCCTCGGAGAGGACGTTAAGTCGCCAGTCCCGAGCCAGTACAGTGTTAGGTATTCGTATAAGATCCTTACTCTAAATACACTTGAGTTAGGCAAAATATAGAACTCCCAATGTAGTAGAATGTTCATTGTGTGGCACCACAAAGCACTTGCCACATTGTGTGGCAAGTTCGGTCTAGACTTGTTCCCTTGTGGACTGCCATTGCAACCTAACTTAACCCTGGGCGTAAATCCCTCATAGGATGTTTACTTTATAGCCTATAAACAAAAATCAATTTTTAGTTTATCATGCTAGTATAAGTTAAAAAATTAAAAAACCAAAATTTTTTTGACCAAATAATTGTACTTGAGTGACTCTGACAAAGACTGTTATTTGTTCGAAAGATAGTGGGATTTCCTAACCATGGTTTATACCACGGTTTAAAACGCTTAATACTGGGTCGTTGAAAGAAATGACAGCTTGGGGGAAATGAAGGTGATTGTTTGCCAGCCATTACCAAAGACCCTCGAAGAAAGGGCTTGTTATAAGGCACCCAGCGCCGTTCTCCCACTGCAGCTGATCAATTACACTGTTATCTGCCTTCTGCGGTTCACAGTCTTCCCATACATTAACTTTATTGCGCCCATAAGTAAGAAATATTACTCCAAATGGCGGAGAAATTCTTTTTCCGTCTTTTCTTTTTATTGTTGTCAACGGTTCAAAATGCATATTTGGCGATCTTTTAAAACGATTATATTAAATCGTTGAAATATTCGTGCGACGATTAAAAACCAAAATTAATTAAACAGAAAATAATTCGCTCGAAATGTTTTTCATTATAAATATTCATTTTTTTCAACCATTTTTAATTTTCACTGATTGCTTTCAAAGTATAAAAGGTTGGAGTGAATAATAACCTCCCTCTGCACTTAGTCAAATCATATACTACTCAGGCAGTTCTTAACATTGCCTAAGTTTGAAATATGTTCTCCTTGTGCCCGGCAAAGCTGATAGATGGTTTCATGATATGTATAAACATTACAACACTAATATACATTGGTCATTTCCTGGGCGGACCCAGGGTTCAAGTCTACCCAACCTTGAATTTGGAACAATAGTCATCTCGAGGCCAAGAGCGAGTGACAGGCGACAGAAGAACGCGTGGAGTCATACATATATATGACTGTGTTACTGAGTCATGTTTAATCTGCAGGTGATTAAACATATTTCAGAATCCACAAAAGATTATACAGATGGATCAGTAATATGATACAAAACAAATCCAGTACAAGACACTAAAACCACTTGACTGAAGGAGATATTACATCGCTGCAAATGTATTCTCTGATACCAACGCAGCCTTGGTAAAGAGTGAGAGTCACAAAGAAAAATCTACATGCTTGCAGGCTTTGAGAGCGCCTTGTATATTCTCGAAAAACAAGAACCGATTAATTTTTGTATTTTTTTTTTCTTTTTGTGGCATTGAGAGTTTGCTAGAAACCCATGCTACCAACCAAGAGGCGAGTACGTAAACCATTGAGCTACTCAGTCCCCTAGATGATGATTGTAACCGTATCAACTATGTTACTTGATATAGTGCGGGCCCTAACAATTTCGGGGCCCTATGCGAAACAGATTTCACGGGGCCCACTCTGGGTAGAGTTAAGTGGAAATAAAGATCTTGTAATACAAAGTAAATTCATCTTTGAATTTCACTAATTCTTTACTAAATCACGATAATGAGTAATAAAGTTAACTTTACTTTACGAGCCTTACAAGTAGCGAAGGGTTACAGTATATCATCAAAATTCTCTTTTCTACAATGCTTTTCAATTTTATTTACTCGTCATAATCACTTGCCAGAATGTAGTAATAGATCGAAAAACACTGTAGAAACATAAAAACAGAATAAACACGCTGCCCTATACATGATTTTAACTAATAATGGTTTCATTTAATAACTGACACTTATAATTAGCGCAGGGCCCTTTGCGGCCACATAGATTGCAGTGGTCTAAGGTGGGTCATAACTTCATATATCTTTATTAGAAAAAAGATTTAATATTATACTACTGACCACTAAGAGCAGGTTTCCACCACTCGTTTAGGGTAGGTGTCAGTTCAAAGTGTAGGTGTGCCAAGTCCATTTTGTGCTACTGGACAACCGAGAGAAGACGGGGTTCCCTCACAACATAGAAGTCTATAGAATGACTGATTAAGTCATCACCCCCTCTGATAGAATCAGAAGAGCCTTTATGGCTTCGCTGAATCACCCGCAGATTAAACATGACTCAGTAACACAGAGACGGTATGACCCCACGCGTTCTTCTGTCAGCCTGTCACTCGCTCTTGGCCTCGAGATGACTATTGTTCCAAATACAAGGTTGGGTAGACTTGAGCCCTGGGTCTACCCAGCAAATCCTTCATGCATGTGTAGAAGCACAACATCTGCAGTTTCCCTGGTGAGCAAACGCTGAGTTATTTGACTCTACCGGTAGCAGTTTAAACACAGCTGGGGATGTTCCTAATGTGCAATCTTTATTCTATCCTCAAATCAAGTAGTACTCCACAGACAGTGAAGGACCTTGTCTATAAGGCGGTCATTCGTTCGACTATGACATATGGATGCTCAGTCTGGTTTGGAGCGGCGCCCACGAACAAGAACTGCATCCAAGTTGTACAGAATAAATGTGCCCGCCTTATAGCTAGAGCGCCATGGTATGCTAGAAATTTTGATATTCAGCATGATTTGAGTTGGGAATCAATTGATTGCTACATTAGTCGACTTGCTAACAATGAAGACAAAAAACTGTCCACCCATCCAAATCTCCTTGTTCGGGACCTGAATCCAACAAACAACCCTTCCCAATCCCATGACTCCTAATAGCTCCCTTCCTGAACTAAATATGACGACCTAATGACTTATAAATAATATAGTACCTCATCTAATGCAAAACTGCAAGACCATACGACCACGAATACGACTCCTTTCCCTGACAGACTAACGCCCCCAGTATTGACAATGCCTACTGACCAAAACAAAAAAAAGCAGCATGATAATTTAGCAGTAGTGGGCCTCTGGTCCGGAACTGCTAATTACGACGTGCACTGTCGTGCATGGAACTCTTCGTTGGTCGTTGGTCGTTGGTTTAAACATGACTATGTAACTACTACTGTAGTATGTATATAGCTACTATCTTATAATCAACTATCTCTTGGAACTCTAGAAGCAGGATAGACATTTCTAAACAAATAACCCCTAAATCAAAGACTAGCCCCAAAGCAGCAGATTGTAATGGGCCATTATAAAATACTAACCATCGAAATAATACATTTATTTTAATCCGTTTTTAACTCCAAATTTAGAATGATATATCAAAAATCATAATAAGAAAGCAAATTAAATCATCTTTAGAATAGAAACAGAAAATTTTTCATATTTATTAATAAAGAAATAGTTTCAAATCACAAAATTGTTTTTAATAACAGTATTCCATTCGTGAAATAAAAATAAATCTATAAGCCACTAAGTTCATAAATAGACTAAGACCTTTCGACAAGGTAATGATCAAGTTATTAGGCAAAAGATTTAAGTTTTTTTTTTGAGAATCTAACCATGGTTAGGTTAGGTAGCAGTGGCAGTCCCCCAGGGATCCCAATAGGCCGAACATTGTGTACCACACAATGAACATTCTACATTAGAAATCCTAACTCAAATGTATTTAGAGTAGAGGATCTTTTATGAGTACCTGACACTGTACAGGCTCAGGACCGACGGCTTAACATCTTATCGAGCAACGACGTGCACAGATTGATTCAACTCTAGCGTGAATCAATCAAGGGCCTGAGGGATATTGAACTCCGGATCTACCAGTCCAAGGAGAGCACATTGCCTCTAGGCTAACTTGGGCCCCATATTACTGTGGTTTCTTGTGAATTGTTTCAATATATTAGTCAAGTATGTCTTCCTTCCCTTAATATTAAAAGCCTAATCTGAATACAATGTATTCAATTAGGTTTAATTAATTGCTCCTGCGACGAATACAACTGATGTCTTGATAGACTTGTTTTCAAGTCAACAATACGTTTCAATCTGTTTTTTTTTAATTATCAATAACACATTATATAATTTTTTGTAGACTTGAAAACAAAATATAAATTTTCCAAACGCTGGAATACAGAGTTGAGTTTTTGACCAGATAAGCCGGCCATTGTGAGCTCGGCCAGGATTACATCATCCAACGAAAAAGTAGGACTTGTCGTGATGCGAATGGTGCAGGCAACTTCAGGACATTATAATTATACTGTCACCCATCCAAGTGTCAGCCACGCGCAATATTGCTTAACTTCGGTTATCTAATGAAATCCCAGTGTTTTCAACATGACCGTGACAGTAGACCTGTTTAAATGAAATTAAAGAAACGGCTTTCAAGTATTGATTTATAACTCTGGAAACCTAACAACTGCTAATACAGTTTGTTCTAAAATATATTACAGGCAACAATACATTATCATTAAGAAATCAATCCTTTGTGTCAGGTGGTGCCTATCAATGTCTTGATGACAGGTCATTCATTACCAGAGTTCTTGTAAGTATAAACAATAAAATAAAAACATGAACTAAACAACATACACTAAGCAAACCATAAACAACCAAACCTAAACTTTATGAAGGTTATCTAGTCAAAAACTAGACCCTGTATTTTAGCGTTGAGAAAATTTATATTTCAAGGCTTCAAGAGAAATATATAATCTATTATTGATAACAAAAAACATAGGTTAAAAAAATTAAAAGAAGTTATAATAATCAGTCACACCTAACAAGGAGTCTAGGAGATGAAACGGTAGGTTATAACTGACTCAGGTTATCATTTGAGGAGGCTATGTAGTTGTTACAATTGATTACAAGAAATTAATAGAAAGATACATAGTACGATGATTTTAAGTTAAGATACGAATTAAAAAAACATAAATAACATACATATGTGATGAATATAAATATAACAATACGTCTCTCCAGATTATAACCTTAGTCAGTTAAAACCTACCGTTTTAACTCCTACATACCTAAGTAAGATATGACTAATAATTATAGCTTTTCATTGTTTCGATCTCTGTTTTTATTATCAATAATTGTTTAACCAATACCCTAGTGGGTGATAACGTCAGCCATTTACCGGCTTTTTGTTTGATCGTTGAATCTACAGATTCTACATTGGGCGTGCCTAACTTAAGTGCATTTCCAGTAGGGATCTTTAACGAGTGTCTGACATAGTACAGGCTCGGGGCCAACGGCTTAACGTCCTCTCCGAGGGATGACGTACTCAGATTTATTCACCTCCCGCGCGTAAATCGAGGATCAAGTGGAGATCGAACCACGGACTACCAGCCCAAAGGCGAGTAGGTTAATCACTGAGCTAACCTGACTCTTTATTATCAATAATAGATTGTATATTTTTCTTGAAACCTTGAAAAAAAGATATAAAATTTCGGAACATTTGGATACAGAGTTGACTTTTGACCAGATAACCCTAAAAAAGGTTCAGCAACATTAGTTTTGAAATGTTTTAAACTTAACTGGTACAAAATACTAAATGAACGTGTTATTTCAGATCGCATTTATTTTTAAAACAATGACATCTGTATTGCATCTATCCGTATTACAAAATGAGAAATAAAATACAGACGTCAGAATTAGATTTTAGTTTTTCCTTTTATAACACTATAGATTTGAAACCCTCACAAATTTTATTGAAACCTATTAAATTTGTTGTTATATTTATTATTTTTTCATTTTACTGTTTTTACAGACAGAGAAAACCTGATAATGACCAACCCAACAGCAGATATAAACCAAAGGACTGGTTTGTTAAACATTGTTTATATTGACTTAGACATTTTTTGAGTAAATCCACTGAAATAAAATTGATGTTTATAAGCATAATAGAAAAAATTAAATAAATTATTGACTTACATGAGATATAAGAGGAATAATATTTTTACATGTAAAAAAACATGGCCAACATTTCTATTGCTTTCCATGGTATCATGGATTTGTGTCATAAAATGCTCTAATCGATCTATATATTGTGCCCTTGAACAAAACATAATATCAGATATATTTTTTTTTGTGTTTATGAATGATAGTATCTTTAGATAATATTGAAGTGTGAGGAATGGACTATTTCCTCAAGAAAGATCAGTTTTGTATGTTGACAAATATCCAGTATTTTCACTAATCTAGACTAATAGTTTATGCCTATTACTTTTAAAAATTTGAAGCTTTTAGTAATACAAGTTTTAAATTATACTGAATAGATGGCTTTGAACTTGATTTGAGTGTGTAAAACTGCCTAATTACTAATATATTTTTTTCTGAATATACATTCACAGCTATTTTTCGATAATTTATAAGACAGTCCATACATATGTTACGTCTTTAGAGAGGCTGATTTTACCTTTGAGGATGCAGTCTAAATATGTTTTCTTTCTTTCTGTAGCCTAAAACAGTTTTGTTTTGATTCACCCTCGAGATCCTCTGATTCGCGCTGTTATTCCTGAAATTCTTACTGTGGTTTAGAGGTTGAAATATATTGTAAACCCTGATGGAATACAATTTTTGAATATTCGCAGAGTCAAATAGAGATAATTGTATGTGCATTCGGAAGGAGGGTCTCCAAAGGTGTTTTTTACATGGAAAGGCCCTACACAACACTGACAGTTATTTGCCCTGTTTTCACCAAGCGTTCATTCCCTTTATTTGTTTTCCGGTTAGCGGTGGGCCAATGTGGTTCCCGATTCGGTTTTTATTGCTATAATTCAAGCATGAATTCAACACACCTATAAATATATGCAAACCAGCTCTCCGTCCTCCATACATAGTGAAAACGGAAACTCGGCAATATAACCCAACTCGTATCGACTGCACTATGCCTAGACTGAATCCAACGATGAAAACAAATATTCCAAAAGGGAATTTCAAAAATTACGACTCCACACAAAAGAGTTTTATGTCAAAACTAACAACGCATTTCAAACACTTAGTGTTCTTCTTCAAGTGTACATCTAAAAACCATACATATCTATAAGAGCATCAGAGTGAATTACTTGAAAGCTGAATGCAATGTATGAATTTTGAATTGCACTATTGAAGTGTTTAACAAGAAAAATAGTATGAACCTTAATAAAACATGATTTCATAATGTAACATGAACCAATGAGTAGCACAGATTTACTGCACTCTTGAAGTTGTTCTGGGAACAGGGACATAGGAAGGACTGGGGTGTCAAGGAGTGTTAGTAAGGGTGGTAGTTCAGAGGACTGTAGGAAGTAGTATTTACCTAATTATACATTGAAAACATGGTTCTTTTGCAAGGACAAACAAATCTTCAAGTTATATAAAAAGCTCAAGAAATTTCAGATAACTCGGTATTTGTTCGTTCAGACATAGGGTGGAATTAATTCTTAAGTATTTATTGATGTCAAGAGCATCTAAGCCTGCTGTTTCATGAAACTTATTGGAAATAATTTCATTAAAGAGTTAGCTTTAATTTCAATATCAATTAGCCAGAGATATTCATAACACACTATCACTGAAAATTTCAACATAATATAAAGATTGACAGAAAAGAGAGAAAAATATAAAAACAGAGGGTTTAAGTACATATATAAGACAATAAAAAGATATAGTAACGTATAAGAGGAAAATAGGTCAATAAGAGAAGTTCATAAGGCAATAAGACAACAGGGGAAGGTTGAATAAGGTTTTACGGCTTTAGGAATGGTTCGAATTTCGTTGACGACTCTCTAAAGGGGTTCACATCTTTTTATCTGATGACGACGGAGTCAAAATATGGATAGTAGTAAGTTTAGTGTTTTCTTTCAGTGAATTCAGTTTATATATATAACAAGATTTTACAATAAACACGTGAAATAACAATCAACGATCAAACCATTATATGAAATGGGAAAAAACTTTATAACAAGATTTCACGTGTTTATTGTGAAATCTTATTATAAGTCTTTTTTTCCCCATTTCATATTGCCACGAGAGGCAACGAGAGTTTAATTTTTTATCTTGGAAAATTGACCGAACCCCGATTAGAGAACACACCTATTCTATCAAACGGTCGATATATTATTGAATCTGTTATATATATAATTTGGGATTGAACCAGAAGAACTGACCGAGTCCCGATAAACTATAGTTTTGTATATATATATAACCGAAAAGTAGAGACAATAAGTGTGGTTCTTTCTTAGTTCTGTGTTTGTGATTCACCGTGAAACGTTTGTTGTCCTTTTGGATCGTTTTCCTGTTTATAATATATATATATATATATATATATATATATAATATAAAAATTTGCAACTAAATTGTCACTGTTGAGTGACTTTCCAAGATGTTAGTTTCTAGCAATACCATAACTACGAGTTCTATTGTGTGGTATTTACTCATGATTAGAGAGGACATATATTTTTACGAGGGAAGACTTAATGCTTCCTCTCCTCCCTAATCAATACGATGCTACTCAGGCAAGATCAATGTTAATTTAACAAATTTATATCTCTATTGACTTTGAAACTAAATCGTTACTGTTGAGAGAATTTTCCAAGAGCATGTTATATTTATTTAAGACTATATTTAGAGAATATAAAAGGAGGTCAATAAGAAGACTGGTACGATGTGTCAAAGAAACAGCACTGTGCAAGCACAATAGACTGTAACAAGAGCAGTGTCAACCTTGTCAAACCAGTAGGGACAAGCATCTCTGTCTCTCTCTGTCACTCCGCCCACCCGACTGCCGACATGCGCTGGCAATTACTGAACGTCAGTTCAATGATCTACTCGCTTCCCACAGGCCTGCCACAAGGGGCATGTCAGCCAGTTCTCACAGCTCGCGTCTACCACTGATTAACCAACAAGAACCGGCAATCTCTTTATTAAGCTTGTACAAAGGGAGCCTCTGCACACTGCCATCGGCTACTTTAACACTCTATACCCACATAAAAGGCGGCGGCTGTCAAAATAAAAGTGTGCTTCTAACAATACTACGAGCTATACAAACACTCATTGTCTGGTATTCACTCATGATTGAAGAGGAAAAGAAACATTCTGAAACATATTTTTACGTGGGAAGATATATGTTTCTTTTCCTTTCTAATCAATACTATACTACTCATGCTAAATCGACGCTAATTTAAAAATTTTATACCTCTTATATAATAAAACAATCGGAAAAAAATTAAATTTCATTCAATACATATGAGGTATAAAATAATATCCTTCCTTCTGCTAGAGGACACGTCTTTCGTCTCTAATTTTCGGTTGAACCGTCTTCAGGAGAGATAAGAGAGGGAAATCAACTCTTTGAAACTTTTTACTATATAGGTTTTACGAGCATAATTAATGGCTCAATAATAACTCATTTAAAAATACAGTATACTCGTTCAACATCCCTGGCGTCAATTGTTAAACTCCCCCAATGTTGCTTGACTTTGGTGATCTAGTGAGAACTGGTGAATTCAATATGGGTATGGCCATTGGTACCATTCTAACCATGGGCAAACCACAGTAAGAAGGGCGACAATGGAACTTGGTGCCACCTGCCTTTGGACTAGGCACGCCCAAAGATGCATAACTTCGGAAGTCTTGTGTGAACTCGTGAATTCAATGTGACTATGACCACTATTACTATGGTAACCCATCCTTGAGCGAGCCATGCGCAATATTCCTTAAATTTGGTGATCTATATGTATATGGTCAATTAAATATGTATAACGTTTGAGATCCAGTGAGAACTAGTGAATTCAATATGACCATGACCGTTGGTACCCATTCTAACCATGAAGAAACTAGCTAACCATGCACGAGCCACGCCCAATATTTCATGACTTCATAGATCCAGTGAGTGCCGGTGTGTTTAATATTGCTATTCTAACCATGCATGTCAAATTACCGACGGCACCAATGAGAAGTTGGGCCACCCATCCATGAGTTCGTCACACCCAGTGTTGTTTAACTTTGGTGATCCAAAGAAAATGAGGGTATTCAGTATTGCTATGGTCGTTGGCCACTTGATAAACATACAAACAGTAGTTTTCTGCTATATTTAAATAAAATGTTTCTATTTACATACAAACATAAATAGATGGCAATGCGGCAGAGCCGCCTTAGTAAGAGTGGCTTCTCTTCCATTATAGATGATTCATCGCCTGCTTTCTACAACAGCTGCTGCCAGTTGGGCTTCCTCCAACACAGAACTAGAGGCCATGCACCCGAATTCCACATAGACGCCTCAAGTACACAATACCAGTAGGGTGAATAGCACATTCTTATGAATATGCATAAACAAAACAGAACTACATCATATGCCTATAGAACTTTACACAAGAAAAAATAAACAGATTTTAGTTTCTCAAAAATCCAATTTCATCAAAATTTGAGAAAAATATCAGCAATAAAATTATAGGGCCTCAAAAACGTGTAAATCGGTCAAAATCTTAATTTTTTTTACCACTATACTTAAAGTAAAAAAAATATTGAATAAAAAATTGTATAGCTGAATAGCTTTGGTAAAAAAACATTTTATCCAACGTTCACCGTTAGAAACTTTTCCCATATGAAGTACAAATAATAATATTCCTGGTTGATATTTGAAAAATTACCATGTTTTTGATATGAAGTGAATTTAATATGGTCATAACGATTTATACTCATTGTGACCATGAGCAAACCACATTACCGAGGGCCCAACGGCGCATGGTACTCATCCATGCTCGAGCCAGCCCAATATTTCATGACTTTGTAGATCCAGTGGGTACCGGTGTTTTTTATACGGCTATTCTAACCATGTTTGTCAAATTAATAATGTAATGATTTTCGGTGTGAAATAATCCCTAATTTTAAACAAATATACTTTAAAAATACATTTTTTGGATTATCAAAATAAGCCGGTCAAAAGAACAATTGACTAAGCTAAGCACAGTTGAGATTTAGCCTTCCACTGTTCCTTTTGTTTTAATGTTTCATAGATACAATGAATTATCTAATACAGGTGAATCCCCCAGGTACTTTAGTTGATTCAGAGCTCCCGTCATGAACAGACAAGTAGACATCTGAAGTCTTATGAACATCAACCACTTGACTTCTCTTTCTTTTTATAACACACTCATGTATTCTATATGTCCAAACTTATGATATTTCTTTATTATGTATTTTATAAACAAAAAACTATGATATTTCTTGTTTTGCTTAGTTTACAGCAGTTTAGACAAATGGGTGCTGTCTATTGTAATCAAAATGTTATTTCATTATTAAATTAATAATAAATTACATAAACATTTTTGTTGTGAAACTAAGACTCAGTTTGTAGGCGCTGGTCAAGTTTGGGGTCAGCTGGTGGCAGGTAGTTATTGTATGCGTGTTCAGTTTAACAACGTCACTATTGATCAAGGAGCTAGATGTTGCCAACGTTTTGTAGTCAGTTTAGTTTTGATTTGGCGTAAAAGATGTAATGTTGGCTTTTCCCAAATTATCAACCTTCATTTAGTATTTCATACACACACACGCACATGCAACATACACGATGTATGGAACCGCACACACGCACACACACACACACACACACACACACACACACACACACACACACACACACACACACACAACACACACACACAACACACACACACACACACACACACACACACACACACACACATACATGTACACAGATAGACGGACACGCACACACATACACGGACACAGACACACATTGTTCATTGATTGTATTCACATTTTTTGTCTCTATCTCAGAAAATCAATTGCTGTAATACTTAATTATTGTTATAAGACATTAAATGCATGTAATATTTTTATGAAGAATGCAGATAAACGTATTTAAAAAAAAATACATACACACACAAAGTTTATTTATAGACAAATACAAACACACTTCCAGTATGACTCTGACTGTACATCTGTAACATCCTCTCAGTCAAGAAGACTGAGTATTGAAACTCGGACCTACAGTCACGAGGCATGCACGTTGTCAATGGGCTAACATCTCCCCTATTTATGCATATAGACTGATTAAGTTATACAAATTATCTCGACATCCAAACCACCATGAGAAAGGAGAAAAAAGACTAAGATCTTGTTACAGTTGAAATATTTTAGTCTTTTTTCTTTTTCTCATTCTTATTGTGTTTTGGACGTTTATTACACCACATATTTATCGTGAAATCTTGTTAGAGAATTATAAATAAAATTATAATTATAAAATTATAAATAAAAAATATGTATTATTTTTAATTTTCATTTCATTTAGCGATTTTTTCTAATATATTTTTTTATTTACTTGACATTTTTTAATTATACCCTTCCTTTATATTGTTCTCCCCCCCCATTTTCCTCTTTCTACGATGTCAGTGTTTCTTCAGTCTTAAATTTGCTTTTCAATGTACTTTTTCTTTGTTTTTCCTTCTCTCATTTTTTATTTATATACACCCATATACAATCGTATCCTGAGAATACACAAGCAAGAGGTGTTTAAATATTTGTTTCAGGCACTATGCAAAACTTGAGTTGGGAGTTATTGGCTCATGAAATCGATTGGTTCGTGCTTAGTTTGGTGTAAAACAAATAGACTGAAGTGAGTCAGCAAGCCCGGTACGTAACCTATCTCAAGTTTCTTTTTAATAAATTCGCATAAATAACTTTTAGATACAGTCTCATATATATCTGTTATCCATTACTCACTCAATAAACTCCATTACCAACAAATGAAACCATTTTTAAATAAATAAATAAAAAAGGTATGGTTTAGAATATGGTAGTAAATAGAGATTTCTAAGAAATGGAACCATATTCTAAAAATGTGATTCCAGATTCAAATCAAACTCTCTAATGCCGAAATTTCAATTTTTTTCCTGTATTATATTTTATTCTATTAGATATAATATAATAAAATATAATTTTATTATAAACCAAATATATATTATATTTCAAATATAACAAATTCTTAATCACCCGAAAATAACAATTTATTATACTTTTAGATTATATTTTTAGAGTCGCCGCTCTGCCTCTCTGCTGGACTCTTCGCCTCCTGATGACGACGATGATCGAAATATAGAAGTGAGTTATTCCTGTGTCTACCTGTGTGCTACCTTCTTTTTAATTGGTTTCTATTTATTATATTTTTGTATTATTTAAAGAAAATTGTAACTTTTCAAATTACTATTGACATAGTTAATACTACAGGAATGTAAAATAGTTGTTTTCTGTTTCAGTAGATAGATAGAGTAGAAACCGATCCCCTTGCCCTTGCGGTCTCTTTGTTTCATCAGATGTTTGAGTACAACACTCAGATCAGTGACTAGAATTGTTGCACAAGTTTCGCTCGTTTCGTTTCGTTTGTTACCCAAATTGATAAGAAATGCAGGTAGGTCAAAATCCCGACTGCTCGGGTACGGAAGTAACTATCTACGGCCTTCTAACAAAGTACAGTCTCTGTTCTTATTCAATAATTTCTTAGATAATGTTTATGAAAAAACAAATATATTCATGAAAGTCTTTTAACATATGTTAATGTATTTGTTTACAAAAATATGTTTGTGGGAATCATATGAAGTATGATATAACGGTTCACTCTCATTTAACAAGTAACTACTAGTCGTTATCTTGATAATGCCTTATGTTATCATTCATAAAGCCTATTTCCTTGAGATCCCTTTGTTGAGAAATCATTGTTTGAAGAAAGCAAAGCTTATGAGTTCTCCCTGGTTGAGCTCTCACATGCAAGAACACCATAAAAATGCTATAATAAAAGGAATCATATATAAACCAAAATGTAAGAAATTGGAACGTTGATAAAAGATCTTTCAAAGAGCTCTTGTATGTATTAGTATATTATACAAAAGACAATGAAATATACATGTCAATAAAATTAAGTCCAAATTGTTTAAACTAAGAAAAAGAAAGAAATCAGAGATGGTAAATTAGTTGAGAAAATAATAATGGCATAAGTATGTCAATATAAACGCGCAGCCCGACATATCAGCTACCGTTTATAATTAGGTGAAAGATAGTCTGTGGTGTCTCATACCAGGTTTGTATGCCATTATAAATAGTAAATAATGTAAATGTAAATGCATTGGATTCAAAATAAGTAATAAAGGTATTAAGCATGAATGGAATATTTGAAATAGAAATAACCTCTCTATAACAGGGGTCCGGTAGGTCCGGAGTTCGATACCCGCCTGGCACTCGATTTATTCACTTGGGAGGTGAATAAATCTGACCACGTTGTCCCTCGGCGAGGACGTTAAACCTGTTTTGATTTGTAATCATCTCTCTCGACCTTTCGGTCATTCCATGAACAAAGAACAACAGATCGATGCTTTTTTACGTGAGACCCTTTAGCCACATCGAAGGACCTACTGCAACCCTCCAGGAGGAGGGGTTGAGGACGTTAAACCGTCGGTCCCGAGCCAGTACAATATCAGGTACTCGTTAAAGATCCCTACTCTTAAATGCACTTGAATTAGGCAAAATTTAGGACTCCCAATGTAGAATCAAAAGGTAATGTGACTCACCCATTATTAAAATGGGTGCCAAAATATAAATGAGTCACAAATCCAACCTCTAATAAATAATAAGGTGGAAAACCTCACAAGTTTGGGTGTTAGAAAACCAACAACCTCTCTATAATATCACTAATTTGGTTATTGAGGATTAGATCCAAAATTAATAACTTCTGATTAATAATCCGACGTTTGCCGAAATTTATTGGTCATTCTCAAGACTAAAAACAGTTTATTAAAAAAATTAGCACTATTATAACAAATCTGAAAATAAATACCTTCACAAAATATGAACTAATAAAAAACAAATGTACAATTAGCAATAATACAAAAAAACAAAACAAACAAAATATGCAATGTTACTGCCTCATAGAACGACATATTTTCCACATTATTATTAATATTACCAGGGCCAAAAAGAATTTATTAAGAATTCACACTAGTATAAATAACATTATAAAAAGTACCCCCACAGAATAAAAAAAAAAACACAATAAGCAAAATAAACAAACATAGGGTAAAACAACTATCAGCAAAGTTATTACGGTATTGCAGGAAACTGTTTAACGCACTATCCACATCTCTTGTTTTTGTAATATTATCAAAAAAGAACTTAATTATCATGGAAATTCGTTCTATCAATCATGACACTAAGTAGTAATGCTAGAAACGCATGTGACTGTAAAAACAATAACACTGTATATTTAGGTTTTTATTTTTTTTTTTTGTATTGTAACTTATTGGTTTTTTTTGTTTTCTGTTAGTTGATATTCTGTAGAGGTATTTGTTTTCAGAGATTAGTTTTGTAGTAGTACTGATATTTTTAAATAAATTGATTTTTGCCTTCAGAATGTGGAACAAATTTCGGCAAACATCGGCTTATTAATCAGAAGTTATTAATTTTGGATCTAATCCTCAAAAAAAAAATTAGTATATGAAGAATCAATGGTCGAGAAGCTGTATCAATATAATATTACTGTAATGAAAGTTTTTTAAACTTACGAGCTATGCAAGAAGTTACTGTGTGGTATTGATATATGATTAGTGAGGAAAATATACTACGTCTTCAACACAAGGATTTTATTTTACTATGCGTTTCGAACACTTAGTGTTCATCATCAGACACTACTATAATATTTAGACAAAATTTATAAGGAAATTCTAAAGTTACATAAAGGAACCAAAATTTTTTACTTAAAATAAAACAAAATGGGTTACACACCTGCCTCACAAGGGGTGTTGATTGAGGAGTTGACAAACACTATTTGAAAATCTGTCTGTTAACTCCTCTTAAAACCCCTTCTGAGTTCTGAGACCCCTTCTAAAAAACAGGTAAGTAACTCCTTTGTTTTTTTTTTAGGTAATATATTTTGGTTCCTTTTGTACTTCAAATATTTTTTCTTTATAATGTAGATGTGCCTGATGATAAACACTAAGTGTTCGAAACGCATAGTAAAATAAATTCCTTTGTGGTAAAGACGTACTATATTACCTCACTATAATGAAAGTTAATTTGAATTGCTTCTTAGTTTCAGTTTCTGCAGATACAAGACAAAACTAGTCTAGCTGCAATATAATTTGAAACACATAGGAGGAATATCGGTTTACACGTGTCTGTATATTCACCACTCTCAAAGTTTCAGTTGAAATTGACTTAAAACTTGGCCGGATTACTTTAACACCAGTTCAAGTTTCCCACTAAGCCCTCACCTCTTAACGACTATTGACAGCTTTATTAGCACTCGAGTTCTCTAACACCTTCTGAAATTTTCAATTCACCACTATAGCTCATTAATACAGATTGAAGTGCCTCCCCCCCCCCCCCCCCAAAGACGGATCTTTTAATAAACAATCTGAATAATTAGAGCCCCACCCTCTTCTTGACCTATTTCATTGAAAGCGACGGCTCTTAATAAGCGGCTACGCCAAGGTAAATGACATCCACTCCTACCGGTTAGACCTACTGCGAATTTACATTTACGTATACATGAATATATATATATATATATATATATATATATATATATATAAACTTTAAATTACACATGCACGAAAAAGAAAAAAGAATAATGAGAACACTTACAGAATTCAATATTTTGAACTGTTGTTCGTCAACAGGAGTAGACTAGAAGAGAGGAAGAAGTGAGAGAGATCTCCCCATGTCGAAGAACGGTGCGCGAATTATATATATATATATATATTGGGAGCAGGCCTTCATTGATACATGTTCTATTAAAACATAAAATAATTTCCTTACAGCCAGAGGTAAGGAAATTTGAAAAATTAATTCGAAAATGCGTCAAAATTGAAATAGGCATAGGTTTTAATAGAACATATATATATATATATATATATATATATATACATATATTCATTGTGTTTATTTAATTCATATATATATATATAGTTAGCTTCAGCTACTCAAAGGGACTACTTCTGCCCGATGACGATGACTGTCAAAATATCGTTGTGAGTATTTTTTGTGTGTGTCTTTATTTGTTTTTCTCTTTCCTGTGTGAACTATATATATATATATATATATATATATATATATATATTGTTCAAAATTGAAGAAAGGTAGCACACAAAGTAAAGAAACACACTTACAAACTCAAATATTCGGGCAATCAGTTTTCAGGAGAAAAGAGAAAGGGCGACCAAGCACGTTGTAGACGAAACGGCCAAGTACCGTTATAATATATATATATATATATAATAATAATAAAAATAACATATATATATATATATATATAACAAAATAATATATATATATATTCTCATATTACAACGGTACATACATTTATCAAGATTTATATATTTAGGATAATAATTATGTGTTTCTATGACGATATAAGAAGAATATATGGACGTGCTATGAGCCAATGAAAAGGTTTTAAATCAAAACCAAAACGTCGGGATTAAAATTTTGATTTGAACCTGAAGAACTGACCGATTCCTGATAAATTTGATCCAGTTTTATCAAGATTTATATATGAGTTTAATTCAAATTGTCTAGTCCCACTGTGATTGTGTTAGTGTTTGCTTTTATAATTATTGTTTTCTTTAATTAAATACTAATTAAGGCTTTTTAATTACAAAGACAAGTTGAAGTGGCGCATGGAATTCGTTCATGATCGGAAGTGCTATCCGCTATCCCTAACGTATCCACGTCTCCTTATGACTGTTCATATTACAGTTAAAGACCTAAATAACTTTCAAACAATCGTATTTCAAAGCCCCATGTCCTAGTCTTTATTGTTACACTTTGTTTTCATTTACTGTTCCTGATTTGTTTGTTTTTACTTAATGAAACTCTTTTTAAATTGTTGCATATTGTTAATAACACTGAGGTTAGTGTGATTAATGTGAGGTTAGTGTGATTAGTGTGAGGTTAGTGTGATTAGTGTGAGGTTAGTGTCGGATGAAGTTTTCCGACTGGTTTCGGGCGTTACCAAACTTATGAAGGAAAGGATTTCAAAGGAAAGTATTCGACAAGACGGTTCATTCTACTTCTAATATTTCTAATATCCCTTTACATAGTAAACTACTAATTTTTTTTTCTCATCTTGTGATAGAAATATGGTTGTCTGACTGCTTCAGAACACCACTACCTTTACATGGCTCTTTCCCTTGATGTGATGAATACCGAAATTGAAATTTTTTTTCTTGTATTTATCTCTAGCAATGTCCTTTTGGACTGTTTCATTTGACACATACCATGTTTATTTCATTTAAATTCACTATAAAATGGGAAAGACAATCCAAACTGGACACGAATTTCGTATTTTTTTTAATATAGATACTAACAATAAGAAGCCAACAAATATTTCAGTTTGCTATAGTACAGGTAGTAATAGCAGCTCCGGAAACTGCTGAATCATTGTACTACTATAATGGAGAGGTTCAAGCATAGCTAATGGTACATTAGTCTCTCATGTGAAAGAGCCGTTCACTCAGGAGCCATGCAAGCAGTTATTGTATGGTATTTACTCATGATTAGAGAGGAAAAGAAACCCAAAGTCTTCCCACATAAAATAAAGTGTCTGTTGACTCCCTAATTAGTCAACATCACATTACTGAGGCAAATGTAACCTGACGACGAGCACCTAAGTGTTTGAAACGCTTCATATGATTATATCCGTTTTGTGTTGGAAGTCATAGAGTATCTTTTCCTCTCTAATCAAGAGTCCTTTACGTAGTCGTATGGTCATACAGACCGAGAGGTTAAAATGTGTCTATGCTTCCAGTATTCAGATCTTTTAAATCAGTGGAGATAAGAGTCTGCAGAGGTTTAAGAGAGTGGGAAAGATTGATGCCTTGGACTATTTTGGTCGGAGAACAAAATGTGGATGAATGAAATGTTTTGTCTTCAATGGAGGTAAATCGAGTGGTATAGTGATCAATGGATTCAATCAAAGATTTTGTTGCATATCCACATTACCGGTAATGTGAGATATTAAGGAGTGCCTTATCAATAATGCCAACACATTCTTCTGAACGATTTGGATGCCATATTTGTTCGTCGTCACAGAACAATTGATATTGCCAAATTTTTTTTTGTTTTTGTGAAACCTAAGTCGAAGGTTTTGTCCGGTAAAGATTGTTGTTTCTTTAAATAATGTCAATTTCATTTTCTTAGTCAAAAAATTCTTACTTCTGCCTATAAAAAAGGTTTTAAAATAAAACCAAAACGTCGGCAATGAGAGTTTAATTTTTGAACTAGAGAATTTGACCGAATCCCGAGATAACACCTATATATATGAATAATAATCAAAATAACACTTGATGTAATATATGGACTAATTTACCACAATGAAACAATCTTGGAAACAATTTGATTTCCAAAATTATTTCATTGTGGTAAATTAGTCCATATATATATATATAACACTATTTTTCTTTTTTATCGAGGTTTGGTCTAACTTCAAAATTCAACACCTTTAAGCCGACGTTTCGTCTATATTTTTAGTCATCTTCAGGGCTACATCAATACAGAATTTAATTGTAATAACATAATAACATGATGTAGCCCTGAAGATGTCTACAAATATAGACGAAACGTCGGTTTAAAGGTGTTGAATTATTGATGCTAGACCAAACCTCGATAAAAAAGAAAACCAGTGTTAAATATATGTGGTCGAGATAAGGGAAACATTAGTATATACATAAAAAGATTTCACATAAACACGTGAAATAACAATCAATGATCAAACCACAGTAAGAAATGGGAAAACAAGACTAAGATCTTTCAACCGTAACAAGCGGTTGAAAGATCTTAGTCTTGTTTTCCCATTTCTTATTGTGGTTTGATCATTAGTATATACATATATACTTAAAATAAATTGTATCGCATAGAAAGAAACATAGGAAAGACTCACTTTTCAATATTTCGACTGTATGGCGGTTTTCTTTCTATGTTTCTATCTATACGACACAGTGTATCTGTCCTGTCGGAATGTTTTTCGTTTTCAGTTATATATATATATATATATATATAATATATATATACATATTGAAATTTAAGTTGTATCAACAAATCATACAGGATTCTAGTTGTAAATCAAACCTACAGATAAAAAGGTAAATAATTAAACGATCAATTACGGATATGATTTAAATACATGAAATGAAATGATTAATTTTTTTGAAGTAATAGCCAAGTGACAGGCTGGCTTACTTTGTTGGCTCAAGAGGCCGTTGGGAGCACAAGAGGGCCGGTGTAGGCTTCCGTCGACGCCCCATTAATTCTCTCCCAGAGTTAAGGCAGACTTGACAAATTGCCTAACTACTTTCCAATAGAAGCTCAACTATTCCGCCCATCAGTTTACACTAATACATTTTATGCCAAGTTTTCATCACTTTAACTCGAATTGTTAAAAATTCATTATTCAAAGGCAGATTTTAATTTACTAGAAAAAAAGAATAATATATAAAAACTAAGTATATCAGTCAAATATGAATATTAGGCGTTAGCTGGGTTCTAACGACTCCGTGGTATCTGACTGAGCCTTATAGCAACTTGATTGTATATAAATATATATACTTGTAAAAGTTGGAAGCAGTCTTTCATTTAAACATATATGTTAAATAACGTACCATATTTGGCTTGTATATGTTTCTTACATAATTTCTCTGGTTTCCGGAATTCCTTCCTCGTCTCTTCATTAAAATTATAAAGCTTATCATCAATATTGCTAGTCGACATGTTTCCAATGTACCACAATCATCATCAGGACAATAATGAGAATAATAGTAGGATTGTCAGTTTATTCATATAGAAGGTGGATTAGTATTGGAATTTCACAGGACATCGTCCCTGGATCAGGGAGCATTATGGGTGATTAAGGTAGGGGGGTTGAACTCACCTACTACCTGGCTAATACTACGGAAATTAAGAAATTAAACACAATCAGGAGTATTAGAATAACAATGTATTTGAATTATAATAAATCTAATTTATTCTAATTCTAATAATTCTAATTCTAATTATTTTCATTAGAATTAGATATTAGGGAGAAAAGGGGACAGTTTTCGTTTAAAAAGCTCTGATTGAATCTAATACATTGTATCACGGTGATCTTCACACTAACGTTAAACCATGATCATAACAAGTTGAACACACCTAATTATAACTATGTTTAAATAATCGTTATAAGTGGGTGAACTATTGTTGTTGATCTGATTTAGAAAAGTTTTTAATTTGTAATTACTTTGTATTATAGTTTAAATCAGGGTTGTCAAACTCATTTCGGTCTGGGGGCCGAATACAACTTAGTGTGATCTCAAGCAGGCCGTGCCAACAAGCTAATTACAAAATTACATTGAGCTAACAAGTGTACCTTCTTCTTTGTATCAGTCAGTAATACTAATAATTAGTGCAAAGAAAACTAAGTCAGTTATAAAAATTTTAATTAAAATCCGACACTATGTATCTACTATTATCCATATTGAGAGAGATATTTCGCTGCTCAAGGTGCGATGACAAAGGAAAAGTGGATAATACAGAGCGTACTAAAACACTGGTGGATGATATAAGAACTGTAGGTTTTTAAGGAAATTAGAGTAAACTGATTTTTTTTTTATAATAATGCAGATTTAACCCCCGGGCCGAATCGAACACCAAGGTGGGCCGTATACGGCCCACGGCCGTATGTTTGACACCTATGGTATAAATAAAATATTGTTTTAATTGTCAATGTTAAATAATTTTTTTTATCGCTCTTTTGATTGAATTAAAAAGCATGGTTGAAATAGTGAATGGCCTAGGTACACAGAAGACAGGGGAGAGAGAAGGGAGTGATTGAGCTGAAATAAACATTTGGTGTATGAATCATATATTTATACAAATGTGCACAGGATGAGGAAATGATGCAGTGATAAGCCTGTTGATATTCACACTGTTATCAGCTGTAAACACACATGGCTGATTAGCCCAGTCATTCACTGTAAAACTGAACTGTGTTAGTAAACAGCACACAAGGCAACGATAACACGGCCATCAAGTGATCGTAATTGCCACTGAAGGATACAGAGAATTTGAACATTGCGTGTTTAGCAATGAAGATAAGACAGTCGGCGCCAACGACCCGGCCAACCTTCCGGTCAATTATTAAAATAAACTTAAAGAAACCCCTTTGGCTGGTAGTTTTAAACAATTTTAGAAAATAATTCAACAGCTCGAACCATCTTATTGATCCCTCTTGTAAGTGATAGAAACTTTTTAGTACTATTAACATCAACCGGTCTCATATATTAAACACGAAGTTATTAATAACATTGATAAAACTTCTCAAATACTAATCCTTAAAATAAAAAATGAGTTTCTTGAGGATTTTGTGCAAAGAATTAACTACTCATTATAAACCAACGTTTCAGCAAAAACTGTTCGGCATTTTTAAGGTTTTTTTTAAGCAAAATGCCGAACAATTTTTGACAAAACGTCGGTTTATAATCAGGAGTAGTTAATTCTTTGCACAAAATCCACGAGAAACCCATTTATAATTTTAAGTCATTAATTTCTTTTGTTTACGCTGAGTTCAATTCACTCTGGTATTTCTCAACCTTTCATGATCTGTCCAATTTCAGGATGTTAACATTTCGTGTCCGTACGTGTTGTAAAAGTAAATAACTAATCTAAAATTAACATTATAATAAGATAAAATAACATTATGGTATAAATTAAGAATTATCGCATAGGGAGGATGCATTAGGTTAGTGGTTCAAAAGGTTTCACTCGACGATGTCGTTGTGCCTGTTCTCCATACAGCTTCAAAGTCCTAGTAAAACCACTTGCCTGCCCATTCATACTAGGATGCTTATCTGCAATATATGCCTCTATAATGAGCAGTATATTACGGGTGTTTTCTTGCGCACTTATTTCGGTATAACATTTGTCAAGTTAATTTAATTTCGTAGATATTCCAGGCATCCGGCCACAAGATGTATGCGTTATCCGCACTGGTAATGCTATGGTCGCGGAGCAAATGTAATATGAATCCAGGAACTCTCAGTTTCCTATACCGCAGCTATATTTGTGCATTACATTGGTTCTTTGGGGTGCTTCATTAATTGACAAACTATTTCGCATAACCATGCTTGTGGTGGTTGAACTGCAGAGGTAAGATCCTAGGCCCGATTCCTTGCCCAACCCGACCCGAAACCCGGGTCACGCCACAATATCAATTATTACGTTCGGATCGGTTCAGGTAGGACCCGGGCTTCTCTCTTGCTTACTGCTCCAAATGTCTATTATTACGTTCGTTTAGTTCAGATCAGTTTCAACCCCCCCCCCCCCCCCCCCGTCTTCTGTGTACTTAGGCCATTCACTATTTCAACCTGTCCTCCATTAACCATCCTTTTTAATTCAATCAAAATCAAAAGAGTGATAAAAAAAAAATTTGTATTCAACATTGACAAATTAAACAATATTTTCCTATTAAACTATAATATAAAGTATTGACAGATTAAATACTTCTCTAAATCATATTAAAAAGAAACGTTCACCCATTTAAAACGATTATTTAAAAATATTTTAAATATTTTTTAACCCGGGTCGGGCTCGGGCTTCTATTTTGCTTACTTGTTTTTTTTTTTATTAAATATATATATTTATATATTACGTATACTAAAATGATGTATGGATATTAAATTAGAGAATATTTGTTATAAAATAAATAATTTAGATAAAAGAGATGTCCGAGATTTGCTCCTCGAACACTTCTTTTAACAAGTATTGTTAAACTTTTGCAAAAATAATTTTTTGTTTTTAATAATAATTTGCTAGGAATAATAGCAGTTATAGTGAAACAAAAGCCCTAATGTCCTGCATGGAGATAATTTCATTATCATCTTTATCTGAGACGAGGAATTATTGCGAAATAAACCCCTTTGACTGGGCGACGGCTATTCTGGGTCCATGGGAATTAATTCGTCGTGCACACGGGGAGAGATAACCTGATCAATATGGTAAATTAGTTAGGGATAGGGGGTGTATTGTTATGTGAAAGTGGTATCAGGTCAGCGAGGGTGATCAGTGTTGCCACCACCCTCAACCTCTTCTCTCTCAAAATTGTTATTCTCTATCTGCTCTTATCAATCTCATACATAATACATATAAAAAAGCAGGTTATATATTCTCCTTTTTTTAGGCAAATTAATTCCTGCAAACGATTTTTCCGGTTTCATCCTTCATTCAGATTTCATTACATTGATGTCGAATGACAGATAAACAGTTTATCTTGCTTTCCATACTGAATCTGTCTGTGTCAAAGCTACAGCATGTCGTTTCACTATCAATAGAAATATTAGATGCCCATATCAAATATACATACTCACTTAAATAGTTGATGTTCATAGTCCATCGATCTATCACGTCCTGAATCTTGATTTGAAGTTTAATGACTATATTTGACTATATTTTCTTCTATTAATTTGAAATAGTCTTAATCTGTTTAACCATTCCTTCAATTATTATTCATCCTTGTAATGATTTTACAAACTTAGGTGTTTATAAAATAATAAAAGGATTAGAAAAATAAATATATAAAAAGATATATATATATATATATATATCCCCTTGCAATACAGGGGACTGCGCAACCCTGCCCTCAAATTATTATATTGGGATGACAAATACTAAACTTTCAAGACGATTGAGCATGCATTTAGTGAATGGGGCCCCCAAGAACCATGCAAGAGAAGCCCATGGTATGGCTTTAACACGTAAGATCTTAGAAGAAGGAACAACTATTTTGCAGATGAACAGTGACAGTAATAGATTAAAAATAATTGAAGCTCTCTATATTACAGATTTGAATCCTGTTCTAAATTCACAAATAAGTGATATCAATGTTATACCTAGCTGCAGAAACTTTGATAGCTCCTACAAATTAGTAATCGATATAAGCGAATTCGATGCCCCTGTGAATAGTGATGACCAATCGGCTGAGTAGCCAAGAGAGGCCGGGTGACTGGTTGGGCTGGCTAGTATAGTCAACCAATCGCATGCGGTGTTTAATGCTTCTTCTATCAATGTCTCCGAAGAAATCAAGAAGAATGTCTCCATGCAAATATATATATATATAACAGTTCAAAATTGAAGATAGGTAGCACAGAAAGTAAAGAAACACACTTACAGACTCAAATCTTCGGTCAATCCGTCTTTAGGATAAAAGAAAAAGGGAGACCAAGCTGTAGGCGCAACGGCTAGTAACCTGTTACTAGGGTTTGTTACGGCTGGGTTACTAGTCTTTGCGTCTACAACGTGGTTGGTCTCCCTTTCTCTTTACTCCTGAAGACGGATTGCCCGAAAATTTGAGTCTGTAAGTGCGTTTCTTTACTTTCTGTGCTACCTATCCTCAATTTTAAACTGTTATTGTGTCCAGTTTTGATCGTCTTTCCGTTTATCAAATGAATATATATATGTGATATTGAATTAACGGCCTATTGCTTTTTTAATTAATTTTTTTTTGAAAAAAAAACCCAAAGTGAGAAGTTGAACCAGTGGGTTTCATTCTTTGCTCATGTGCATCTATGTCATTGTGTAATCTATTATTAAATATGCTTGTTACGCATAATATGCGTAGTTGTATATTTGTAAATAAAGATGATAAAAAAAAAAATTTTTTTTGGATAACTTTTCCAAGTTTTAAATTCATAAAAAAACAATAGGCCGTAAATTCAATGTTACATGTATTAACGAAGGACTGTTCCCTAAATATACGAAAATATATATCTATGTAATTAAATGTGAACTGATGGAGGGATGACAGCCAACTAAAGAACTCTAGCAGAAAGTCTTACAGTGATGCTGCAACAGGAAGGAGAAAATACCAAACATGGAGTTTGAAAAGAAAAAACTGTTTTTAAAAGAACAATAGGTTATTTTCATTACTTTATCAACTTTCAAACCACAATAAGAAATGAAAAAAAAAACGACTAAGATCTTTTACCGTAACAAGCGGTCTTCATCAGAGTCAAATCTCAACTCAACGGTTGAAAGATCTTAGTCTTTTTTTCTCATTTGTTATTGTGGTTTAGAAGTTGATTGTTTTTTCATGTCTTTATTGTAAAATCTTGTTATCTTATTAGTTTGTTGATAAATGATGAGTAGTAGAAATATTAACTAATCACTTAACGACTACTGCATTAGTGCATACCTGTACTGTAGTGAGAGTGTGATGGGGGGGGGGGGGGGGATTGACTGATTACCCCCTGATTGATTGAGATTCCTCAGAGAGGAAATCTTGTCGTTAAGGAGCAATGCTTGTAACTGGCCAGAGTTTTTTTTAAAACAAATCTTCTTTCTACCATTATCCTCCTAGTTAAGGAAACACCATGTTGTTATTTTACTGTTTTTCTGCTCTGCTGTTGAGAAGTGGGGCGTAAGAGTCCTTATATTAATAATATGCATAGTAACAATGAGCGAGATCAAGAGGTTAGCAATCAGGGAACTTAACACTTAGTACAATATAGGAATCAATACTCAGTGGAAAACAAAAGGGATGAAAGGGTGTTAAGAAGTACTATTAATGCAAACAGGGCGTGCCAAATCCGAGGTGATCATTTAAAACTGAACACATACTGCGCCAGTTCAATAGAAGTAAGCGCGGGGCTAAAAATCTAGCCCAACCCTGCCTGAGCCCGACCTGACCGGACGGATTGGTAGAATCCGTCCAGATTGTTACATAACTCCACAATAAAGTTATATAACTCAGTAAGGCTAAAAGAAATTAATTATATTATGTACCATTAATTAAAATAATAAACAAACAATTACAGATAATAAAACGTATTAATTATGAAGGAATGAATAGCATTGTAAAACGTTAGTTCCGGTTTTGTTTTTATGTAATTATGGTGATCTAAATACCTGTCTTTTAACTTTTCTCATGCTGAATTTTACTTCAGTTAATCAAAATACTTCTGAGGTTAGTAATTCATGAAAATAAAATTTCTACGTAATCATTGTAATTTCACCCTGCACTGCTCTCGACTTCTTTGTTCCTTTTTTATTTGTCTCCTTTGCGGCAGCACTGCTTTAGCCCTCACCCAGTGAGTTCTTTAGTTGACTGTCGTCCCTCCGTCAATTCACTTCTTCTCCTGAGGACGACCGCCATTACGGTCGAAATATTGAAAAGTGAGTCTTTGTTGTGTTTCAGTTTATGTGTAACTGCTTATTTTAATTATATATATATATATATATATATATATATATAATGATTTTTTTTCTTGACCCAATATTAATATGATGTAATTTTTTTTGAGGGTTGAGGTCCAATGATTTTAAACTAGTCCTTTTGCTGACGATTCGACATATATTTATGTCATCTTCAGGGCGACAACATGATTGTTTTACAATTAGCACTTTACTGTACTGTTTTACTGTACATATTAAAATGTAATAAATTACCAAATAGTAGTAATAGTAGTGCTAATTGTAAAACAATCATGTTGTAGCCCTGAAGATGACATAAATATATGTCGAAACGTCGGCAAAGGACTAGTTTAAAATCATTGGACCTCAACCCTCAAAAAAATACATCAAATATATATATATATATATATATAATACACACTAACCGATGTATCAATATTAAACAAAGGAATATTTTTTAAAAAATAAATAATTTAGGTAAAACAGATGACCGAGGTTTGCTTGGCTGGTGGAGACTAAACTCCAATATAAACCCAACCCTAATTGTGCTTGGGCCGGGTCTGGCTTTAACACCCACGGGCACGGGTTGGGTCGGGCTGAATATTTTAGGCCCGATCTTACCTCTACTTTAAAAGTAAGCTCTTTTATTAATTTAATTATTCGTTCTAGAATAGCTCCTCATGTTTTCTCAGGCGTCATACATTCTTTGCCAAAGTTCCTGAGTCTCTTAAAGCCGTCTGCTATGCTGTCATAGGATATGTGAAGAGGCTTGTCTCTTACAGACTTGATCTTCTAAAATAAATGTAAATAGGAGTAATTCTATAACGGTGCCCTGTTATAAAGTCTGCGTACAACTTTAAATCGTTCTTTTTAAGATTTATTGTGTTGGTAGTTAATTTAGGTTCAGGTTAATGGTGAGTCTGTCTTTTTGATTGTTCTAAACCTGTATGAGCAAGCCAATGCTGAATTCAGTCTCTTTCTTGTTCAATGCTTTACTGCACTCTTAAGGAAACTCGACGTGTAACTCTCCGATCCACAAGAGCTTTCTGTTGTCCTTTCCTTTTCTTGATTGCCCAGTCTTCATTTCCTTCCAGTATCATCTCTTCAGGTATGCAAATAACAGTTACTTTGCCCTCATTGGCAAACCTCTTTGATTCAAGGCACTCAAACACATTCAGTCTAGACATAAAGTTCATGTTGTTAGTCTATATCCTTCAGAGTAGCTCTAATATAATACAGATTATAGATATATTAAAAAGAAAATGTTCCGCAAATAATTTTAAACCAAAAACTTCCACCTGGGAAATAAAATATTTCATCCACGTCAACCAATGCCTCGACCAGTTTAGAGCCATGAACGAACAAAATATTAGCACTCCTCTAAAACTCAGGAAACTTCCACTCACATTCGTTATTGAATGCCACTTCAAAATTCTTGACATGCTTCTAAAGAGAAGCTCAAAGGAGCTTCATTGTGTCCGACAACATATAGACTGCACCATCAATATTCAACTTTGGTTTGTTTGCTTGTTTTGCAACGCCCTGACCTATAAGGATTTCACCTTTTAGTGCAATTCTAGGGTTGGAAATTGACTGATTAATTATTTGGCAATCAGTACAGTAATGAGCGAGCCACATTACCTGTCTAAGTACTATATTTAGAGTAGGGATCTTTAACGAGTGTCTGCATTGTACAGGTTTGGGACTGACGAATTAACGTCCTCTCCCGGGGGCGACGTGTCCAGATTTATTCACTTCCTCCTCGAACAAATCGAGGGTCAGGTGGGTATCGAACCCCGGACCTACCACTCCCGAAGCCAGTACGTTAACGACTGAGCTAACCTGGCCCCCCATATTCAACTTTGGTAGTTCGCAGTAGCTGTTATAGCCCTTGAAGGCATTATGATGCTAAAACAATTTCAGCAGACTGCCATGAGCATTTACTATAGATAAGTCCAAACTTTTTTTTGTTTTCTATTGTTCATAGTTATAGGCTTTCATCTTGTACTGTTGTTCTAGGTTTGAAAAACGTTGCTCATTCATTATTTGGCACCCAGTTTATCAAAGTGTGGGTCACATTACCGGGTTTATTCTTCTTTAGAAGCCCCATATTTTGTCTAACTCAAGTGGATTTAGAGTAGAGATCTTTAACGAGTGCCTGATCCTATAGACTCGGGAATGGGAATGGTTTAAGGTCCTTTCTGAGGGTCGAAGTGCTCAGATTTGTACACCTCTAGCGTGAAGAAATGGGGGTCAGAATGAGATTCGATCCCGGGTCCACTAGTCCAGAGGTGAGCATGCAAGCCATTGGGCCACCCTGGCCCATGACAAGCCCAAGCTGCTGTACGACACAAACTAGTTAATTTTATATCATCATAATGTGCTGAATCTGTGTGTATGTTCCCGGATATAACAGAAACACCTTAATCCAAACTAGGGTGTAACATAACAAAACATTTTAAGCATATCATTGTCTCCACATAAAATAACCATTTTAAACCAAACTGTATCATACTCTAACAAATACGAGTATATCAAGTATTGTTTGTGCTCCTCATAAAACAGAACCACATCAAACGAAACCTAGTCATATTACACAAAAACTAAAAGTTTATGTGAGATCGTGATTAACTAAAAATAAGCTTAATAATATTAAAAAAATTGATTATTTTATAATACTTAATATCTTTCTTCAATAAATATTTCACACCATCATGCCAGTTACTCACCTGAAACAAAAAAAATATAATGAAAATAAAAATATATACAATATATACCTCATTAACAGAACTTCATTAAGCATAATTAATCATAATGTGTGAAAGATATTACAAGTTAATAAGAACTAGTGTGTGTGCCTAGTAAAAAGCCTGTGTTTAAGGGTTCGCGTCGTGCCGAAAATTATAAGAAATTCAAATGAAAGAAGAAATATTTCTCACATTCTGCCTGCAATTCCCTTGACAACGCACTAAAAAGTAGGTACAACTACGTAAGAAAACTTTTTTTTCCGCTTTACTTTTATACTTTCGTCTTTCTTTTTAGTTTTCTTCAACAATGACCTCCTTCTAGCCGCCGGACAAATTTTCCATTTCTTCTTTGATATGTAACGTCATGTTTACTGATTGTGGCATCACTCACTCTCTTCTCAAAATATCACTCTTCTTTTATTTTGTCCACTCCCTTCTCATACCATTCGTATACTTCCAGATTATATATATATATATATAGTTCAATATAGACAAAGAAACATAGAGAAATCAAAAGAATACACTTACAGTCTCTAATTTTCGGTTTTAACCGTCTTCAGGAGAGATAAGAGAGGGAAACCAAGCGCACTGTGCGCTTGCTTGTGGCAAACTGCCACTGTGCGCAAACAAAGTGCGCTTGGTTTCCCTCTCTTATCTCTCCTGAAGACGGTTCAAACCGAAAATTAGAGACTGTAAGTGTGTTCTTTTGATTTCTCTATGTTTCATTGTCTATATTGAACTATTTTTGTCCGTTTCGGATCCTATTTCGAACGAAAAAGTGTATATATATATATATATATATTTTTCTATGGGTTGTCCGGGGAAACCCATCCGGGTTCCCCGGACAACCCATAGAAAACTGTATATAAGGACCAACGTCTGGGCCATTTCCTTGCCTGAAGATAACCAGAGAATGGTTGAAACATGTCGCAAATACCACCACCAGGTCAACAGTGCAGAACTTTTCATCACCTACCAGCCACCCATCAATAGCAGCAATAACATTCAACTGAAGAAAAAACATGAACATAAGAAACCGAAGAGAACAATATACAAAACCTACAACTTGAAGATGTTTCTACGAGAAGAAGTTGGATTCCAGTGTCAACATCTCTTAATAATCAAGAGGGACTGTGCAACCTCTACCCCTGTTGGCATGAAGATGAAGGCGGCTTTTCGCTGTAAACAACCGAGAGTATCATTTAAATATCCAGCAATATCCGTAACAGAAAATAGTAAACAACAACAACACCCAACCACCACAAAAATCAAAAATAGAAAGGGAACAGGAGTTCACTGTAAAGTGAGGCTAATGTTTTCTGCCAAACATCATTTAACACAGAGGGACTGTGCAACCTCTATACCTATTGGCAGAACGCAAAGGCTTTTTGCTGAGCAGCGGGCAACTGGGACCTTACGCTTGGACCTGTAACTCTACTCCCATTGGTCAACATCGCATCGAAATATATATATATGCAGATAAATCACAATAAATAAACACGTGATGCAATCAATGAAGTTTGAACCACAATGAAAAAAGGAAAACAATAGAAATAAATGCTCTGAGGCCTTTCACTTTATGTCAACAGAGAGCAAACAAAGTAAAAACTCCTTTGTTTTGATATATAAGTATATATAACAAGTTTTTACACAAACCCGTGAAATAACAATCAATGATCAAACCACAATATGAAATGGGGAAAAAAAGACTACGATCTTCCAACCGTAACAAGGGGTCTTCGTCAGAGTCAAAAACCCAACGATCTTAGTCTTTTTTCTTCATTTCATATTGTGGTTTGATCATGAGTATATATATGTCCCCTTCTCCTTTTTCTTTTTGTTCCTCTCATAAAGACGGCAAGAAAGGCGAAATGATCAAAAATCATGAGTGTTAGTCGCTTTTTTGTGTTTTCTAGTAGTAACTTTAATTATAATATATATAAGCAGATTTCACATAAACACGTAAAATAACAATCAATGATCAAACCGCAATATGAAACCGGAAAAACCACTTGTTATGGTTGAAAGATCTTAGTCTTGTTTTCCCATATATATATATATATATATATATATATATATATATATATATATATATATTGAAAAAGACGAGCCAATCCCTGTTACGTATTACTTTGGGTACTTCTTATTGGTTGTGGGTGTTTTTTCGTTAAACACGTTCCTCCTTAGCACACTCCGTCTGCTCGGCCGCCTCAGCCTTCACTCCAGGAGAGGGCTCGCAGTCCCTACTTGGTGTCGCCAGGACACCAAGACCTTCATCCAACTCTATTGGAAAATTAAGTAGGGACTGCGAGCCCTCTCCTGGAGTGAAGGCTGAGGCGGCCGAGCAGACGGAGTGTGCTAAGGAGGAACGTGTTTAACGAAAAAACACCCACAACCAATAAGAAGTACCCAAAGTAATACGTAACAGGGATTGGCTCGTCTTTTTCAATATCTAATCTGGCATTCAACATATAATAACGCACAATCCAGCCAGGAACTACACCCACCAGCTTGAGAATGACCGAGGAACGGTCGAAACCGGTCGCAACGACACGAGGAAGGCGCCACGCATTCTTCAAGAAAACACTGCAGTAAGGGGGTCTAATGACAAACGCCACACACACTCAACTTCAACTCATAATGCCCATAGCCCGAACCAGATTCTCAAGAGGAACTCTTCTGCGTGAGGACGCCTATGCCATTCCTGCTCTCTGTGAAATTAAAGTAGGGACTGCGAGCCCTCTCCAGGAAGGAAGGCGGATGCGGCCAAGCGTGTTAGGAAACCGACGGGGAAAGGTTCTACATACACCCACAACAATAGAATCTACAGAAAACACCAACAACCAGTATCTAATGAAATCCACTAAGCCCATAGTAAACACCGAGTTCGACGAGGTACACTTCCAAGCCAGGACACCAAGACCTTCATCCAACTCTATTGGAAAATTAAGTAGGGACTGCGAGCCCTCTCCTGGAGTGAAGGCTGAGGCGGCCGAGCAGACGGAGTGTGCTAAGGAGGAACGTGTTTAACGAAAAAACACCCACAACCAATAAGAAGTACCCAAAGTAATACGTAACAGGGATTGGCTCGTCTTTTTCAATATCTAATCTGGCATTCAACATATATATATATATGAATGATCAAACCACAATAAGAAAATGGGAAAGCAAGACTAAGATCTTTCAACCGTAACAAGCGGTCTTCGTCAGAGTCAAAAACCGAACTCTGACGAAGACCGCTTGTTACGGTTTAAAGATTTTAGTCTTGCTTTCCTATTTTGTTATTGTAGTTTGATCATTGATTGTTATTTCACGTGTTTATGTGAAATCTTTTTATATATATATGAATGTAAAACCACAATGAAAGATTTAAAAAACAAAAAATATGCCCTAAAGCCTCTCAAATATACGTAATCAGAGAGCAACTAGAAATTGAAAACATAAGAGGTAACAGAAAGTAAGATATGTTACATCTAAGCAATGAAACTAATTGGAGAAATAAAAAAAAAATATATTCCTATTTATAATTTGCTTGCTAACGTTAATAATAAAGCTATAATAATAATTTACATAAAATATAATGAAATTTACAAAAAGAATTTCATAATCGAGAAAAGAAAAAATAAAATATATTTATGATTTCAAAGTAGGTTGAAACGTAAGTTTTGAATTGACATGGTTTTAATCAGGTAAAACCTCATTAACATTAGGAAGGTTTTGGAGTATTCTTGTGTTTGAGAGCCCTTCATTTTGGCTCAAGACTGATAACCATTCTTTAACTCCGTGTTTCATGTATTAATAACTTCAAGAAGAACATCTTATCAGTGTTTCAAGACATAGTCTTAATATACACAAGGCAGTGGCTCCATTTGTGTTTACTTTAATTTGCATATCAATTCCAGCTTTTGTTATTCTCTTTTTTTTAGTTGTAGTCTTTTCTGCTAAAGAACAGACAAAAATATTCAAATTACTGTCAATATTTGCTTGCAGCTTATTAAGGAGTTTAACAATTATGGAAATTAGGAACAACGCTTTAAATCTTTTATTGTATTTTGTTCTTTATTTTTCCTCTCTAACAGTGGTAGGAATAAATTGTCAAAAACAGAAGAATTATTTCTTTTTTTTTACTTTCTCAGTATTTTATAAAAATTAAAAAAAAATCCTTTGAAACTCTTTTTTTTTATAATTTTACTGAAGTCATATTTTGTTGTTGAAAATAAAAGAGAATGAAAAACATGTATTTTTAATGAAACACTGACTCCTCGTGTAGAAGGAGATAGGCTTTGGTATTAGAACAATCTCTCTTTGAGGTAGCTTGCCCTGCAGGTGAGCCCTCACACGGTCGCTCATGCAAACATGTCCAGTAATATCTATGCTTGTTTTGTATTAATTAATAACCATTCAATGAGTATTAATAAATAAACACAAAAGTATGATTTAACAACCAATCATTTACGTCCTTTACATGTTGCATATTAACTTCAAATTGTAACATACAAATCTCATATCATGGAAAAAGTTCCTATAATATTTTTTACGAGACAACCTCCTGGTGTTTATTCATTTCTGTTACGACTCAAATAAAATGTTCGTATTCTTTTTATGAATTATTATATTACCTTCTGTTTTGTAATAAACATATTATATGAACAACTAAAATTACAAATAACACACAACAAAATACACTGTTTGCTACATCTATATTTTTAAGAACAGTTCGTTTTAATGAGATCAAAGGGATGTAGAAGCAAGCGAGATGTCTTCAGACCGGCAGATCAAAGCCAAGGTTGCTTCAGCTATTTCGAAGAATAACTCCCTGCTTTTTTCTTCTCGCAAAAGCTGATAAAGGCTAAGACGTACAGAAAGAAACCTGACATCTAAGCCAAATGTTTACTACACTGGTAATAAAATTGAACTTGAATTTTAGCGTATACACAACCAAGCGGTATTACTTAGGGTACAGAGAAGTGGGCTACAGCTCCCTGAGGACTAGGGTTGAACTGATTTTGTATATGAAAATTAAAATCATTAGGTTTTTTTTATTTTATAGTTTTGTTCTATTATAATAATTTCATTTTGAAAAAATTGGAAATACCTATATCTTTATTTTGGAATGACTACAAATTAAAAGGAAAAAAATACTGCTGACACAATTAAGCCACGATTAGGAATTCAGATTTCTGTTTAAGATACTATAAATTGTAAGCTTGCGTAAAAAAATTGTCGTATGGACTTATTTAATGGACAAAGGCATAATTTATGCAAAACTGGTATATTAAAAGGAAAATAATAGACATTTGTTATCACCTAGGGAATAATGAGGTCTACTATTTCTCTAGAGTTTAGTCGATTACTGAGGTAACACTGAAGGAATAAAGGCTAATAAATCCCGAGGCGTAGCCGAGGGGGATAACTACGCGAGAGGATAACAGCTCATTATTCTCGAGGCGGATACAATATTTTATCTCCAGAAAAGGCTTTATGATAATTTATTAAGTGTTAATTAATATAAAAACAATTAATAATAACTCTTAATAATCCAAAATAAAGGTTTACGAAAGCTAAATAGAACTATGTCAACAAAACAGAGTAGAATAATTAGCAATAGAGCTGGGATTTAAAAATCAGGCTTGCCAACCAAACTCTTCCCGATCTAATTTCACTTCAAGTCTAAAAATCTGTATCAACAAACTAATAGGTTGGTCAACCTGGATTATATCCCTGATTTTTCATTATTATTATTACGAAGACTAGACGTAAAAAGTTACCTTTCGTTCCTTCTGCAGATAAATTATATTAACTACTTTAACCTTTAGTAATTAAAGAAACCAATTAATATTAATAAAAAAAAAGTTTGACACTTAAGACAAGCAGGTCACGGAGGGTTACAAGTACCTTGGTTTTATTTACACTTTTTTCATCCCCCCCCCCCCAGGTTTTAAGTATGTCGATTATATGTCTTACATTATTACATGAAAACTAGACGAAAAAAATTTACTTTTCATCCCTTCCAGATATAAATATAATTTATAGAAAAATCTATACAGTATAAGCAATGAATATAAGGTTCTAATATATTGAAGGGTACAAGGAGAATGTGGTAGTGCAGGGTAAATAGGACGGTTGTTTTAGCTGTGAGACCCAAAGGATGCAGGTCAAAAGAGGCTAGTGGCTGAAGTAGCACCTGCAGGTAAGGACCCAAGAGGCTGGGTGTACACCTGTCGAACAGGTCGAAGGGACGCCCTTTACCAGGACCCTAGAATGTTAACAGTTGACCAGTCCTAACAATAGAAATGGTATTCGATTTGTCTGAGTGTCATCTGTTTTGAACAAAGATGTATAGCATTACTATTAACTGTTCATTATGAAATATTATTATGCATATATACTGAGATAAGCACACAGGTATACCAAAACACACACACACAAACATAGATGCATAACATTACTATGAACTGTTCATTGTGAAATATTATACATATATACTCATATAAGCACACATGTATACCACAAAAAACACAACACACATACGCACACACAGACACACACGCACACAACACACACACACACACACACACACACAAAATAGTATAATGTATATTATACAGCTGTATTATTAAATATTTATATTATATTATATATTAGGACTGAATATAGCAGTATATGATTACGTAAATATAGAACATTATCATTCAATAAATTAGTAATATATCATATAATATTAGAATAAAAGTACATAACATTAGTAGAATAACAGTATTTAAATTTAATTAAATGACTCTGTCATTATAAATATTGTATTTACAATTATATAAACATATTATTATATCATCATATTGTAATTAAATTTAGAAATAATTAAAATAATGTACATTTAGATTGTAATTAACATAGAACAGTACTATACAATGCAACAAAGTGATATATCTTAAGATTGATTGTATATACAAAATTATTGTAAATATCATTATGATTCAATGGAACAACAACAACATGTAGTACTTTGTGTAGAGCATGTTGAAATAAAGTATTTAAAAAACACACACACACACACACACACACAGACGTATACTCCCTCATACAGGGGTTACTGTTGTGAGGAAAAACACACACACTCTCACACTCACACTCATACAACAGGGAATCGTTCTCTTACCAAAGAGTTTTTCCCCTCTGCAGAAGATAGATGAAAGGCCAAATTAATCCTGAACCACAAAATAACCCAAGTGTAATCAGACCATGAGAGAAACAATGAATATCTGTACCACTTTAACTTGACTACCGATTCTAGCTACTCTTGTGATTCGACTACCTGGCAATCGTGGAGTCACATAGTAAAGCACTGCGAATTGTTGGAGAGAGAGCGTGGTTCATTCAGGCGAGCTGTCATAATAAAAAGGACAGCCACAAAAGAGCATCCTACTAACAAGTGATTAATAGAATTGATTTTGATAAAATTTGAAGTACTTATAATTCTATAATTGTAAATAACTCTACATGAGTATGTTAGACTAGATCACAACATTACTTTAACATGTTAAATTTAAATTCCAAATCCTTATGTTAACAATAATGGTTATGTAAAACTTCATGTATAATCTGTGGTCACATTGTAATAGCAAATAACTATGTAAATGTGTTAACAAATTAGAAATGTAAGTAACTTATAATGATTCTTAAGTGCATGTAATACTATTGTGGAGCATGAAGAAAGAAAAAATTTAAAAAACAACACACACACTCATACACTCTCTCTCGCACACTCACTTTATTGTGAAGAACTGTGAAATGTTTAGTTATTTTAAAAAATTCATTGCTAAGATAGATTTTGAGAAACTTTTATTGTAGTATAAGGATTAATGTAATAACAATTATATACTATTAAAATTAACATAGATAATTATTATAATTAATATAGATCATAAATAATTCATATCTATAGTATAATAAATGTAGACGATTATAAATAAACTATTGTATTATCATGTATAAAGTTAAAAATATTTAGTATTACAATGAAGTTGCACAATTATAACTAAAAATATTATATTTGTCGGCAAATAACAAAGTAATAATATAGTAACAGCAATCAAATTACATGCATATTGTTAATACCACTGAGGTTAGTATGATTTATATTAGAAATAGGTAAAACCGTTATACCTCGTAAGATGATCATGGAGTTGGAGCTCTTTCGGACATTGTCCATCTTCGATCGCAACAAACCTACTGTAGGTATGACGGTTTTACCTATTTCTAATATAAAAAAGGTAATCTAATTAGTTATATTATAGCATGCAATATTTATATGGAGCATTCTGGATAAACGTTTTTTTTAAAAAAAACACACACACGTACTGCCTTACACATACAAAGTAAAGCTACAGCTTCTGTTACAATCAAAAACAGCAAGCATAGTATATACACAGCAAATAGATAAATCAAACCCTCATCTGAAGAGTCAAAACATTTACTAAAAGAAAATATTGACCTGACCGTATTAAAGCCAAAATTGGGCTATCAAAATTGCCTCGACTGGCTACAGTCATTTGATTGTACAACGCCAAAGTAAGCTAATTACATGGAGATTACTAATTAATTAATTAATTACTAAACTAATTGATAACATGGAGACTTTATGAGTTATAATATACTCAGATTGTTTAAATAATTGTTAAGTCGAAATACCTCTGAAGAAAAGACCATGAACTATGGTATAAGGTATACTAAAGTAAACTAATATGGACACTTTATGAGTTAAAATATACTCAGATTGTTTAAATAATTGTGAAATCGAAATACCTCCGAAGAAAAGACCATGAACTATGGTATAAGGTATACCAAAGTAAAGAACTTTGAATAGAGTTGTAAGTATTATACAAGAACAAAACTCTGATGTAATTGAAAACGATTGTTATGTAAGTCTCCTAGCGTTATTGAAAAAAAAAAAAGAGAATATAGCAGCGTTGTTCTGGAAGGGGACCATCGCCTAAGAGCTACGATTTACTTAATAAGGGAATGTTGGCTTTACATGCTAATATAATGTTACAGGCTTCGGTCACAGAGACGTGGGACTGAATTACTTAACTTTTAAAGAGAATACGACATACGGTATAAAGGTATTTCTTTTTTTGTCATTATTGAAATATTTAAAAAGTTTTAGTGTCAAACAAAATATTGAGGGAATAATATCCGGTGATACTGAATATTAATGGATAAACATGATAATCTATAGAGTGAGAGGACAAACATTAAACCAGTCAGACCAATTAAATAAAATGACACGGAAGAAAGACTTTTTCAGAAGTTCACTTTCAATTTCTAAATGTCTCCTCCCCACTTTCTGTCAACTGATTTTTCCTTTCAACCATCATTGTTTCATAACACAAATGTTTATTTAGTGTATTCATAAAAAAAGTAATGACCAAACAATTGAGCTTTCTTTTAAAAGAAACTTATTTGAACATGAATTCATGATAACTATTCTAATAATTATTTTAAATTACAAAGTGATTGAGGATTAGGTCAATATTAATAACTTTTAATTACAAGCCGACGTTTCGTCGAAATTTGTTCGACATTCTCGAGCCTGATTGAGGAAACTGCTCGACGCATTAACCACATCTATTCTTTTGATAATATATATTAAAAAAAGAAGAGGTGAATAATGCTGTGAACAGTTCCTTCAATAAAAGCTTTGAGAATGTCGAACAAATTTCGGGACGTCGCACATTGTGGCAACGTCCCGAAAAGCTGGTCAAAAGTCGAAAAAGAAGTTTTCTTGTAGGTAGTTTTAAGTAAGCAGTTGGGTAGTTAGGTTCTCAGAACGTCTATTTTAACAGCTTACTAAATTCAGAAGTATCACAGCAAGGCTCTACATCATTAGAAACATAGCCGTTGAGAGAACAGCTGTTACACGACACAACGATCTCGAGTCAGCCGTTATTTTAAACACGTGTCAAATTTTTAGGTCTCAGCAATTAAATAATTTAAAATGGACGAAAATCATGATGGTGAGTACAATATTTTTATAAAGGTGTTTTAAATATCTTACTCTTGATAAAGAAAACTAATTAAGTAGCATATAAATTCCAGAAGTTTCTTATAAAAGCAAAAAATACAAACAAATTATAATCACTATTTACATTATTTCATAATTGTTCATTTCAATTCAATTATTATTATTTCTAGTTTGAATTAACTAAAAATTACGTATTATTAATTTATTTACTATTTATATCTATTTATATATTATAATATTTATATAATAATATATATATATGGTTCGAGCTCCGTTCTTGGACGTGGAGAGATCTCTCTCACTTCGTTCTCTCTTCTACTCTACTCCTCATGACGAAAACAGTTCGAAATATTGAATTCTGTAAGTGTTCTTTTTATTCTTTTTTCTGTGTCGTGCTTTGTGTAATTTAAAGTTATATATATATATTCATTAAGAACTATTATCACTTTTATAAAATTAAAATGGCTTATGCAGTTTATATTGTACTATTATTTCAGAATCCGCTAGTCTATACCCAGAGTGACGATAAAGTTGGCTTGACACGCAAAGAAATTTTTTTTTATTGATTATTATTCTATTAATTATTTTTATTTCATTTTATTGTTCGTTCTTTAGAAATTTCTTATACCAAATTTTTATCCACAAATTTATATGTAAATTAAATTGTTTATTACTTTTTTAATTTATAATCCACATATTCGATCCAAAATTATGTTTATTGAAATTTTGACATTGGAATTTAAAGTAGCGAGCATTTAAACCCTGTTTATAAAATTTTATAAAAATTTAAACTTTTTTCAAATTTTGCTAACTTTTAATCCGCCATACTGGTCCGCCATTTTGTTTTTTTGAAATTTTGACATCAGAATCGTAATCAGGATGGGAAAAAACCTTGGTGTACAAAGCTTCATTCAATTCGGGCAACGTTTTGATATTTTGCACAGCACTTTCGGATTTTACCCCACTGTGCGTTTGTTTGAAATCAAAAGGTATTAATTTGGAGCTAATCCTCAATAACTACATTAGTATTTTGAAGAATCAGTGATCTAGAAGCAATAAAAATAATAATTAGTTAATTATTTTTATTTGTATTCTCAATTTTATTTTAAGTTTTATTTTATTCTATTATATATTTTTATTAATACTTAGACTCGAACTTATATTTACGTATAATTTCCTCTGTTCACCCCTCTGTATACTTTTATTTCTAATTTCTTCATATCTACTATCCTATATTTTATTTTAAATAGATTCTTATCTACCTTATTCTCTGTGACCAAGCGCTTATGTGGCAACATTGTTGTTCTCCAATCGTTTCTGTACCAGTGCGCTTGGTTTCCTCTCCTGTCTCTTCTTAAGACGTTCAAACGAAAATTACAAACTGTAAGTGTGTGTTTATAATTTCTCTATATCTTCATACACATTGAACTTTAATAATTTGTTAGCAGATTTTTTTCCCCTTCTCCCATTTATTGTATAGTCCCGCTATTGTAGCTCATTTAAAATCAGTTTTAATTTAATTTTAATTTGTTTTCAATTTAAATCAAATATAATCACTTTAAACAACAGAGAATTAATTTAAAATAATGACTTGATGGGCTAAACATTGAATTGTACTTGGAGTTAAAGTTTTAAGAAACAAAGTTGCGTTAATCTTGTCTTGGTGGGGTAAAGTACTTTGCGGGTGGGCTCGTGAGGTTATCAACTCTGGAGATAAGACGAGGCCTTTGTATACACACATCCGGCCCTTCCTGCATTCCCTCACCCTTTGTCGGCTTTGTCTCATATACTATACCACACATACATTTGCTCCTTACTAATACTTCTCTTTGCTTACTTGCCAATTAAAAAAAAAATAATCAAAGGCATTATATATCCTTTATTCCCGTATTACTGTAAATTGAAAATGGTAAGATTTTAACTGACTGGTACACAAAACCAACCAGTGCTGGAAGAAAACTGAATTATTATTCTTCTCATCCTATGAAGGAGAAATTAAATTGTGTTAACAATAATTGAAACAAATCATAGAAGTAAGTTCATCATGCTACCTACATAAAGATAAGGTAAAACAGTTAATACAGAAAAATAACTATTCAGGAAATTTGATTGAAAGTTTCTCGTCAAAATATTTAAGACAACAACAAGAGCCAGAAAATGGTACACATATTGACTTAAAAGTACAAAATAAAAAGTTTATTTTTTTAAATTTCCATATGCTGAAGGATTATCGCAAACAATTAAAAAAGTTTTCAAAAGTTAATTTAGCTCAAGTTAATTTAGCGTTTTATAGCAAAAGAAAAGTGAAATCTCTGTTTTCAAATATGAAAGAGAAGATTACAAAGAAATTACAGAGTAATGTTATATATGGAATAAAGTGTAACACACAAACACAAACACACACCCACACACACACACACACATACACACCACACACACACACACACACACGCACACACACACACACGTATGTACACACGCACTCACATCGCATTCAAACACGTACTCACACGTGGATGCAAACACGTAGTCACACGAGCGTACGCGCTCACACAAGCTTACACGCACACACTCACACACATACACACTCACGTATGTACACACACACTCACATCACATTCAAACACGTACTCACATGTGCATGCAAACACGCAGACACACGCGCGTACGCGCTCACACAAGCATACACGCACACACACATACATACTCCCACGCGCATTCATACACGTACTCACACGTGCATGCAAACACGCAGACACGCGCGTACGCGCTCACACAAGCATACATGCACACACACAGACACACACACACACACACACACACACTTACACAGATACACACACACACACACACACACACACACGTATGTACCACACACTCACACACGCATTCATACACGTACTCAAACGTGCATGCAAACACAGCACTCACACAAGCGGCTGCGCTCACACAAGCTTACACGCGCACAAGCACACACACACATACACACAACGGAATTATGCAATAAATCAATAATAGATTAAAGATACCTGAAAATCGAAACTCCGTAAAAATGGCGATTGATATTATCCATAATAACTATAATTTACTTAAGGCAAAGTAAGAAGGGTTAGACCTATTTTAGTAAAGTTGAAATCATATAGAATAGATAGGTAAGAAAGTGGAATTGTTTGAACATTACACAGTAAAGGATGAGGATTGATAATAAGAGATGTTTAGGCGGCAGATGAAGGCGCTGAAGGCCGGCTGACTCACTGGTAAGATGGCTATCCAAATAAGAAATAAATAGCCTGTTACAAGGCTACACCTTGAGGAGCCGGCCAAGACCAGACACAATGCCTTGTTCAGTACCGGATGCCAGGACCCGGCAGGTAATCTCCAGAGACAGCCTAACAATCGACAATAGCGCACCGATACCGTCTGCACAATGTGCCTAATCTGATACTCGTCAACAATGACTCCATTATGTATCTCTCAAGCGATAGTCTTTACTGCGATTAGGCTGATGTCTTATTAACACCATCTTATGTAAGAATGGTTTCAACTCATCTCTGCGTGTATCTTATGGGTGTTACTAACCCGCTGTGTATCCAACACAGACACTTTCCTCCAACAATGTTCACTTAAATCTTCATTATATATATATAACAAGATATCACGTAAACACGTGAAATAACAATCAATGATCAAACCACAGTGTGAAATGGGGAAAAAGGACTAAGATCTTTCAACCGTAACAAGCGGTCTTCGTCAGAGTTAAAAACCCAACTGGTCAAAAACCAGAGTTGGGTTTTTGACTCTGACAAAGACCGCTTGTTACGGTTGAAAGATCTTAATTTTGTTTTCCCATTTCATATTGCGGTATGATCATATATATATGCACTTCAGGTTCAAGGTTAGAGACAACTCTCCAGTGATGACACCCAGACTACTTTAAGGGCTTTTGAGGAAGCCATCATTCAGTTGTTTGGTACTAGAAGGTCTTAATCAGACGACTTTCTCTATTTTATTTTATTTTATGTTAACTATTTTTTGTTTCATTACGTTACTTTTTAATTAATTTTCTAACTTTCTCTAAAAATATTTCTTTTTTTGTTTTTCACACTTCAGCACTCTAAAGATTAGTTTTTACTTGATTTTTTCATTATTTCTCACATCAGCCTTAAACTCAAGTTTTTAATTTATTATTTTATCTTTCCCTTTCTCTTCTTTCTTTTCTCCTTCCCTTCACTTAAATACAACTTTCATTTATTCATAGCTATTACTGGTCCACAATGGTAAGGTGACTGCTCTGCGTGTCACTTTGTATTGGTCGGTGGACGTGTTCACGTCTCCATTCCTGTGTTTCTCTTTCTTTTTCTTTTTATCTTCTCCTGAAAACGGCAAGAAAGCCGAAATGATCGAGAATCATGAGTGTTAGGCATTTTTTAGTCAGGCAGAAGTAGACTTCTCGAGTAGCACCAGCCAAATGAAGTATCCGGCGATTAGAACGTACCTTGGGTTTTTCACCTCGTTTTCATTAAACTAAAACGAATATCTTAACGTAAATATCGCAGTAAAGTGAGCCATCTGAGAAGCTTTTGATTTGTTGCTTCATATTCTTTGTCTTAATTAGCTTTAATATGTATATTTTTAAATTTTGGCGGTAGTCCTTCTTGTAAGCATATATTATTAAAAACATAACTATAATGTGCAGAAATTTACTATTCCTTAGCACAGAAGAAATGAGAAAAAAATTACTAAAATCTTCAACCGTAACAAGCGGTCTTCTTCAGTGTCAGCTTGGTCGTCCATTCTCTTTTCTCCTGAAGACGGATCATTCAAAAATTTAAGTTTGTAAGTGTGTCTCTTTCTCTGTGTGTTGCTTTTCTTCGTTTTTGAGCTGATATATATATATATAAATATGACACATATTATTATACATACATATGTAAGCTTTTTGTCATTGAATAATATCAATCAACTGTCGTTGGCATCTGATACCATGATGGTCCAGGGAATTATTCTGCAGTGTTGATAACATCTGTTTATATTTGTTTAAATCATGGCTTTAATTAATATTCTTGGTTTGTTTTGCTGGAGACAGATTCGTTCAGCATAACATTTCACAAAGAATTTTAAAGAGTTACCGCAAACGTAAAAGTTGTGGTATTTTCACTCTACTTTTGTACATATCGGATAAGGAAGGAGACTTCCAAGAGGTGATGGTCTGCAAACACACTCTCTCTTCTCAGTCGCCGCCGATGCAGGGAAAGTTTTAATGAATATGTAATGAAGCCTGAGGGAATCATCGACAATGGCCCCATAATTTAAAATACTCCTTTGCCTTTAGTATACTTCTTTACAATGAAACCACTTTCAAGATATATGAATGGAATGATTAATATTCTTCTTACTAGCCAGTGGCATTGCTCAGAATTTACTCAATGTTACACTTACATACACATTCTACATAGGAATTACTCAGAAGTTGCACATATATACATATATAAAAAGATTTCACATAAACACTTCAGTTGGGATTTTGACTCTGACGAATACCGCTTGTTACGGTTGAAAGATCTTAATCTTGTTTTCCCATTTTCATATTGTGGTTGGATCATATATACACATATATATAACCATAGGAAGAAATTCAGAACTGGGACTGAAATCTTTCAGCAAGACAACTGTCTTAGTCAGAGTCATACGCTATCAGCCATCAGTACTCTGACGAAGACCACTCACATCAGTTGAAACAACTGTGCTCAATATCTGAATCACTTACTGAGATCCAGACATGTACTTTTATGTCCCATGTTCACAATGAAATCTTCTTATATATATATATATATATGTAACTGAAAAATAAGCTGCACAAAAAATCTTCCTTTTTTTCAGTTATTTATTGCCCGGTTGGGACAAATACTTTATTATATATATAAAACAAGATTTTGCAATAAACACGTGACACATAACAATCAATCTAGAAACCACAATTAGAAATGGGAAAAAAGACTACGATCTTTCAATATACAGAAAAATTATGAGGGAAAGGTAAAAATTAAGTAGAAAATGTGTGAAACTCAAAGTTGGCATTAGTTTTAACAAAAGTTGCATAAATGAAGTCCTGCTTCCTACAGATACGATATATATATATCAGTTCAAAAATGATGAAAAGCAACACACAGATAAAGAGACACACTTACAAAATTTTACAGAATTTTGAGTGGATATATATATCTTTTCTATTTGTTGATGTGAATATATATGTATATATATATATATACATATATATATATATATATATATATATATATTCACATGAACAAATAGAAAAGAACAGAGAAAGTTTGCAGTTTGCTTCTCAACGCCAGTATTTCGCACTTCTTACCGATGACGACAGATGTCGAAATATCAAAGTGAGTTCTGTAGTGACTTTCTCTGTTCTTTTCTAGTTGGTTATGTGTTTATTGTCCATACGGTCCTTTCATTTGATTCGAAGTATACATATATATATATTTAGATATTGATAAAAGTATCGACCGTGGAATAGAAACAAAACTAATAAGGCCTATGAAAAAGGTTTTAAATAAATACCAAATCGTTGGCAATGAGAGTTTAATTTGAACCTGAAGAACTGACCGAGTCCCGATAATCTATAGTTTTGTATATATTTAGATGTAGGTATATACCTATTTAAATATAGGTATAGTAGCGGAAGCAATTAGTTTTTTAACAGCCAAATTTGAAGTTGACGCTTCTAAAAGAGTTGAGGCCTGAGCTTGTTTAGCGGTTCTCTCGTAGGTGTCACGTGGGTGGAAACTATTTCTGAGATTGGACAGTCCTGTAATTTTCCGCTATACTCACGAATCCCTTTAAGTCTTTGAATGCAGTGTTAAAACCCTCAAGCTTTTCTGATTTTCTGGTTACAGGACGTGTATTTCTTTACAGGATTTTCATGTTATCATCTAGGCCGCCCTTAATGAAGGGTTAAACAGATAACTGAAGAGTTGTGTTGAGTGTGAGAGGAGTGAAGTAGAAAGAGGAGGCGGTTGTTAAGACTGAGTGAATCACGAGTCATACGTAACTTCGCCCAAGCTATTAAAGCCTTCGACAAAGCAGGTGCATCACTTACACTCGGCCTTGCTTCCCAGTATTCTACGAGTAGACACTTGCTTTGCTTCCTAATAGTATTCTGCACTATTATACTATACTTGTAATATAATATACTATACTTGTAACGACTTGTCAACTTTCCCATTAAGTCCCTGCTTAGTATCCTTTTCTACTTCAACTCTGCGTCATCAAGTACCTGTCTTTTATATATATATATATAATGAGTAGTAGTTTGCTTCTCAACGCGAGTACTTCGCACTTCTTCCCGATGACGACGGATGTCGAAATATCGAAGTGAGTTCTGTAGTGTCTTTCTGTGTTCTTTTCTATGTGTTAAAGTGTATATATATATATATATATATATATATGTTTCATTAAAGTACACAGCAGCCTCTGCGTTAACGACTTTAAAGCTAGTTTGCTCCAATTTCCTCATAACTTTGCGGTGGGCTAGTGTTAAATGTCATATCAATTGCCCAAGAGACATCTTAATTTGGCATGAGCAGTTGTAAAAAGAAAATCACAGCTTCCAGACAAAAGTGTCGTATTAAAAAGTTTTGCCTTTCGTCTGGAAGTTGTGATTTTCTTTTTACATCAGCTCATGCCAAATTAAGATGTCTCTTGGGCAATTAATATGGCTTTTAACACCAGCCCATCGCAAGGTTGTTCCTAAATTGGAGCAGACCAGCTTAAAAGTCGTTAACGGAGAGGCTGCTGTGTATTTTAATGAAACATGTTTACGTGAAGATTTGCTGCCATCATACACAAATATATATATATATATATATATATAGAGTTCGTTAGTTTGTTTGTTCGTTCACCCATTTTCCGTGGAGATAAATACCTGAAATTATTAATCTTTACTGTTTTCTGATTGACTTTGTTGTACTTGTATTCCATAATAACAAATAGTATTACATGGTCAGGGTAGCACAGTGGCTTGTGTACTCGCCTCGACTTTCTATAATATTATTAAATAATATTTCTCATTAGGGGGTCAGGGTAGCCTATAGTATATTACATTAGAGGTTAAGAATGAATAATTTTGAAAACAAACTGGAACACAACTGTCAAATAAAATACGACTGTTCTACGGTAATGTTGTACGGTAACAAGACCCATTCTCAATGTTATTTTATGTTGGGTAAATAAAATGGATATTTCAATTTACAATTTTTTTTAATATATTTAATATGTATTATTTATTTATATTTAATATATGATATGAATTGATTTTTTATTTATTTATGTCAAAAATAAATGATTTTTTTACTTTTAAATAATTTTTGTTTTGCTAAATTTACTTACTGTGTAAATACTATACTAAAAGCTTAAGGCATATAAGAATCTGTCCCCGTGCTTTAATAACAAGAGATAACAATTAAATTATCCCTGTCGGTCATGTTCAGGGAATTAATTTCAATAACTATTGCTATAATTTCTGAGTGACACAAAAAGTCACGAAGGTAGTCTAGTATCTTATATATTAATACATTAGTAACTGCCTACCTACGTGTGTCACGCTTTGTCATTATATTAATAATTGGTCATACGTAATTGGCTATAATTGAACTACAGCTACAAATAAAAGTCATTATAATTAGACCTCATTATGTTCTGTAATTAGCATTTAATCGAGCATAAGTTAAATAGTCTATTTCATGTACATGCATTCACTTTTTATACCTACCTTTTTAACTAAACCTATCTTTTAAACCTTATACCTATCTTTTTAATCCTATTTTTATAACTAAAAATAGTACATCAAATTATATTAGGATGAATTCAGTAGGTTTTTTTTTAAATTACATTCATAAGAATGAAATTTATAATGGCATTTAAAAATTCAGAACATATTCTTAACGCTAAACCGATAACAACGAAATTTCGTTAAAAACTTGAACTTAAGATTAGCCATTTATAAAAAAATTATTAAAATTCTTATTGTTACAAAAAATAATACTATAAAAGCTGAAATTTTGTTTTCAAATAATGAATTATCCGTCCTACTGGTTTGATTTGTTTGCATTGACTTAGAAAGTTCTTAAATGAAATAAAATTGTTATTCAGAGCTTCTAAAATTTAAATGTTCTAATGAGTTAAGATAATATGTTAAAAGAATAAATTTGGGTCTACAGCGTGCTTGCGTCACCCTCTCTCTTTTCTCCTCAAGACAGATTTTTGAAAATTTGAGTTAGCACCTGTGTTTCTCTACTCATCTTCGATTTTGAACTCATATTGTATTTTCTGCATCAGAACATATACATATATATTCAACCGTAACAAGCCGTCTTCGTCAGAGTCAAAAACCCAACTGACTCTGACTCTCAGTTGGGTTTTTGACTCAGACGAAGACCGCTTGTTACGGTTGAAAGATCTTAGTCTTGCTTTCCCATTTTCTTATTGTGGTTTGACCATTGATTGTTATTTCACGTGTTTATGTGAAATCTTTTTATATATTCAAAAGTATCACAATAAACATAAGTGACGATTGTACTACTACTACTACTACTAATACTAAAAGATAGTAGTAAATAAAATAAAAAAATGAAATTGTACAAAGGAAAAGAAGAAGGACCAACGACCAACGAATATAGTGCACGTCGTAACTAGCAGTTCCAAACCAGAGGCCTTCTACTGCTTGCTTACTGTGCTACTATAACTTGGAATGTCAATAATTCATGTCAGATATTGAGTTCGTCTGTACAGTAATTATGTCCTATTCGCGGTCATGTGGTCTTGTTGAGGTAATGGTTTTCAATATTTTTAGTCATGAGTTGGAAAAGTAGTCAGGTAGTCAGTGGATGAAGTAATTGTTCAGTGAGGTTGAGGAAGGTTGGTGGCAGGATTTAGAGTTTGTACAAGGAGGTTTGGATGAGTAGATAGTTTGTTGTCTTCATTGGTAGTAAGTCGAGTGATGTAAATATCTATGGATTCCATTTTCAAATCATGGTAAATATCAACATTACGGGCGTACCAAGGAGCCCTGGCTATACAAAGAAGAAGGTTAAACTTAAATAAGGGATTAAGGAAGAATTAAAGGGTTGTTTGCCTGAAGAGCAGCAGTTACTTGAAACAAAGCAACTAAACTACAGTACTTGGCAGAACTCTGTGAGAAGTATCTAGACTTGCTTCTCATCCACCACCCCCTCCCGCTAAGCCCCCAAAGGCTTCTCGCCTTGGACTCACACTCCTTAGCTTTCAACACCTTCAAAACAACTTAGGGCCTTTAGTTATACTAACTCTCTACCAAGCATCTTCAATGCTTCATAAAACTTTTTTTTCATTTTATTAAATATATTTAATAAAGAATAATTAAAGAAGGTCGTAAACATTTTAATATCTACGCTAAATACGAGTAGCTAAGAGTAGAAAAATATTATATATTTTTGTAGGAAACTAAATCAACACTTGTAGGAAATAACAGTCATTGTTATTTGAAAGAAATTATATATATGAGTTGTCTTCAGCTATTCAAAGGGACTACTTTTGCCCGATGACTACGAATGTCGATATATCGTTGTGATTCTTTTTTGTGTGAGTTTTCATCGGTTTTTCTTTTTCCTTTGTGAACTATATATATATATATATATATATAAAATTTAATGAAATTACCAAACAGAGAAGAGATAGGGATACCAAGCACAATTGTTCGCAATTGTTCCAATTCCCTTTGACTCATTTATATTGTACTGCTTATCTGAACTTCTGATTTACCTTCTCTTAATTCTATTACTTTAATACCGGGTACGGAGTGCACCGCTGGCGGTTGCCGGTTACTTGCCGTTGCGTCCACAACGTGCTTAGCCTCCCTTTCTCTTTTCTCCTGAAGACGGATTACCCGAAAATTTGAGTTTGTACGTGTGTTTCTTTATTCTGTGTGTTACTCTTCTTGAATTTTGAACTCGTACATATATATATGTTTACACACGAATCTTACTTAGGGAAGTGAGAAACGTTTTAAATGAAACCAAAACGTTTGGTATTCAAGAATTTTTTTTTCAAACTAGAATACTGACAGAGAAACTGGATTTACTGTTACTTTTATTCTGTCAGACGGTCGATACGTTATTTATATTATATATACATAGTAACAACAATTAAGCATGTAAAGATGTTTTAAAAATTACAGATAATAAAACAATATTAAGTATGACACCTAAGTGGCTTGGTGGTAAGGTCTCAGATTTCCTCATAAGATGGCTGATTTTGGTGTGAGTGAGGTACCGTATTGAAATCGAGGTATGAGGTACCGTATTGAAATCGAGGTATGAGGTACCGCATTGAAATCGAGGTATGATTCTAATTGATGTATTAAAGTCCATATCTACCAACCCTTAAAGTCGAACAGGCAACCTTGAACCACATCTTGTTTGTTATAAGTTATAAATAACCCCTAGTTATTAATAACCTGAAATTAATCATTTTCAATTTAAAACAATGCTATGTTATCAAAAAATATTAAATGAGAATAAATATTTCATCAAGAAAATGTTTATACCATCTATTTTCTTCAAAGATTATTATAAACGTTCAAGAACAGTGAAATCATCTTTTGTAAACATTTGCTGAAAATAACTTTTACAGGAGTGGTGAGTCACCAAAATATTACGTCTCACTTCAAAAGGCTAGAGGTTCGCTCTTTGAAGCGTATCTATATCAGGTTATTTACTACAAAATCAAAAAGACCATCCAAACTGGACATACACAAGCTAAACATTGAAGAACAGTAACAATCCGAGTAATAAAACACACTTAGCAACTAAAATTTTCAGAAAACCTCTCTTAAAGAGAAAAGAGAGAGACAGACCATCCGGAAGATGGATTTTCCAAAAATTTGAGTTTTAGTAAGTAAATATTACATTGGTATTTACATATATTATACAAACTATTATGACTAATGTTTATAAAGTATGCCAACAGCTTACTAAAAGCTTTTGCATAAATATATTACAAACATGATACAATTAGGCCAAGAATTGATATCTATGAATGTAAATAACGTCACTTCTTGCAGGAAAGTCTGGTACATATTGTAGGTTTCTTCTATTTTGTGGCCTGGTAGACGTAGTTTGATGGTAACCTGCTACCCGGAAAGTTTATTCAAGCCCTAGTACAACTGATACACAAAAATAACAACCCAAGGAAAAAATAGGCTGAATTTAGCTTACATGAATAAAACACAAAAAGTTCTGGTCAAAAACTGCAATCAATGTATCAAAAAGAGCTTTTCACAAAAGATCAAAAAATGATTTCTAGGCCAAAAAGTGTGTATTATACACGTGGCTCCCGTCATTTTCACTGTTATATCGGTGACCTCGTCATCAGGAAGATAATACTGAGTTTTGTGTTCATTTCTGTGTGTTCTTTTTGTGAATATGCTTATTTACTTCCTGCAACAATGTATATATATTGGTAGGTTTTTAATTGTAGTATATATATCGGAAAAAATTTTTTTTTTTTAGTAAAAATGTGTTTTTAGACATTTTGTTTCTCCTGAACTGCTTCGTTTAGAGTAATGAAACCTAGTGATTATTATGAAATTGATAATAGCGTTAACCAAAGAAAAAAAAGGTAACATTTTTGAATAATTCAAAAGGTCAGTTTTGCTATAAAATATAAAGTGTTTGACCTATGATTGACTCTGAAGTTTGTGGGCTCGATAGGGGTCACACCGTTTGACAGACGATAATGATATTACACCCAAAAATACCATGGGAATAAGCTGAATAACTTTTTTGATCAAATCATATGGACGGCAATGCATTTTACGGTACATTCTATGATTCATTAATTTTTTTTGAACGCTGAACGGCTAAGTACACGAAAATAAAAATTTATCCAAAAAGAATTAAAAAAAATTATTAATCCAAGAAAAAAAAAGATCAAGAAAGTTCAATAGTAGCAAAGGCAAATAAAGCTATAAAAAGTGAAAACTCAACCTGGACCAATAAACTGAGCTGTTCTAGTCAGATTTGTTTAAATTGACACTGGAATTTTCCAAATATTGGGCAAAAAAGCACAATTCTTACCCAAACTATGCACTGTCAATATGTATGTATAATTTTAAAGGTTTTTATAAAAACAAAGTCACCAATGATGCAGTACAACAAACAATTTTAATGTACACTTCAACCCAAATTCAGCCAGAATAACCAAAAAAACTGTTTTTTTTTTACCCTGAATGGGTTCAGGGAACGTGAAAAAACGAATAAATCCATAAAATAAATTCGAAATATAATTTTTCATAACTACAGTAATTACTTTACTTATACTAATGTGAACACGATAAACGATTGATTAAAGGAAGTTAAAAATATCTGAAATAAAAATAATCAATAAATGTTTTTGAAACAAACAGAAATGCAATCAACGTATAATGAAGAAAAAACAACAAGTCATCTGTCCAGATGACACAAATCAGTTAATATGTTTTGTGATTTATTGTTTAAACAATTTAACCTTTAACATTGTAAGTCAAGAAAAAGTTTAAACAGTGGAAAATTGCTGAAAACAGTATTAATGGAAAACAATAATATTTTTAGCAAAAGAATAGAACTTGAAGACAAAAGCGAAAAGAAATAAGTCTAACAAATTTAAGGGGGGATTTGTGATAAAAAATTGAGGAGAGTTTTAAGAGAGACAAAGGCAAGGAAGGAAGTTGGAAGAAAAGTGAAAAGAATAAGGTTTGGGAGGGGTGAGGGGAGGAGGGGGGACTTTAGAAAGAGACAGAAACAAGAAAATCGGATCAGGCCAAACAGAGTTGTCACTCTGCGCACAATTAGCCTTTGTCATCGTGAAAACCTCTCACGACCACTCATTCATATTTAAATAAAGAGAAAATCTTCGTAATAAAGCTTAAAGAAATAATATTTATAATGTAAAATAATTATAAAAATACGCAAACTTTTGTTTTTTTGTATTTCAGAAAAAACTCTTTCAAAATCTATTGAGAATAAAATTACAATGAGCATTTATTAAAATAAATTTAGTTTTCGTATCTATTATTCTTGAAGACCGAGTGCTTTATGTTAAATATAAAACAAAGTTTGCCATTTTTGAAAGACTTAATAAATATATTCAAAAATTCAAAATAGGTTCTTTAAGGCTTTGGTCCAAAGAATTAACTAGTCATTATAAGCCGACGTTTCGACAGTTGTTCAGCATTTTCAAGGCTAAAAACAATTTATTGAAAACATAAATACTGAAAACAAATAAGTCTATAGAATATCAGTATTTGTTTTCAGTACTTATGTTTTCAATATTGTTTTTAGCCTTGAAAATGCCGAACAATTTTCGGCGAAACGTCGGTTTATAATAAGGAGTAGTTAATTCTTTAATATGAATCTTCAAGATACATGTTTTGAATTTTAAAAATCAATAGTCCAGAAACTATATCAATATTAATAAACATACACTTACTGTCTCTAATTTTTGGTTTAACCGTCATCAAGAGAGAAGAGATAGGGACACCAAGAACACTTGCAAAGCAACGGTTGGAAACCAACTCCTGATAACGGTTAAACCGAAATTTAAAGATTGTGTGTTTTTCTATTTAGTGTGTACCTATAGTTTACTCTGAAGCGTTTGTTCTCCTTTGTGAGCCGTTTTCTTGAAGATAATATTAACGAATATAATCATATTTATTTTACCCTGGAAAAAACCAACGTCATATATGTATGAGTATCAATGTAACTTAGAGAACTGTGAGTCCTTACGATCTTATGCAGACCCCACAAGAGGGAGGTGCAGCCGATATTTAACATAAATATCACAGTTAAAAACAGAAATGAGCAATTACATCTGCATTTTTTTATTGTTAAATTGAAGAAGAAATAGAGAGTGCACTGGCACAATCATTATTTCTTATTTTCCAAGGTTTCCAGGCTACCATTTTTCGATCCGATTTCTTCAGTTACTAAATTATCTAAATATCAGTGTTGGAAAGCAGAGCCAAGAAAAGGCCCTAATCTTACATATGTTTGTTCTTACTCAGCCATGATCTCACGAAGACATAGAATACTTCAAGTGGACCTAAAAAGAATAAGATCTTTCAACCGTAACAAGCGATCTTCATCAGAGTCAAAAACCCAACTGAAAGACAAGATGCAAAAACAAAGTTCCTTTGAACCCCTCACCATAATGTTTTCTGCATCTTCTGTTTCCGTTTGGTTCTTGACTCTGACGAAGACCACTTGTTACGGTTGAAAAATATTCTTTTATATATTCTTTATATATATAATATATATATATATATATATATATAAAAGATTTCACATAAACACGTGAAATAACAATCAATGATTAAGCCACAATAAAAATGGGAAAACAAGACTAAGATCTTTCAACCGTAACAAGCGGTTTTCGTCAGAGTCAAGAACCCAACTGACTCTGACTCAGTTGGGTTTTTGACTCTGACGAAGACCACTTGTTACGGTTGAAAGATCTTAGTCTTGTTTTCCCATTTCTTATTGTGGTTTGATCATTATATATATATATATATATATATATATACATAAAAGATTTCACATAAACACGTAAAATAACAATCAATGATTAAGCCACAATAAAAATGGGAAAACAAGACTAAGATCTTTCAACCGTAACAAGCGGTTTTCGTCAGAGTCAAGAACCTAACTGACTCTGACTCAGTTGGGTTTTTGACTCTGACGAAGACCGCTTGTTACGGTTGAAAGATCTTAGTCTTGTTTTCCCATTTCTTATTGTGGTTTGATCATTATATATATATATATATATATATATATATATATATATATATATATATATATATATATATATCAGGGTTGCGGAGTCGGAGTCGGAGTCGGAGTCGGAGTTGGTCGGAGTCGGAGGTTTTAGCTAGGAGTCGGAGTCGGAGTCGGAGTCTGATTTCTAAGAGTACTAGGAGTCGGAGTCGGAATAATTTATCCGACTCTGACTCCTTAAGTCCAATAAAATTATTTTTGTTACATGGTTTCGCTGTTTGGTTTTACAAGTTGCACAATTTAGCAGTTTTTGTATGGTTTTGCTTTTATTTTTGGAGGCAGTAGTGAGTGTGTGCAGTGTATATGTTAGCTACAATAGGTGGTCTCTCCAGATGGAAACAAAAAAACAATCCATCAATATTAAAAAATTAAAATACACACTACGGACAAGTTATCTTTGCCAGTCTTTGGGGTAAAAGTTTCTGTGGTTATGTATTTGTAGTTGTTTCCTGTAAGGAGAGTGAAACTATATATATATATATATATATATATATATATTTCCACTTAAAATTCGAAAAAACGATCCAAACTGGACGCAAATCAGTTCACAAACGAAGAAAAGCAACACACAGAGAAAGAGACACACTTACAAACTCAAATTTTCGGATGATCCGTCTTCAGGAGAAAAGAGAGAAAGGGCGACCAAGCACGCCGGAAACACAACGGCAGGAAACCGTCCCGGCAACCGACCGTGCTGCCACGCGCGCCCGGTTCAGGAAGTAATGAAGTAGAGACGATCAGAAGAAAATTAATATTAAAATTAAAATTAAGAATTAAGAAAGCAGTTCTGGTTGATTGAAGGTAAAATAAACAGCACGGTATTCCTTTTTATACTTCCTTTTTATACTTCATTTATCTTCCTGCTGTTTATTTTACCTTCAATCAACCAGAACTGCTTTTCTTAATTCTTAATTTTAATTTTAATATTAATTTTCTTCTGATCGTCTCTACTTCATTACTTCCTGAACCGGGCGCGCGTGGCAGCACGGTCGGTTGCCGGGACGGTTTCCTGCCGTTGTGTTTCCGGCGTGCTTGGTCGCCCTTTCTCTCTTTTCTCCTGAAGACGGATCATCCGAAAATTTGAGTTTGTAAGTGTGTCTCTTTCTCTGTGTGTTGCTTTTCTTCGTTTGTGAACTGATATATATAATCATATTTTGTACTATACTGCTAGCTAAATCCTTTACGATTCTAATATATACAGTATTTAACACATCATTCATATTTGATAGCAGCACAACCAAATATTCATCCATAAGGTACATGAGCTGTTTTTGTTTTGGTTGTGATGTCACACAGGATCAACGCAGAACCTGCTTTTGAGTGAGGTCACTGTGGATTACATCGGATAACAATCTGATTGTGATCCTAAACATTAATTCATGCTGCCACCATGCTAACGCATTGTATACGACTAACTAATCTAAACTAGTGTTCCAGATCAGCCACTTTTCGGCTAGATTTAGCCGATTTTGGCCTCATCTACCTGAAAGAATTTCAGAAATTATAATAGTATCTAGCCGTTTTTTAAAGGCCGTTTAGCAGAGAAATTTCAGGTCTTTCACCTTATAATCTAGCCGTTTTTAAGGTTAGTCTTAAAGTATCTAGCAGTTTTGTAAATCTGTATCTGGCAACACTGACTATTCTAAACGAAGAACAGCTGATTCTGGCTGAAGCAGTGTCTCCCAGTGATTATTTTTCGTTTCCTTCATTTTCGGTAGTTTTTATCACAGTTTTCTTTAATAGAAATATGCGAGATTATGATAAACCTACTTCAGAAAAAACTATTTTTTTATGTTTTACATTAAACATCAACATAAGTATTTATTTACTTTTTTGCAGATTTACAGAAATTGATTGCCGTAATAAAGCAAACATTATTTACATTTTAAATTAAACATCTATATTTATTTTTATTTTTTTACAGATTTACAGAAATAAATAATACATATTTTGAAAATTATTCTTACGAAACTTGGTACCCCTAGCATGGCTTCGAAACATAAATCTGCCGTATTTGAACATTTACATTAACCAGTGATTTTCAGCATTATGTATGTCAGTGCATAACAGGCCAAAATGGCGAAGAAACAACTTGTGGTGTTAAACTTAGTGCTTCTGTTGGTGGTACTTCTAAAGGCCATGCTCCTACTCGTGCTTCTAACTTAAAAAGACATTTGGAGCGCTACCATCCTGACATCTTAAAACTTGTACAAGACAAAGACAAAGGCTCATCTGAGACACCAACAGCATCAAAATCTAAAACTTTTTACTGAAAACAAACCTGCTACAGCATCTCTGACAAGGTTTTTTTGTTAGTGATAAAGTGACTATATCAATGACCCAGATGCATTCAAACGGAACATTGTTAAGATTACCGTTCTCAACGGTATTTCCTTGAGATTCTTTTCTCGGCCTGAAGTGCTAGCACTGATTGGTGAACGGCACGAAAACTAGGAGTGGCTCTAAACAGAGATTCCATAAGGAAACTTAGTAATGGATGAATATGAAAGCCAAAAGGAACAGCTAAAGAGAAAACTAAACAACAATTTGTATACTTGAAAATGGATGCATGCACACGCCACCGTGTTAATTATTTTGCTGTTAATGTTAGGTATGTGGATGAAGGGAAAAATACGACCAAAACCTTAGCCATTAAAGACACTGAAGCCCAACATTCCAGTACCTTTTAAAACAATTGGTAAAAGAAGTGTTGAAGACTTTGGTATTCAGAAAGACCATGTATTATGTATTGTCACAGATAATGCGTCCAACATGCTGAGTATAGTAAAACAATGAATGAAAGAGAAGATCCAAGTATTACAGAAGAATGTGCAGCAGAAATTCATGAAGAACAACCTGGGCCTAGTCTCAGTAGGCAGCCAATTGACTGGGATGACTTAACAGAGAAGCAAAAGGATATAATTTCTTTGAAGGGTTTGAGGAAGTACCAAGTTCATTAGACGAGTTTTATGACGTAGCAGCCCCCATTTCAGAAATTGAACACCAGCGTTGTTGTGTTCATACACACCAACTTGCAGTGAACGATGCTCTTAAAGAGCACATTCCAGTCATCTTATAGCCAAAGTCAGAAAAGTTGCTATTGCAGCAAGAACACCAAAGCTTGATGCCATTCTTAAAAGAAGAGCGGAAAAGGAGCTTATAAAAGACCAGTTACTCGCTGGGGGTAGCACTTATAACATGGTAAAACGGCTTGTTGAATTGAAGCCTATTCTTATCGATATGGCAAACCCAGATGTCAATCTTTCAGAAGCGCAATGGATGCAACTTGAAGAACTGGGGACCTTCTTAAGCTTCCTTTTTCAAGTAACAAAAAAACTTCAAGAAGAGGATCTCACTCCTGGAATGTTCTTGAAAGAGTGGAAAATGTTAGAACATTGCTTATCCAAGCGTGGTGGTTTTACTTGCAGAAACAATGTGTGAGTCAATGCTCAAAGAGAAGTACAACTGCTTAATAATAAAATTCTACTGGCTGGAGCATATGTAGACCCAATGAATAGAGTGTTGTTATCCGAAACCCAGAAAGATAAAGCAAAATCGGCACTTTGTGACCTTGCCGTGAGGATTTTGGGCTTAAATGCAAAGGAATCTACTGAAGATCCAGACCTATTTCAACCACAGACTCAGAGGAAACCTGCGATGAAGAGGATTTTGAAAAGTTTCTCGATCAACAAGATCATAAAGCAAGGTCAAAGCGGCGTAAGCTAGAGGAAACAGCTAAAACTCCACCTTCAGTGAATAAAGGCTTAGCAAATTTCAAGCTAGACTTCCATGCTGCATTACAGCAAGTAGAACAGATAGATAAAAGTCAAAGTTGAATGTTCATGAAGCTATAAAGCAATACCCTGAGATAGTGAAAAGATCTGCAATGTTGGCAGCAGCACTTCCTCCAACACAAGTGAGTGTTTGAACGTCTGTTTTCAGCGCTAAGGTAATCAGGAAGACCAAAGGGCTGCAATGAAAGAGAAACTCACTGAAGCCATCTTGTTTTTGAGAGAAATTATTAAATTTTTATTTGCAAATTTCAATGATAGTCTGTAAGTTCTTTAATTATGAATAAAGCCATTTTTTTTTTTTTGCAGTAAAGCCAAATTGATTCTGCAGTAAGTACTAGGTAGGGCATCCTTCATTAACCTTTCCTCATGATGATTTGTCACATTTTTTCCTAGTATTGTGATAGAAGGTTTATAGAATGGACAAATGCAGTAACAGATTTTTTTGGTGGGGGGGGGGGGGGGGACAAACTGAAAAGAAAATATACAGCTTGACGTGGCAAACTTGCCATGACAGATTTGAAAGTGCTCACAAGCTGGTAAATGATCATGAGCATAAATAATACCATTATATATTTAAATATATATATATTTATACGTGATTATGTGCATATATTAAAAAGCTGGGTGAGTGTATATGTGAGTATATTTATCATACAAGTGAATGTTAAAATAAAAAAAATATACATGAAAAATATTTATAAAATGCTTGCTGAATAGGTGTGGGAGGCAGAATATGGTATATAGATCTGCAGAATAGATTTCCATGTAGGGGTCAGAGAGTTAAGGAGTCGGAGTCGGAGTCGGCGGAATCAAAGGAGTCGGAGTCGGAGTCGGAGTCGGCATCCTAGCAATTCTAGGAGTCGGAGTCGGAGTCGGAGTCTGACCTTTTACCATCCGACTCCGCAACCCTGATATATATATATATAACTAAAAAATGATTGATCGGGATGCGGTCAGTTTCTTCCACTTTTTAATTCAAACTCTCATTGCCGACGTTTCGATTTTATTCAAAATCTTTTTCATAGGCCTACAAACAGAGGAAAACAAGAATTTTAATACGTACATTTTTAAAACACAAACAAAAGAAGTACACTATGAACATTAAATACAATCTTAAGTATTAGGATAACAATGACAGATAATAAAAAAGAGAACAAGATGGAGTCTAAATGTAGGCCTAAATTGTAGGCCTATGAAAAAGATTTTGAATAAAATCGAAACGTCGGCAATGAGAGTTTGAATTAAAAAGTGGAAGAAACTGACCGCATCCGATCAATCATTTTTTAGTTGTATATCTGTCACACGGTCGAGAAGTTATTAGTGTTTATATATATATAATATATATATATATATATATATATATAATAGATAGATAGATAGATAATATATGATTTACCTAGTCCTGATAAAAAATTTATTTTGTTTCTACATCACGGTCGATTCTTTTATCAATATTGATATATATATGTATATATACATTCAAGTAATTCACGACAAATAAAACACGGATTAGAGCATTGGAGCTTTGCGTACAACACGTCGTCGGAAAGCAATTACCAAGATTTAGGAGGCGTCTGTAAGAAAAACAAGGCGATTTCGAAAATATACGGGAAGTAGTGGGATAAGAAATACAATAATTAATTTTATTTCATTTAATCTGTTAATTTTCTATTAATTGCTATTGTTGGTTCGCTAACTGCGCTGGTTTTCTTTCTTTCTCCCTAAATTATTTTGTATAGTACATTTGATCTTGATCTCTTTTGTTTATATCTTTTTTTATTTAATTCTGATTATAATCCTTGTTCATTATCTCTAATCACCCATGTTATGACTACAATGTTGGTCTTCAACCGCAGCTTCGTCTGATGCAACTATATATATATATATAGGTGTGTTCTCTAATCGGGGTTCGGTCAATTTTCCAGGATAAAAAATCAAACTCTCGTTGCCAACGTTTCGGTTTTATTTAAAACCTTTTTCATAGGCCTACAAACAAAGGATAATAAGAAATCACATATCTTATGTAAGTTTTAAATAAAACCGAAATGTTGGCAACGAGAGTTTGATTTTTTATCCTGGAAAATTGACCGAACCCCGATTAGAGAACACACCTATTCTATCAAACGGTCGATATATTATTGAATCTGTATATATATATATATATATATATATATATATATATAATAAAGTTTTATTTCTATTCCACGGTCAATAGTTATATATATATATATATATATATACATGATTGGTTATACACGACTGAATATTGTCGATCGATGATCTTCTTCTCCAACTTTTCAAGTTTGCGGAAAATTAATTTTTCGTTGTGAGAACAACGGTTCAAGGAATGAATTCTTCTTGTCGACGCGTTTCGACTGTCTACTGCAGTCATTTTCAAGACACAAAACAGGTGAATGAAATGAATGAATGAAAATTTCTTTATTAAAGGCCTTATGCCCAAGGTATACAAGGCTGGGGTAGCCGTACGGAGAGCACTGGGTGCTCTCCACCAGGCTTTTTCCCCTTTGTACATAAACGAAACATAATAATAATAATAATAATAATAGTAATAATTATAATAACAATAATTATAAAGATTAATAATATAGTATTAGTAACAACTACAATAATAATAATAATAATAATAATAATAGTAATAATTATACTAACAATAATTATAAAGATTAATAATAGTGTAATATAGTATTAGTAACAACTACAATAATAATAGTGATAATAATAATAATAGTAAATATTATACTAACAATAATTATAAACATTAATAATATTGTAATAACAACTACAATAATAATAAAAATAATAATAATAATAATAATAGTAATAATTATACTAACAATAAGTAGCAACTACAATAATAATAGTTATAATAAAATAATAATAGGAATGGTAATAATAATACTAATAATAATAATGATTTTATAATAATAATAACAATAATATTTCTTCCCTTTGTGGAACTGTATTATCCCTCGGCTCCTGTGTAGGACAGCGTCAACATAGGCCCACTACCTGTTCCTCTACTGGGTTGTTGTCCATATCAGCCGCAGCTCTGCCCATCCCAGCCTCTTCCAAAACAGGTGGGTTACCGGTATCCTTATATAGCCGAGAGTCAGGGGGGGTGAGCGCTGATTGGCTGTGCTATTGTGGTTCTTCCTTCTCATTGGTTATTGGTTTGGCCTATTGCTGGGGCTTGTTCTCCGAGTAGCTTGAGTACTCTTGACATCCCAGTTTGTTGTCTATTGATTATAGGGCTATTTTTGGATATTTCTATTGCTTCATAGATTGGGAGTCTATTGTAATCATTGGTTTGCCTGATGATGGTGGTGTTTTCTGTAAGGTCCTGGCGGGATAGGTCGGAATTGTGTGCTTGTCTGGTATGGTTCTTTATAGCTCCTGATTGAAGGTGCATGGTGAGGCGTCTGGAAAGCGTTGTCTTCGTCATGCCGATATACTTGGCGTTAGCCAGGAGCTCACACTCTCCTTTTTTACATTTGTATTCGTACACGACGTTGACTCTCTGCAGATCGCTGGTTGCGGTGATGGGGCTGTTTTTTATGACTAAATTTGTTGTGGTCCGGGCCTTATAATAAATATGTAATTTTATTCTGTCGTTGGGCTGTTTGCATTTTACGTTTCTTCGTATAATATTCTTAAGTGCGGCTTCTTCTGTTTTGTACTCCCTTATACATAATCATGTATAAAGGAAGGACTGCTACCGAAGTACACTAATATATATATATATATATATATATATATATATATATATATAGTTCACAAAGGAAAGAGAAAAACAGATAAAAACACACACAAATGACTCACAACGATATTTCGACATATTCGTCGTCGTCGGGCAGAAGTAGTCTTTATATATATTCTCACGGACTTAGTTTAAATGAGTGTTTCCGTGTACAGGTTCTGAGAAAGATAACAGATAACAATTCGAAAGTCACTCTGAGATCTTCAGAAGAAGCTCTTATTGGTCTTCTGGGGAGGTAGATCTGCTCCTGGGCTTAACCTCAATCGTTGATTATTTCTTTTATTTATTTTAATCTCTTAATTTATCCTTTGTCTACTTACTTATATTTTTATTTTTGTTTTGGTTTTTTACTCGTGCTGATAGTTTTTGTTTTCATTCGTTATTATTTACTTTTGCTTTTATTTCTTTATCTCTCCTTGCCTCCCCTCCCTCCATAGGTTGGCTGCACTGTTTGAGTGCTACTTCAGGACCACTGACCAGTCGTTTCCTGCCTGCGTAGCCACTAGTTCCTTTCTTCCTGATGACGAGGCCATCAAAATATAGTTGTGAGTTCCTGTTTCATTTCTGTGTTTTCTTATTGTCAATTTAGTTTATATATATATAAACTATATTCTCAAAAAGAACACACAGAAAAGAGATCACAAAAACTCACTACTATAGTTCGATGGCCTCGTCATCAGGAAGATAGAAACTAGTCGCTCCGAAAACAGGCCGGTCTTCTTGAAGATGAACTCAAGCAGTGTAGTCAACTTACAGAAGGAGGGGAGACAAGGATTGATAAAGTATATAATAACAAAAATGAATAATAAATAAACGGAATCATTTAAATAAAAATTGTATTTTTTTTAGTAACTTAATTAATCTTTTGTTTACATACTTATTTTATTTTTAGTTTGTTTTTTTCAATTTAACAAAGAACAAATTAAATTAATTAATCAATTAATTAATTAATGATTAATAAGTTAACAAATCAATTAGAACAAAAGAAAGAAATCACATAGTCAACCGTGCATTCCCTCAAACAGCTTCTCTATAAAAAGCACACAGGTCTGGGTTACGATCCCATTTATTGGTGATCCATCCATCCAAATAGCTAAAATATTACAACAATATGGGTTAACCAAAAACTGAGGCGACTTAAAGTCCGTGTTATCCGTGTTATGACCTCTAAAAAAGGTCATCAACTCCTTTCGATGAGTTGGGTATATAAAATGTCGTGCTCTGATTACCCTTCACATTACATAGGTATGACAGATCGTTTAATAAACGAATAACAGAACATACGAGGGCGGTTTGATAACTCCGTGATTTTTTCGGCAAAGAAAGATTTTATTTTTCTACATAGTCACCTTTTAGCTCGATACATTTAGTCCAGCGTTTTTCTAATTTTTTTATTCCCTCCAAATAATACGTTTTCTCAAAGCTCTCAAAAATACGCGTTTGTTACGGTAATGACTTGTTCACTCAACTCAAATCTCTTACCGCCCAGCCATTTCTTTAGGTTTGGAAAGAGAAAATAGTCGTATATAAGAAGTACAGCACAAAAGCATATCCCACAACAATAATCAATTCATCTCCAATTTCGCCAAACCTCTAGTCACCAATAAACATCAATTTTATCCAGATGGAAATATATAAATTTTACAAAAAAAAAAACAATAAATTCCGCGAAATATTTATTCTGAAATCTTACATAATCAATAAATCACTGCGCAATAATTCTTCCGTTTGCCTCAACGGGCCAATCCCCAACTGTTCAACTTTTCTTAAATTATTCATATTAAAAAAAAATGTTGGTTCGTTACTTATATTGTTATTTTTATGATTTTCATTTGTATTTTGTTATAGTTTTCTGTATAATTTCGGTATGTTTTCTGTACTTAGCCTTAATGTGAATGTAAAGGGCTTTGCCTAACCATTACAAATGCACCTGTATCCCAATATGAAATATATATACACACCATACCCCCACCCACACCCACTTCCCTCCTAGTTAGTTGCACTACAGCACCGACCTTGGGTATGTACTCTGTTTCCTTATTTCATGTTATATCATTAATTTTATACTATAGATAACTCTCTGATGTCATTGTTTCTGAGTTATACCAGAAGAAGAACACTACGTGTTCGAAACGCGTTAATCATTTTATATGATTGAACTTCTATTTGTGGAGACTTGTTCATTAACTTGTTACCCTATAATGACTAATACCTGTTTTGGTATTATATCACGCTCCCAGCTTATACAGCCATATCGCAGATCATAACATCAAAACAGACTGATGCCTTTTTTACGCGAAAGCTCTTTCGCCGCATCTCGGAAGCAACAAGCACTAGCCTAGGATAGAGGCAAACAAAACCTCCGAGATACGCCCGAGGTGGACCACGCAGAGGCGAGCTTCCACGACCCTACATCACAAAAATGAAAACCTTTTAACATTAATAAAAGCAAAGCAAAATGTCCTACAAAACTAAAAAATATTCTTCTTAATAAAATTTAAAAAGAAGCATATTTCTAGGTATTTTTAACTTCTAACTTTTAGTGTTATACCACAAACTGGAAAATAAACTCCCGTTATTTTAGACTTTCATGAAAACGGAAACAAGAGAAAATTAACTAATACCACATAAGAACTGATTTCTCAGCTTAGAATATTTTTTTAGGTTCAAAAGCAAAATTGACTTAGTTCCTACTTAAATACTACTCACTTAGTTCAATGAAAGAGACGCTTGACTGACGAACAAGATATGAGGCTTACCTAAAATTATAGACTGAGATGAGTTACACGTTTAACAATAAACACTCACCTCTACAAGTGGATAGGTAACTGTTTATAATCATACTTAACTGAAACTGTAGTCTGATTTTTATTTTAATGCGACAACTGGAATAAATTGTTGTTGGAATAAAAATACATTTATTCTAGGAACTATAGGTTATACAGGCCATAAAAAAACTTCATCCAAATTTAAAATATATTCGATATTTATGCTCGTATAAAGTTGAAAAAAAATGTAGTTCTGTAAAGTGCTTAGATAGGAATGCGAATAAATCCATAATAACAATATGGAAATTTAATATGATCTGTTACGAAAACAACAATCAGAAAGCTTGATTTGTGGTACAAAACTATTAGTCATTTTAATAAAGTTGTCTTTAACTGCTTCTGGTACATCAGAGAAAGGCTAATTGAAAGAGCTCATTGTAAAACACAAACAATTAATCTTCTTGGCTAAAGAAGAACTTTTTTTTTAAAATTTCTTTTTTTCAAAACACAAAGAAAAGTTAATTCTTGGTATGTGTGAAGCAATCTATGATTTTGATTAAGTAATCAATAAAATTGATAATATAGGAAACGTCGAGATTTTCAAAATGTAATCATTTTAAATTGCAACATATGTTTTTCAAGTTATATTAAATTATATTAAATCTTCTTTAATTTCAAATTAAACCAGTTTTCAAAATGGTTTAAAGCATTGGATGTTAGGTATAAATATTGTGCAGTGTAATTAAACAATATAGTATGTTATGTACATAAGATGGTTTGTGCGAAGGTATGGCAGTAAGTTATTAATTAGGGCAAACAGTTTTCTGGAGTTTGCAGTGTTGCCACATCTCCATTCCGCCAAACCTTCATTTTTTAAGTGATCCATATTTAAGTGATCTTCATTATTTAGATCCATAACTTTAGATCCTTTTACAAAGTTTATGCAGTTTCATTGATATTGTTAACACTAGGTAGGATATGTTTAGTTTCTATCATAAGCAGCACAAATGAATTATGTAAATAAAATTTGCTGGACATAATCTCTAAAAACTAAATAACCATCAGATCTTAATAAGTAAGTAATCTTAGGATCGTAATAAATAAGTCATCTTCAGATGTTAATAAGCAAGTAATCTTAATATCTAAAAAGTAAATATTCTTAAGAAATTAATAAGTAAGTAATCTTCAGATCTTAATATTCATACAAGTAATTTTAAGATCTTTATAAGTAACTATCTTAAGACCTTAATAAGTAAGTAACCTTAGGATCTTAATAAATAAGTAATCTTAAGATCTAATAAGTAAATATACCTTGAATGGGAGCTTCTTTCAAAAAAGCGATGTAGTATGAATAATGGCATAGTTGTATATTCACTAAGATTAATTTATTAGAAATGTGTAATTGCCGAATTCAATATTTATATAGCTTACATTAAAATGGAAAACCTATAATACAACAAATAACTGATTAATTCATGAAAACAAAATTAGAGAATATAGTTTTCCCATATAAGACATTGTATTCATGAACAACGAGTTTCAAACACTTAGTATACGTCTTCAGGTTAAATCTGCTTACTGGGAAAGTGAGAAACACAAACAAGATTAGGCATCATTTGGGGCGGTATCCTTGAAAGTTCTACTAGCATCCAGGTTTCTTATACAGGTATCTCAAAGAATCACACTCAGGTATCTCATATAGTCCAATCTATAGATGGACGCAGCCATAGAATAACCTGTGACACCAACAGCATAGGGACTATTTGTTTCCTATTCAGTGTAATTACCCTTGAAAAAAAATTAATTCATATATCATAACATGGAACATCAGAATAGATGACTAAAGTCATGTATACCAAAGGACATGAGAATATTTCCGCTCCCTACGCGATGAATATGAGAGTATAAATAAATATGACTCGTCCAAACTGTATACCATATCTTGACGTTACTTCGAACCAGCTGTGGGACACTACTGCTTGGCAACTGAATGGACACGAATTTTCTCTTTATACTTGTGTTCCGTACTCTATTTTCAATCCATATATCAGACTGAAACGACTGGACCTAATGAGACGATATGAGATGCTATCCAGACTTATCGACAAAACATGAAATTTAATTCTACACAACAAAACACTGATATATACCACAGTTAAACCGATTTTGACTTATAGACTCGAATATGAGAATCAACCAAGCGTACAAATATCAAAAAAATCCCAACAACCCGATCCATAATCCTTCGAAAAGAAGTACAAGTTCTCTTTTATGTGTCTAATGATACCATATATAACGATTTGAAATTTCCTTTTATCCACCAAGAAATCCGATTATGATACTGCAATTTCATGAATCTTTACCTTCCAACCTACACCCAGATTGATACCAACCCTATTAGAAGGCTAAAAAGATCAGTAGAGATCTACTCAGCAATGCTAACTAATTTCGAGTGATCAGAACAATTTATACAGAGTACCACCAAAGCGTGGTTTCTCCACTTTTCTATTTCATTTTTTTTTTTACATCATATATCTCTATTGCTTGTTACCCCTCTAAGGAAAGTTATAATATAATAATAAATAAATAATTAAAAAAGTAGTTTATTTTCACTTTTCCTTTTAAACGCCCTGTATATCTTGTTTAAGATGCTATAATCAATTGGTACCTCCGACTTTATTTTTCAAAAAGCTTTTCTTTCGTCAACTTTGGTACTTTCAATGAACACTGAATGAGAATCACTACAGCATGATATTTCATCCAGAGGCTATGAGTTACAGGTAACATTGGGCCTAAAAAATCCAGCCCGACCCAACCCAGGGGCTTCAACCGAGTCGGGTATATATTGCAGTTTATTCTCCACTAGACAAACAAATCTCGGTCATCTGTTTTATCTAAATTATTTATTTTATACAAAATATTCCTTAGTTTAATATCCATGTATCGTTTTTATACATAATATATAAATATATGTTGATTAAATAAAATTACCAAGAGAGAAGCCCTGACCCGAATCGACCCGAACGTAATAATTGACATTTTGGTCCGAGTGTCGCACTCGGGCTTAGCATCTTACCTCCACTATGAGTCCTATCAAACTGCCTTGTCTAGTGGTACACTATGTATTGGCAGTATAAAATCCTGAATAGATAACTGAGAGTTCACAGACAAATGTCCAAGAGACAAGTTTGTCTTGTCTTTAGTTCACAAGACAAGTCCCAGTACCAACCAGCGCGCTACAAACTACCAGCACGATTTCCTTAACCTCTGTATCAAAGTTATATTGGGGTTAATAGCATGTAATTTTTTTCTCATTTTGCTGTATAGATTACTAACTACAAAACATCTACTTACGATTAACTCCTTGATATCTCAAAGAGTTGTTTAGTAATCTCAAGTGATTCATATCTATTGAGCACTCAGCGAGTATTTCTTTTTATAAATAACTCCATGTATCAATACCTAATGCTGAGAGCAAAACAAACACAATTTTATAACAAAAGAAACAAGAGTCAAGTAGTCTTTTCAAAACATGTTTTCTTATATTTGAAAAAAAATAGACAAAATCTTCAGATTACAGTTAAACAGCTCCAAAAACAACGTGACTAAATGAATTTTTATTCAAGTTAAACATTTCCATATTACAGTTAAACAATTGTAAAAAGAATGTGATTAAAATAAATTATTTTTCAGGTTAAAAATATCCATGTTTCAGTTAAACAACACGATTCAAATAATTTCTTTCTCAGATTACTGAACATCAACTGTAATAAACTTCTATATACAGTTAAATTATTGCAAAAACAACGCGATTTAAATAAATTATGTCTATGATATAATTCATAACATTGGATCAACTAACGAAATAACAAACAACAAACTGAAACAGAAATGTGAAAGAAATACACTAGATTTGTAGATGGATTTCCTATTCCTTCCTGCTTATAAAATATTCCAATTTGATTTTTTTTTAATTAATAAGTTGTTTTAGAGTTATGACTAGTATTGTAGAAAATTGAAAATAAACCGTTCCAAAACTGATTATTCTGAGACTTCATCCATAATTTCTAAGTATGGTTAAAGAACACAGAGTACCTGACCGTTGGTTCATGTTTTCCTATTTTAATTATTCATTTTTTATATTTGCTGCTCTTAATTAACCTACATAAAAGTTAAACATACAATATATATATATATACTAAGAAATGCATGAATATATATATATAATATTATATATATATATATATATATATATAACAAACAAATCAACCAAGGGTTAAGACATTTGAAGCAAGGCTCCTGTGACCAGGACAAAAAACCAAACATACCCAGAAACTGCGACATCCCACAATCATGAAACAGAAGTACTTTTTCCCAAAACTACTTCAACAGCACCTACTTCATTATGTTTATTTCTCTTATATTATCAATGAAACTAATTTCAAACATTAATTAACATTTTTATTGAATGTATTTATCAAAACTTAAAAGAACTGACCTTAATGTTTCCTTTATAATGAAACATTTTTGTTACTTTTCATTTGTTCGAACCAACAAGCATTATTAATTAATTAAATAGAAAGGAAAATGTCTTTAATAAAAAGCATTTTTTATTTAAGATTAAAGAATTATGAATGATTTACTTCGTTAAACAGAGAGAGCAATAACGAGAGTTGTTCTATAACATTACAAGTTATAACATCAATAATAAGTTTTTTTTAAAAATATTAACTTGTTATTAGCAATTTATTTTGAAAAGAATACATTAAAAAGAAATAATCATAAAAGGAAAATATTTAGGCTCTTACATTAATGATATGAGAAACGTATGTCACTCCATTATAAAGCAGCATAAAACTGGTGTGTGTTAAAGATGAAACAAGCTGTGGTAGTGTGCAGAGGAAAGTATTGGCACAGAGTAATCAACACTGTCCCTCGCATGTCCACAGTCCACGCCCACCCAAGCCTCCAACACTGCCAACATTTTCGACCCATTAAATACACTCCGCCCAGTTATTCCACAAAAAACACCGCCCTCTATTCATCTCAATTTCTTATTAATATCATTATTTAGCTAATTGCCGGTTTCTTTTCATCAATTATCTTTTGATATCTGATAGTCACGTCAACTTAAATATATTAACAATTACTTTTTCCTCTTATCTTTCACTTTTCATTAAATGTAACAACTTTTTTTTTTCATTTTGATATATATCTATCTTTTTTTTACAATAGTACCAAAGCAATATTGCTATCATACATTTTCAACAGCTATTTAAACCCAGTTTCTAAACATTTATCCTTTCCTTTTAATTAAAATTACTCTAACATGAATACATAGCAATTTGCGTAGGGCAAACTACAAACCATGTATATACTTTGAAAACAGAAAGCAACACGAATGAAACAGACACTATGACTCACTACCTATATTTCAAAGCTTTTAATTGCCATCTTGAGTAAAGGAAGTGGAGTGGCGGGGAGACGAAAGCTATGTATATATATATATATACATATAAATTACACAAAGCACGAAACAGAAAAAAGAATAAAAAAAACACTTACAGAATTCAATATTTCGAACAGTTGTTCGTCATCAGGAGTAGACTAGAAGAGAGGACGAAGTGAAAGAGATCTCCCCACGTCGAAGAAGTGGGGACCACTTTCAAGGACTTTAGTCCTTGTGGACCGTTTCTTATATTTAGTATATATACATATAATATATTATATATATAATATATATATATATATATATATATTATATACATATATATATATACTTTTTCGATGAAAATACTATACGAAATGGACAAATACCGACTTCAGGAGAGATAAGAGAGGGAAACCAAACGCACTGGTACAGAGACCGCCTCCAACTTTCTCTGTACCAGTGCGCTTGGTTTCCCTCTCTTATCTCTCCTGAAGACAGTTCAACCGAAAATTACAGACTGTAAGTGTGTGTTTTTAATTTCTCTATGTTTCTTTATGTACATTGAACTATATATATATATATATATATATATACGTATATATATATTATATATATATATATATATATATATATTATATATATAATATATTATGTATAATATATATATAGTTATATATATATAACGTATATATATAAATGGTTCAATGTACATAAAGAAACATAGAGAAATTAAACACACAATATATATTATATATATATATATTATATATATATATAATAGAAACATAGAGAAATTAAACACACACTACATATTATATATATATATATATATATATATATATATATATCACAATTTTTCTTTCTTTATCGAAGTTTGGTCTAAGGATAAAGAAATAAAAATAGTGTTGAATATATGTGGTCCAGAGAAGAAAACAGTGTACTCGTATATAGGTATATAGGATTTTAAACAAAAATTACAAGGAAAGGAATACAAAGATAGACACTGACATAACTGACTTCTACATTTCGACTATCATCGTCATCAGGAGGCGATGACTTGTACTCAATTTAGGACTGATTCAACGCCCTGCCTCCCAACGCGACATTTCGTTTCATGATGGCGATGATTGTTGAAATGTAGAAATGAGTTATGTCAGCTTCTAAAGTTGTTTTCGTACCTCTGAGAGGACGTTGTACCTTCTTTTTCGAGTCTGTACGATGTCATGTACTCGTTAAAACCCTTACTCTAAATATCCTTGACTATACAACATTTAAGATTCCCAATGTAGAATCTGCCTCGGTTATTGCACTCCGGTTATTACACTAAAATGGGTGCAAAATAATAAATGAGCCACAGTTTCTGTCCCTGAAACAGTACTAGAAGCTGAAAGATTATATGTGAGTATATTGGCAAACAAAACCGACAATTTTGTAGGTTTTTTTCCTTCAACAGTTACCCTGTTATGAGGGAATTCATTTTTAACTGTACGAATTAAATAAACTTATACAATTTATTTCTAACTAGAATGTACAAAGTAAATATAACAAATTCTAGGAATAAACATAATAATTGGTGAAGATATGTGATTTCTTCACTTATATTTACAGAACAAATATTTCGTTTATATAAAGCACATAACGGTCAGCTTTTGGCTTAGAATGAAGAAACATTTCTCTATTCTTGACATTAAATGTTGGCGACACCCCAAGTGGTAACCCATGAACACATGGTCGATTTTCTTGAACATGGATCCATCTGGTGAGAGCAAAAGCACCTTTTTTCTAACACGATCCTAGACGGGCTTTTAAGAGTTCATTTAAACACCTCAATTTTAGGTTCTCTATTTTATGGGTAGATTTCTTTAAGAATAAACATAACAGTCTTGTTCATCAGGGCTTTAGCAAAAATTGACTCTCTATGTCCAGTGAAGTAATCATACCTTCAGTTCAGGTCGCCTGATATAACTCTAGAAAGTCAAAGAGGCTGTATTTCTTTGGAATAAAAGGTACACGTAAATCATTGAGTTATTTAGACAGTTGATATGTGGGACACGGGATCTGACTGGCATGGGATTTCACATTACCATGTCAGGATTGATACTATCCTGAATTCACCTATCAGCATAGGCATTGAGATACTACCCTTAATAACTCGTATGTTAGATAGTCATTAATAACTCTTATAACAAAATAACGACCAATGAGGTTAAAAGGTTGTTCTATTTTATTTGCACCATCATTACTAAAGTAGATCTTTCTCAATACCATACTACCATAGATGGCCTCTTCCACTGGTTTCAATTCAAGTATGAATTTTGACTTAGATGAAAACCAAATATCTCGTCTTCGTTAGAGTATATTAAATGAAGAGCGTTAGACCTTAGTCCCATTCCAGAATTTGTTACTGTTGATTTTTATTTACCTATTATTTATCTGATTTCATTATTTTCAAACATTAATCGGCACTGCGGTCTTTCCAATCATTTTTCATTTATTTAAAAATTAAATTTTTATTATTGACTCAAATTATATATCATTTTGATAACTAATTCGTTCATTTGTTAAATAAATAAATGAACCTGTGTTTTTATGTTTATAATTTCAAGTTTCTTTATTAAAATTTAAATATACTTTTTCCCCTTGAATCTATTATATTTAAGATTAATATAATAGTGGAATTGAAATATATAAAGATAATAGCAAACTTAAATATGAAAAATGACTAAATGAAAATATGATTGGCTTAATATGAGTCAAACTGTTTATTATTTAAATAAATAATAAAAATTAAAAGACGACTGGAAGGATCTGACAAAGATGATTAGTCATTCAGGTACACTTATAGAGAAACTATCAGATAAATAATAGGTAAAATAAAACGAATAGTAATAATAGTAAATTAATCACAAATTAAAAGAAAAAACACTGAGAAACAACAATAATTGTCACTTTAATATTTTGACCTTGAGGTTATCATAAAAATTACTATTTGCCAGCCAAGTAGAATCTTCTTGTTCTAATGACAGCAAGGTCAAAATATTGAAGTCCATTTTGTTGTTGTTTTTGTGTTCTTTTTTTTTAAACGTTTGATATATTATTCTAACGTCTCATATTTCTACTAGTAAATTATAAGCATATATATATATATATATATATATATATATATATATATATATTGGCATCACTTGTTCGATAGTTTTTAAATACAGAATTCCTTGAATGCGATTAGTGCTGCTTGAAGATGCACTAATCGTGCAAAACCGGTCGGATGAATACGACAACAATTCAGGAGCTGTGACGGATTTATGTAATCGTATGACGCAACAAATATCCTTTAGAGGCAAAAAAAAATGCAACAGGTATTTTTAATAAATGCATGACGCATTTTAGGACGGTGGGTTCAATTTGAAGAGAACATTCAAAGTAAGCTATTTATTTTTACTTTATTTTATTTATTCCTTTGTTATTTATTTTTTCTTTTGTTTCGTTTTCTTAATATCCATATTAAATTTATTATGAATATTGTAATGTATAATTGAAGCTGTATAAGATATGCATGTAATACATTGTTGATTAAATCACAATATTAAATGGGAAAAAAAGACTAAGATGTTTCAACCGTAACAAGTGGTCTTTATATATTTATTTATTTTTTCTTTTCTTTCGTTTTCTTAATATCCATAAAAATTTATTGTTGAATATTGTAATGTATAATTGAAGCTGTGTAAGATATGCATGTAATACATTGTTGATCAAACCACAATATGTAATGGGAAAAAAAGACTAAGATGTTTCAACCGTAACAAGTGGTCTTCGTTATAGTCAAAAACCCAACAAAAACCCAGTAGTTGTTTTTGATTCTGACAAAAGACCACTTGTTGCGATTGAAAGCTCTTAGTCTTTTTTCCCTATTTCATATTGAGGTTTAATCATTGATTGTTATTTCACGTGTTTATGTGAAATCTTGTATGTAATATATTGTATATGGAGGGAGGATATATCAATAAACTCCCTGGTGTAAGAGTGTGCTTCCAACTTGAACAAATAACTCAAAGTAGGTTTGTTTACAACAGGAGCTAGGACTTGAGAAGGAGAAACTGGGTCAGAAAAGTGCAAGCAAAGAATAAAGGCATGGTGAGCCTGCGAGCGATCTGTTAGACTCCAACCCTCCTGCATTACTTTCACATTCCAAGTGCTTGAGCTTTAAAGAACAGGCAAGCGCAAATAACAATGTATTTCAGGTTTTGCCTCGAATTTAGATCACTCTTGGTCAAAGTAGAAACAAGTTTTAAATGTTCACAACATGAGTTCATTACAAGGAATGCATTGTCGCTGTATAATAAGGTCTATGTGGTGAATTATCAGGGTAGATTAGGTTACAGTGGCAGTCTCACAAGAGACCACACATAGGCCGAACTTTGGTCCTTTATGATACCAGACAATCAATATTCTACATAGAGAGTCCTAAATTTGCCTAACTCAAGTACATTCAGAGTAGGGATCTTTCACGAATGCCTGACATCGTACAGGCTCACATAAATAGTTCATATAAACTCAAAACAATTCAACTTATATAATAAATTGACATATTTTCTAAATTAATTTAACATAACAGTACAATATTACATATTACTAAATAACGAAGGTTTTTGAGAAGTATAGTTTAATTTATACACCGTTTTTGTGTGCTATGGAGGAAGGAAAGAAAAGCATTTGAGTGAAAAAGTGTATAAGAAAATGAAATGAAAGTCCAGTGAAATAAAATAGGTTTTGAATGGTCTTTCTGTGTTTATTTCGGTGTATATAAGTGTTGGTGTGTTTGTTTTATTCTCCGCATGTTTTACTTTGTTGTATTACATGTAAATTATACACTCTCGTAACTATTTAATAATTTGTTGAGATATATAATTTATAAATTTTTAGTGGAGAGTTTCCTTAAGAAAAAAAAAAAAGAAAAGGATCAGAGAACTCCAGCGAGGCTCTGGAGGACTGATGTGGAGAAGGGTTTCTTGTGAACAGCTGTCGCACAAGAGTCAGTCGGTTCTTAGTCCTAGGAGAAAATCCCAGGTCGATAGGCGCCGTTAATATATATATAATTTATAAATTTGAATAATGTCTTTCTGTCTTTTTCCATAAGCAATTCTTTTGAATATGGCCATGTTTCACTCATGTTGCAATTCGATTCCTTAATTGGATGTGTGTGTGTGTGTGTGTGTGTGTGTGTGTGTGCGTGTGTGTTTGTGTATGATTGTCAGTGTTTTTGTGTGTTTTCGCACTCGCGCGTGTGCGTATGTATGTTCGTGTATGTGTATGTGTGTGTATATACGCGTGTGTTTCATCCTTGAGTGCATGAGTTTTACATACTCTATGTTCAACATGTTCCACAAAGTCCTGCATGTTACTTTTACTCGTAATATTTAATATCAATAAGTTAAGATCTGCAAAATTGTTCTTCAGATTAAAAAACTGCTTTAAACCATGTAAGAAGCTAACTTTTAAAGTCCCTGATTATGTAGAACCTTTTGTTAATGAAAAGACAATGAAATGTAGATAATAAATATTAATTTTGATTTGATCGTTTAATGTAACCTTAATATATTTAATATGATTATCCAAACAACATACATGATTCTTCGTAAGTATTCACTTGTACTTCATGTGACTCCGATGTTAATATCAAGATGTCAACAAATATATGCATGTATTTTTATGTTATTACAACTGAAATAGAAACGATTTAAGAGACACACGATACGAAGTGACACAACTCACTTCGATATTTCAACCTCATCATCAGGAGAAAGAGAAGAAAAGGATGAGTTTAACTCAGAGAAGAAAAAGATGAGTTTAACTCACAACACATCTTCTTCTCCTTCTCCTGATGACGACGAGGTCAAGATATTGAAGTGAGTTGTGTGTTTCTAGGTGTTCTTTTCTTTAAATCGTATGATATTTTATCCCAACTGACCGTTTCATGTTTGCAATTGATATATAAAAGTGCATGCAGGTTGTGCTCTGTCCTTTCATTGTTTAATAATTATGATCTATACCAATAAATAAAACTCGTTTGACTTCCGACATTAGATATTTTCACTGGTTTTAATGATAAATGGATTTCTTTTACCCCTAGCATTCACATATGTGAAAAGGTAGAAAAGATATTTCTCAAGAGAAGTATAAAAGTATTTCTTTTCATAAATCTGATAGCAGTAGTCCGATTTTTATTTCAGAGTCAACACATTTCTTGAAGAGTCAGCAAGCAGTGAACCTCAATTACTAGTAGGTGAGGAAACCTAACCTTTTCTAAAGCGGAGAGTGAAGCCTAACCCTAGTGAAAAGACTGAGCAAGGCATCCTCAACATAATACTGTTCTGTTTAATCATGTCAAACAAAGTAATTAGTCTCATAAAGAAATATTATTCATGAAACATAATTCACAATCAAATATGCACATGCTCCCAAACTTACGAACAAGTACCTTCTCAACGAATATTCGTTAGCTGTGTTTGTTAAGTCGTTACAGGGTGTTCTGTAATGAGGAACGTATTTTAAAGGCATATAAATATAACTTTTACGGGTTTATAATGTATAACATATTAAACTAAAAGCAATAATTTTGTATAATACATTATTTGTCTTTTTTTCTTCTACTACACTTTAATAAAGGAAGAAAGTGAGGTTTGACCTCCCGACAGCATTGCTCGTAAGTAAGGTAGTGTAGGTAGAGTTTAAAAAATTAGATAAACACAGAAATTCCTCATTTTTGATAAACTCAACTTTAATTTAAGCCCTTTAGACTATGCTTGTAAATAGTGTCCATGAGTTAGAGTTTATTCAACATTATACTCGAGTAGAAAGCTGTCATTCCTTGTAAGTTGTTATCTACGTTCAACAGGTTTAAAAGTGTCCATTACCAAGCCAATACTGAATAGATTTAGCCCGTTTGCCAGTGAATGTCAATCAGTTTTATTTACGATGTAATTTATTAGGTAGGTAGGCAGGCTGCAGTGGCAGTCTTACAATGAACACACAAAGGTCGAACATTAGCCCTTTGTGATGATAAAATTAACATTCTACATAGAGAGTCTTAAATTTTGTCAAAATTAAATTTATACAGAGTAGTCATCTTCACTAAATACCTGACATCATACAGGCTCGACTTACATACATCATACAGGCTCGGCATACAAGTACCGACGGGGCTTACCATCCTCTCCGATGGACGAAATTTTTAGAGAGAACGTCTCATATGTATAAGATTATGCAGAGGAATTACAATAAACACGTGATGTAATCTGTGAATTTTAAACCACAAGGAAAGGAAAACAATAGAAATAAATGCTCTCAGGCCTTTCACTTTATATGAACAGAGAGCAAACAAAGTACATAATAACCAAATTCTTACTGATGACATAAAGTGAAAGGCCTCAGAGCATTTGTTTCTGTTCTTTTATTATTTAATTATTATTTATTTCATTATTTCTATTCCTTTCCTTGTGGTTTAAACTTCATATATAATTATATATATTTTTTATATATGAATGTGAAAATATTTCACATTCATATTTTATATAAAATAAAACTAGTACCTATAAAGTATGTAAATAAATTGAGGGCCAGAGTGAGTATTGAACCCCGGATCTACCAGTCCATATATATATTAGATGTGCAAAACACACGAGACAACACCTTTGAAATATTTTTTCATAGTTCTCTTACCTAGACGAAATATATATTTCAGAAGTGTAAAACACAGCAGACAACACCGTTGAAGTATTTTGTCACAGTTTTCTTACTTTGACTAAATATAGATATTAGAAGTACAAAACACACGAGATAAAACTGTTGAAGTATTTTGTCATAGTTTTCTTACGTTGATTACATATATATATTAGATGTTCAAACACGCGAGACAACACCGTTGAAGTAAATTCTCATAGTTTTTATACTTTCACTAAATATATATGTTAGATGTGCAAAACAAAGGAAACAAAGGCGAGCACGTTACTACTGAGCTAATCTGGCCACTTTGTAACTTACGATAGTAGTTAAGTATAGTCAAGTGTGGTCAGACAAGGTCAAACATGCCGCGTGTTTCTAGTAATGAATGTAAGAAACTGGAAAATCTTGTTCACGAAATCTTGCTGAGAGGACATCATATTGTTAATCAGGAGACTGTACGATGTCACTTAGCCCTTAAAGATAGCCAATTATTATAAACTTCATTATAGCGAAGTTTACCAGTCCTAGTGTGTATATTGGGAGGGGAGGGGATGCCGCAATCGAGCAAACCTTTGGAACTCTTACTCTGTCTTATAGTTAATCAAAAATCCAATATTTATTAATTTTGTTGCAGATAATTGACGTTACAATCTATATTTCATTAATACACTGACTGTGATGGACAAGGATTAGCAAGTGTATAAGAACATCTAACATTATTATTACGTCTGTCTTAATAAGACAGGTTAGTTTGAGAGCTACAGCTTTGCTGTATACTACAGAGAAATGTAAATAACGCCGACGTTGCAATACACGATTTGACCTACTTGGTATACAAAACAGACACGCAAGCCGTGCAATTATGATTACCTGAGATGGTAACTACCTACGTCAGAGATTCTTCTTCTATATTAGTCTAATATAGTCATTACTTTTGATCGAGTAAAGAATAAAATTAACTTTTTATTGCTGACATTGGCGAAAGTATATGTCACCACAGAAAAAAGTTTATTATAAAAAAACATTTGTGTGGAGACATAATACTTTCCCCAAAATTAATAAATACCACACTATAACAGATTGCACAATTAATGAATTTTTTATTGCATTTCTTTCCGAATAGTCGTAACAATGTATAATATTCGTAACAAATATTTTCAACATGGACAAAATACAAAGTAAAGTTTGACAGATTTGTAAACCACCAAACCATTTTAAGCAGATTTCGGTGAATTTTGTTCACCATGTTTGGGGTCTAAACATTTTTCCAATAGTTGAAGGTTTTCCAGCTTTTCTAATAAGATAAGCTCAAAGATAACCATACAGCTCAAAAGATAGGTTGGCATTTACGTCACCATTCCAAAGATAGGTTAGGTCAGGTTAGCTTGCAGTGGCCGATCCACCAGAGAATCCACACAGACAAAAATTGGCTCTTTGTAATGCCATTAACAATCTATATTCTACATTGGGAGTCCTAAATTTTGCCTAACTCAAGTGTATTTACAGTAGGGATATCTTTAACGAGAAACTGACATCATACAGGCTTGGGGTGATGGCTTAACATCCTCTCCGAGGGCCGTAATAGGATTTTTTTCACCTCCTTCATGAATAAATTAAGAGCTAGAGTGGGTATCGAACACCGGCTCTACCAGTCCAGAGGAGAGCATACAAACCACTAGGCTACCCTTGCCCCTCTTTACACATATTACTTTTTTTTCTTTTATATTAATACCAGCACACTGCCTCTGGGCTTCATAAATACAAACAAATGATAAGTTTACGTAAAAACAATAAGTCGTGGTACCCTCAGTTTATTTTTTGGAGGGTTACTGTAATTTTATAAAGCAGTACTTGGGAAACAGTGGCATATACAGTCCACTTATCCACCACATATACAGCAAAAGTACATTTCTCTCTTAAGTTTCTAGCAATTAAATCACGTCAAAAGAAAAATATTAATAATAAAATTTATAGAAACAAAATATCTAATCAAGTTGCCAGTTTTTCTCGAAAGTCAAAAGTAAAATAATTCGATATTTGTTTATTTGATATAAAATATTTCATATATATTAGGGAGAGCTCCTTTTCTATGACAGAACTTAGTAAAGAAATATCGATCCACGTAATAAGATTGTAGCAAGAAAGAAGTTTATGAGAGTACATTGTTGATGATCTGTTGTCGATGTTAAGTGTGGATAAGCTGTTTAATTTGGTTTGAAGAACTAAAAATGAATATTGTTATTTAAAACAGATAAGTTTTAGATAGTAAAAGTGGTCCAGTCTGATTAAGACTCGTAAGGAAACAATAAAGCGAAGGTTAATGAAAGAGACAGTGTTTCAGGTATGCCACAGGAGAGTCATTGAGAGATTGCTCAATGGCTGTCTAACCGCATGATTGCCAATTGGAATTCTACGCGCGTCAGGCTAAGCTCGAAACGTGCTTAGCAAGTCCACACCTATTAAGTTATTAGCATTCAGAAATAGAAAGTGAATCCGTACAATCTTCTAACCAACCTCCAATATCACTGTACTCTACACGAAAATCAAACATTGGATTAAATTCATCACCAATGACTGATAATATGTTACTTATACAAAAGATGAGTGTAGACCACTCCATATTTTACTATCATAATAAACTAAAAATTAAAATGATGATTCTAGCTTTGTATACAAGTATACACATACAACTTGTGAACACAAATGAATGCTAACATATTCACTGACCTTTCGACCGTTCAGAAATAAGAGACTTATTCATGCAAATGATACTGACATTTCTCTTTACAGTTGGAATCATACAATATACATAATATCACTTACAAACATGCATTGCCAAAGAAGTATGCATGTCAAAGAAAAATGAACTCATCAGCTAAATAATAGTGTTGAATTAATTTGCATACACATTAATACACGAGACTAAGTGGCAAGTGAGCAGAGCTAGGTGAGTAATGAGTAAAACTAGATCAGAAGTAAGGAAAATAATTCAGAATGAGTAGGAGTCGACACCAAGTGAGTAGAACTAGATGACAAAAGTGCAGAACTAGACCAAAAGCGAGTACAATTAGGCGCCAAGCGAGCAGAGCAAGATCAGAAGTAATCCAAATAAGTTATTAGTGAGTAGAACTAGGCGACAAGTGATTAGAACAAGGTCAGAAGTAAGCACAAATAAGGTATTAGTGAGTAGTACTAAGTTACAAGTAAGTAGAACAAGATGGCATCTGTGTAAACTTAGCCAATAGTGAGTAGAATTATTTGCCAAGTGGAACAAGTGAGAAATGAGCAAGATATGTCAGAAGTCAGAAGAACAAGGTAAGAAGTGAGTAAAACTAAGTGACAAGTGAGTAGAACAAGGTCGAAGTAAGCAGAAATAAGTTATTAGTGCGTAGTTTTAGGTGACAAGTGAGTATAACAAGGTCAGAAGTAAACAGAAATAATTTATTAGTGAGTAGTATTAGGTAACTAGTGAGTAGAACAAGGTCAGAAGTAAGCAAGCAAAAGTAAGTTATTTGTGCGTAGTTTTAGGTGACAAGTGAGTACAAGGTCAGAAATAAACTAGATGATAAGAGTGTAGAACTAGGCCAAAAGTGAGTACAATTATACGCCAAGTGAGTAGAGCAAGATCAGAATTAACCAAAAATAAGTTATTTGTGAGTAGTATTAGGTGACTAGTGAATAGAACAAGGTCAGAAGTAAGCAAGCAAAAGTAAGTTATTTGTGCGTAGTTTTAGGTGACAAGTGAGTAAAACAAGGTCAGAAGTAAGCAGAAATAAGTTATTAGTGAGTAGTAATAGGTGACGAGTGAGTAGCAATAATGCAAAAATCAGTGACATTTTTACGCAGAGTTAATAGTTTGTAGAGACGTGTCGTACATGTGATGTGAAGGATTTGGTTTCGCATTGCTTGCAGTCATAAACAGCTGCCTGTGCTTTGACAGCTGATGCATGCTCTAGCGTTTAAACTTGACCTTGCTGGCGGCATTCCTATCGTTTAGGACAGCAGCAATCCGTATACACTGTGTCTTGATAACTCATCATTTTAAGAAATGCCGACATCATATTCACAGCCTCTTCTATTCCAGTTTACTTAATATCCTCGCTCAACAGTATTTCGAGACACAAAATTTTAGCACATCATCATTAAACAAAATCTGGAGTGGTCTACACTCAACTTTACTATAAGTAAACAAATAACATACTTCTTGGGTATATAATCTATAATGTTCCATTTAGGCATCATATACGTATAAATAGTAGATGTATATAGTTCTTTCATTCCTGGAGGTAGTACAGATAGTGATTGATCCACTTATCAATATATATGCTTATTTTTCTATATAACACCACTGATGCATATACTATCCTTAGTATAAGTACAGCAGTAATAACATTTTTGAAAAGCAAAACTGTAGATTTCGTTCATTAATTCTTTCGTTCATTCTGTTATAGTGTAGTAATTAATCATATTTGGGAAAATATTATGACTCCACACAAAAAAGTTTATAATAAATGAACTAACAACGCTTTTCGAACACTTGATGTTCATCTTCAGGTTACATCAGCACAGCGGGGGTGGTTATTCAGTGGCTGAGACTTAGGTTTATTTCCACAATATGTGCAGATTTCGTGTTACAAAATAATCTCTCACAGGAGAATATGGATTTCTTTCCAATAGCCAGTCAGTCTCTTACATAGTTTACCTGACCTCTTACATTGAATACTGATGACAAAGTTCCTCATTTAAAACTTTAAAACATTCCTATTTTGTCAAAAAAAATGTCAGAAACACCTAAAAAAATGAACGTTTTAAGATAATTTTCAATTTAAGATGTAATATAATTACATTCATTATTCATGAAAGTATGTTTTCAATTTTTAATTATGTTTTACATTTTTGATCTTTTATAGAATTATTATAATAGAAGTTTCCATCTTTGCCATAATTCAAATTAGATTAATTTTCATTTATAAATTGTTAATTTTTTTCCATTTGTTGGCAAATTTTTGTGGTTTTTAATGAGCCGTTTAGCCTCAAAAAGCATTTTCTGAAAACAGAAAATGTACTCTAACAGCCCTTTGGTTAGTGTAATTTCAAAAAAAAATTATCTAAACTCATTTTCCACATAATGTTCTATTTCTATGGATAGTTTCATTTTGATTTGTAAAATTGTGTGACTTGTATCGCTCTTACAAGCTTTCTGATTGAATTATAAATCAAGTTTTTTTACATTTTATTGAAAAAAAAATATATTTCCTGTAGTTTAAAAATCTGAGGATTCCTTTTGTAGGCATAAATATAATGCCGACATTTTAAGACTCTAGAATGAGTAGTTTAGGAGAAAAACAATGTAGTCTAAAAACTGGTTTTTGGCAAAAAAAAAGAAGGGGCTTCCCCATCATGTATAATTGCTCCAATCAATAGGGCTCATAATGTTTTGTTTGATTAGTCAAACACTTTGTTCCATAACCATCCATCACACCATAGAATGCATCAGAAATATATGATTGATTGGGTTAACTTTTTACATTTAGCAATTTCCAACTTCTTACATATCGCATTAGAACATTTCAAATTTTTTTAATGAATTTCTTAGATTCATTAAGCTATTGATTGGACTTTGGCCAGACTCATGTTAACATAGCCCACACTCGGGCATGACACACGCAGGTAGGAAGTTACTACCGTATTAATATACAGGATAATATAAACAATGTTCGGGTCCTCTCGGACCGGGGCTCTAAGGCGTTCGGCTATATTCGGCCGCAGTCGGCTTTGGACGACTATTGTAGTTCCAAAATAATGTTTGAATTCATTATTTCCGAGAGAGATACCTGCTCTCAGATGTCTAGTGGGAAGGTAGACAAACGCCAGGTTACTTCACTCCCTTGTTATTTACTAAAGCAACACTTTGTTGTCTATTATCTTAATCCATTCCAATCAATGTAATATTTATTATCTATATTTTACTGATTTTTGTTTAAAACCCATATAAATTTAATCAAAGCCCTATTAAAAGTTGTTTATCATAATATTAACCCATCTATACTTTTAACATAAATAGGGTTAAATGCCATCGCATAGGTCGATAATATTAAATACTAATCGCATTAAGCACTAACAGGTCCATGCTATCACACCCTATACAAACAAGTCTACACTTACGTTCATTCGTTTTAGGTTATATAATCGATTATATGTTCAAAATTTCAGTATAAAAAAGCCAAACAAATAAATTCACATTTCAAAATTATAAAAGAAAGTGTTTGTGTGCGTGAATTTGAATTTGCTTCGAGTGCGACTGCCAAATGTAACTAAATTTGAATAACCCCGTTTAATTAAAATTACAAATACATGTATTTTGTTTGAATTTAATTTACGTATTTGAAATTACATTTGTTATTATTTTATAACGTTATGATTTAGGGGTGTTTTATGCGATACGGTAATTGAATTAATGGTTACATTGCTAGAACGTATAGTAACAACCTACATTCATTTCGGTCGTTAATTAACGTTCGGCCATTTAGAACGCAATGCAGTCCTAAAACGTATACCAAAAATTGTCTGTACATATTAAATATCAACTAAAAGCTAGAACTACTATATTTTTTTTATCAAAATCTTATGTAGAGATGTCAATAAGGTGCTGAAATTGCTGACCGTCTGAGGATACAGGAACTTAAATGGAACTTCGCTAATGAAAACTCTATTTGTTTTTGGAATATCCTTAGCACACGCACACATACACACACACGCACACACACACACACACACACACACACACACACACACACAGAGGATGTTCGTCTGTAACATGATCCTGCTTAGAAATATGAATAAAAAATTATTCAGAAACAACCCATGTTCATTTCTAACTTACGTTCAGCCCTTTGAAACGCAATTTCATTCTAAAACGTATCCCAGGCTTAAAAAATTCTAAAGTCGTTCAGTCTTAGGCACTGAACGACTAAACAAGCGGATGTTTCCAAAACAAAAAAAGAAAAAAAGTAGCACTTTCTTTTACTATATAAGCTTGTCAGATAGGAGTAAATAAAAAGGTGATAATTACAGACAGCTCTCCATTGAATTGAGTATGGATTTCGATATCAGCATGAATGTACTCACCTGAAACAAAAAAAACAAATATATAATCTAACAGAAAATAGAAATAATATATGTAACATCAAGAGAAAGTAATACAGGCTAATCATAAAGAACATGATATAGACTCTTGTTACAGCCATAAACTAATGGCGTGTGACCATTGAGGAACACAAATCAAAGACAGACTGTTTTCAAGAAAATATAAAAAAAATAATTGTTAAGGTCATTTGTAATGCACTAAGTACGGATAATAGGGCATTGAGAAACGGGAGTAGGATCTAACAGAAAGGAGTCCCGTTGCTCTCCCACGTCTAGAGATAGAGGAACTTTCTAAGACGGGGCAGCATTATGCAAAAGTTATTGGTTATCATAAATCATCACTTATCATAGGTAGACTATGCAAGGCCCAAGTGGCCATATGTGCTAGTTGGCAACGGATATTGGTCTCTGAACAGAGGGTCCTTCCATAGAAGTAACTGTTAACGGTCGACGAGGAAATTCTAAACTTCTCTTCTCCCATTCATTGAACCAGGGACTGCAATGGGAACTGACCTTAACCTGTACCTGAGCAGGTTCAGTAGGACAATTGGTTCGGAGTTTAATCCGAATCTCTTAAAACAAGTCCGTGCTACTGGCGGTGAGGGCCCATGGAGGGTTTACTCTCCAGTCCGCCTCAGAGGTCGAACTCTGGCTGTTGGAACTCAGACAAGTTGGTTAGACTCTTGTGTTCACTGTGTGAGAAGCAGTAACTTCTAGGGAGGATATCTGCTTAGCATACCGGGGAGCTAGAGACCCCAAGCCCATACATGTGGGAACGGGCCATCAACTCAGCTGAATGGACTGCAGGACTGATACTTGCCTGGTAGAGTCTTTGGCTTTAACGGGATTTCCGAGTGGGGACGATTAGATACTTCTTCTCTCGAGCCCTTTATATTACGAATAGGGAGATCTTAAAGGCTCTCTAGCACATTATTAACACGGACCAGGTGGCGTTTAGCCAACGAAAGATTTGCAATCTCTCTATGAGTCGTTCGCTAGGGTACTAAAGACTCCCCATAATGAGGCCTGATGGGTCAAAATAACTATTATTGCAAGCCCTAGTCCCGGGGTAACGGGCATTGCCCTCTTCGGAGGGGGATGACCGAGTTCACATGAATCCAGTGGTAGTCCCTAAACTCCAAGGCATATGCAGGAAGCATGGCCATTAACTTCCCTCCCCTCACCATGAGCCATACATTATAGAGCAGGTCTACCTGATGAGTTTGTTCTGTAGTCATGCCATATCCAGACCACCTCACCTCTTAAGCCCGTCTTGTCGTGAGGCTGTAGTTCCAAATCCAAAGATTATATAAATAGGTAGAAAGAGTTCTTGGTTCACCAGAAATACCCTGACAAAGGCTCACAAGCAGAGGTAGACTTCTATCAAGACTGAATGGGTCATTTGTAGTGTGATGAAGTTCCAATACTGTCACTCAACTTCTCTGAGAATTGCAACCCTCGGACAAATGCTGCTTCTTCTAAGTAAGCGTGGAACAGTTTTGGCAGGACTGATCTAGAACAATGGCTCTCTCTTTCTCTGTGTCCTACATCCCGAGGTAACAAACACTTCTAAGAGAACCACGTGTAAGATCTCCTAGAGTGGTTCTAATAAGATTTAAACTGTAGAAGAAATAGCTACGAGAGATCGCACAAAATACAGTAACTATCAACATAAACCCAGCTAGTGAAACTAACATTTGAGATCACTTGGGTTCAGAGCAATTACACGTGAATGGTCATGGACGTACTGACTTCACATAAAGTTGATATAATGTGTAATTTCATTTCATCATCAATATTCATTTTTCTTTAGTAAATACTAGCAGACGTGCCCGTCTTTGACGCATATGTAACAGGAATAAAGAAATGATACCTGGTTTTCCAAAATATTATTAGAAATTATAAAATAGTAGACAATATCATTATTAGTACAGTCCATAACTGTCATTAGATGTGGAGTTTCTTTTATATTTGCAGCTTTAGATACTGAGCTCAAATTTGATTTTATTCTAGACATACTACTTATTTAGTACACAGGTAGGTAGAACTCACTTTTTTAAAGAGATCAAATCAGGATAAACACAAACAAATTAAAATGAATTAACAATACCTATCAGCTACAGTATCAGGCACTCTGTATATCTATTCAGGTTTTGTCTGTATATTGCTGAGAACTAACTAATTTCAAGTTATCTTTAAATGTTATACATTAAAAAACCAAATCCACCCTTAGACAAATGTCTGTCTGTTTTTTTATTTTAAAAATGCAGAGGTATTTCTTTGGTGCCTAATACTGTAGCAAGTACGTACTGTTAGTTGATATACCTGTGTAGCTAGCCAAGCACAGCTTAAAAATCCATAACTTCTACGTTGAATTTACAATCCATCCAAACATTACATTTTAAGTTAGGCGCACACAAATCTATTACATGAGTTTCAGCTTATGTTGTTGAGTTTACTTGTGACAAAATTCTTGGACAAACAAACAGACAGAAATTTCTCTAATGTATAAAACGTAAAGATAACTTGAAATGAGTCAGTTCGAAGCAGTGTACAGACAAAACCTTTCTTTTATTTATATAGATTTAATTATTGAATTAGATTGAGGCAGTGAATACAATTTTAATAAATCTTGATGGAATGGAACAATAATTTATTCAGTTGCCTCAAATGACAAAAACTGTCTTTATAAAGATGATTCATTTTAAATTCAATTTTGTTTTTAATAGAGGAATGGCTTTTTACTCTTTTTTGATGGTTTATAAAGAAAACATATATAAAGTATCAAGAAAAACGTGTAAATGGTGTTCAAAACTTATAAAATATATTAATCTCTAACATTACAACATCACCAGCGATTCGAAACATCATCTTAAAGTTTTGAAAAGTGCAGTAAAACTGTGAAGAAATTTGAATTTCTTTATTTCCTTTCACACTCCCATAAACGCATTAGTTGTGTTACACGATGTTGTATTACACTAAATATCATTATCTTAAGTCGTTACACCATGGAAGATAAGGAATTAATTAACACTTGGCTGCAGAGAGCACTCGCCATCAAGTGCATCAACTGAAATGTTACCTCACATGTAATTACCTAATGAAAGTGAAGACGTATATTCCCGAGATAATTATTTCTGTATTACCTTGTATTCAATTTGCTCTAAATCTGTTGAATGAAACAAAATCAAAGGACTGTTTTCAGAGCAAACTGAATCAAAATCCCCTGTGGTACACCAAACGACTTCCATTTATCTAATATTAACTCCAGCAACAACAAATAATAATAATAATTAATTTAACAGGCTTTTCTATTTAAAAGACTGATATCTTATTCTATTGTTATCATATAATGTTAGACTGATAACATAAATACAAAATAACATATTTTAATCCAAATGGTGAGGACAGGGTTGTAAAAAATCACAAAAACATGGAGTTTTTTTTAATTTTTTCATATCAAGTTACTCCCCCACCCCGACAACCAAAACCTACAGTATTGGTTCAGCACTGCGTCAGCGCTATCGAGAAATGAATATGAAGTTAAGTGATATTAACTCTTTATGCTCCCCACTCACACAAACACCTGCAACCACGACGCACACACATATATGTAATATATCAATGATCAAACCACAATAATAAATGGGAAAACAAGACTAAGATCTTTAAACCGCAACAAGCGGTCTTCGTCCCCAGTTGGGTTTTTGACTCTGACGAAGACCGCTTGTTGCGGTTGAAAGATCTTAGTCTTGTTTTCACCATTTATTATTCTGGTTTGATCATTTATATATATATATATATATATATATATGTATATATATACTGTGCGCTATATTAACGTGTCAATAATTAACAATAACTTGTCAATATTTAACTTTTTATTGTTCTTATAATGAAAATGATTATTCATATCTCATTATTTCAGTATGGTGAATATTATCACAAACAATCTCCAAAGGATGAATACGTCATAGAAAGAAAAAGCTAAAACATTTGTTTGAGCTCTCTTTCTCTCTAATATTGTAACTTCCTTCCAAAAGTTCCGGTAAGCTTTTGCTAGTAAGCTAAAAGAATTTTTAATATTAAGATAGACTTAATTAATTAATTTCAAATAGACTCCGAGGGCCACACAATAACACTTGCTGGGCTCCAGGTTGCCATGGCTGTTCTATAGTTTTGTTGAGTACCCCAAACCACCTGCCTCTGTGTAACAAAGAAAACCCAACTATCTCAAGTCCTATCTCTTTATAATTAACTGAAGAATAATAGAATAATGAAAGGCTGTAGTGAGTTTTGAGAAATTTTCTATTTATTGTATGCTTTTTATAGATGTTTGGTATTGTTATGCTCAATCTTGGGGGCATATTGAATATTACTAAATGGAAGCAGAGGTAATCACATCGAGCGCCAAGGCAAGCGTGCTAAACTCATATAACACTAAGTGAAGGTGATTAGGCTCAATTTCACTGAAAATCATCCATGACTCCATGAATGCTTCTTTTAGAAAAGGGGGTTTCAGAAAATATAGGTTGAAGGTGAGGCACGCAAACCAGTATTGTGGTAATTGAGCAAGATGATGTACTGCTAGCAAAACAAGAATTATAAATGAACACCACGACTGATATGCACAGTAATAATGTGCATTTCTTGTCAAGTGACAGTATTTCTATATAGTCATTTTACAATGACTTTCCAAGTCTTCTCGATCATACTCTTCCAAACGCCTGTTAACTATTTTTCTATAAGATATTATTATCAACCGTCATCTTCTTTGCATACTCTGCACAAACCATCATTGATAATGCCCATTCAGGCTCCTTATGTTACGGGAGAAAGTGACTTCCTTCCTCCTTCTTCAAGACAGTTTTCTTTGGGTCCTTAGATGTACTTGTGTGAGGTTGGCTCTCACTGGTTAGCGCTTTTAGACACCAATTACACTGCATGAAGGAAACTAAAGGGGCCCTCACCCCTGTAGACCATATTTTAAGAGTTCTCGTATAGGTCTTACTGAGACTGCATTCACTGCAGGTGTGGTCAGTGGCCAAAAAACCTTTTGTCTGTTTGTCAGTCTACGCAATCAGCGTAAACTGTTATCTGCTCTCGCATCGAAGATGCCATTGGATGGGAACATGGGAATCAGAAAACATCTGAATCAAAAACATAGCCCCTAAACCCTTGAAAAAGCGGACTCTGATGATGCAAGTACCATTGATGATGCAGCCATTGCGAAACCGGTCGGGCGACTTCAACAGCGATAGACGAGGTATGAGGGCTTATAATAATTCTTAATTACTTACCTCTGTGGCACTAACAATATGCATGTATTTTTCTATAGATAACTATTTTTCTATTTTAGACTATAGATTAACATTGTAGGATAAAAAGCTAATGAAATAGTCTCCAAATATAGAAATTTAATAATATAAACAATACACTTCGAACACATAGTTTTTTTTTCTCACCAAAGTAGTACCCCTACTTGGTGGGAGCTTATTGCAATATTTTCACATGTTATATTATAAATAAGCTAATAGTAGCAGTCTTCTAATAGTAGTGTATCTACAGTATAAAATAAATGATACAAAATAAAATAAGAAACAGAGATGTACATTTCCTTATTTTATTTTATTTTAGAGACAAATCTCTAGAGTATGTTTTTACATTTTCAAATCCGCTTTTTCAAGGGTTTAGGGGCTATGTTTTCGACGCGAGAGCAGACAGGAGTTGACGCTGATTGCGTAGACTGGCAAAAGGTTGTTTTGGCCACTGACTGCAGTCAATGCAGTCTCAGTAGGACCTAGATCCGGAGTCCTACACGAGAATTCTTAAAATATGGTCTACAGGGGTGAGGAAGCTCTCTAGTTTCCTTCATGCCCTGTAATTGGTGTCTAAAAGCGCTAACCAATGTTAGCTCAATGTGTGAGGAGCTAACCTCACACAAGGACACTTAAGGACCCGAAGAAAACTGTCCTGAAGAAGGAGAAAGGAAGTCTCTTTCTCCCGAAACGTAGGGAGCCTGAATGGGCATTATCAATGATGTATTACAATTATTATCAATGTATTATCAATGACGCGATTATCTCGCGTCGAAATCATAGATGGTTTGTGGAGATGATGCAAAGAAGAAGAAGAAACACCGAGGCACCTGCTGACTGACTGATTCACCCTCAATTATTATTAATAATAATAATAATAGGTGAGGGCTATCTCCGTGTGAATAGGCAATTGCCTTCGGTGGCGACGACGGAATCCTTACAGACACAAACCTCAAATACAGAAATCTGAACACGCAGTGTTGAACTACCAGTCTAGAATACCCTACAACGACTTCTTAATTTGGAGCAGTACTTATGAACTGATAAACATTTTTACATTTTTATTTGAAATTCTCAAAAGAATAATACATTAAATTAAAAATGCTTCAATTGGACTTTAATAAACAGACATTCATATATTACTCAAGGATAAAATCGACTTTTAATCAAGAACAACCACTTTACATTGTTACTACCATACACTTGATTTGAGAATAACCTTACATGCTTATGCATTTAAATATCTGGGTTCTTTTATCAAATATTAATATTAAACACATAATATACCGTCCTACCTCGTACATTACTCGTACATATGTGTTTAATATTAGTAATACTAACCTCTGTGGTTAATGATGAAATCCATCTTTTATCAAAGATACCGGACAAATTTTAAATATACTTTACTCTATTAAACTATATATGTCAACGGGATAAAACAAGTTGATATTGTTATAAGTAATTATTTTACAAAAATAAATTAATCAGCAATATTTTCTGCTGACCTTGAGAGGTGAATCTATTAGGTCATCTTGGAGTCTATTTGTTTTGACTGGTCCAAGGAACCCACTCACTCAAGTGATAGAGAATGACCTTGAACTGCCAGCCATATATAGCTCTCTAAATAATTTTAGTTTTCCAAATAGAGAATAAATTATCATTTATTATTCAATATACGTTGCATAAGATATAAAAATCAACATTCCGGCTATTAATCTTGTATTTATATTTCTTAATAAAAATAAATAAATTCAGTGCATAATTTTTATTAATAAAACATAAATTTATATTTGTATATATATAACAGTTCAAAATTGAAGATATGTAGCACAGAAAGTAAAAGAAACACACTTACAGACTCAAATTTTCGGGTAATCCGTCTCCAGGAGAAAAAAGAAAGGGGACAAGGATTACCTGAACATTTGAGTCTGTAAGTATGTTTCTTTTAGTCTTGCTTGTTTTTCAGTTCGGTGTTACGCGTTCATTCAAACTAGACAGTTGTTATTAATATCCACAGATTATATTTTTCTTGTAAAAATCTTTAATGTAAAACTTAGTTTGTCTGTTTCAAAATGTTATACTTCTGTAAGTTTTCTCACAAACCTATTGTAAAAATTTCTATTGTAATTTCTTATTTGTAACTAATTGCGCTTTTTATGGATGTTTGGTTTTTGAATGATTGGATTATTTCTTATAATTCCTCTGTTTTGTAGGCCTATGAAAAGATTTTAATCCTTTAAATGTAAGCTATAGATACATAGTAAAGGGACGAGCAAACTTACAGTCTCTAATTTTCGGTTGAACCGTCATCAGGAGAGTAGAGATAGGGACACCAAGCGCACTTACAAAGCGATGTTTAGAGATCGAAGTTTTAATATTTCCAACCATCGCTTCGCAAGTGCGCTTGGTGTCTCTATCTCTACTATCCTGATGACGATACAACCGAATGGAAATGAACTGCCTGGGAAAGAGACTCACTAGATACTGGATACGGGAATGGGTAAGCGACGGTTAGACATGGAAAGAGAATGGTTGCCAACCGGTATGCAAGGTTGACACGTGTAGGTGTCTTCTACTTAACTCCCACCCTCGCACAGCTAAACAACAGCTGGCACACTAATCTTGATGATGAAAACCTAAGCAAACCCAGGTAGGTAACAAATCAGGAAACATTCTTTAAAAGGGGTGGTTAGAGGTGGACGCCTGGGAAAAGAGGTAAATCTAACGATATTGTAAAACAATATTGGATTTTGGTTTCCATCTGGCAGTCACTTAAAGTACTTATGGACTTAAACGAGATTGACTGATTACATGCAAGTTATCAGTCCAGAGGCGAGTAAGCATTATGTAGTAAAAGCCCGCCTTACCTCACCTTACATCGTTGTTATAAGATGGCCAAACCGGTTTCGCACACTGTTCAGCTCCAAGTGCAAATGATCAGCCCCACTTGAAGATGCACAGCGTGCAAAACCGGTTGCGCAGCTGAAACAGCTTTATCACGAGCTATGATGGGATTTTAAAATGATATGACGAATCATTGTTATATTAAGTAAACGCATCGTATAGTAAATCAAATGTCAAAACTAACTTATTTATACGAATAACCTTTGGCTAATTCTGATATCTATTTTATCAGAACCCTTTAAAAGTCCCTCTATCGTTATTCTAGAACTGTTTTCTTAATGTTTGATCTAGAAAAACAAACACAATCTCTACGCAGATGTTGATCTACAAATATTACATTTCAACTACAAAGCCAGTAACTGCGATTTTAGTATTTTATTAGTTAAGGGACCTAAAACCTGTATTCTGTTCAATCGTAGTCTAGGAAAGGTTGTAGTGGCAGTCCCACGAAAGAACACACAAAAGACTGAAACCACACAATTTAAGATACCACACAATGAACATTCTACGTTGCAAGTTGTAAACTTTACTTAATTCAAATATATTTAAAGTAAGGATCTTTACCGAGTAGCTGACATCGTACAGGTTGAGACCAACAGCCTAACGTCTTCTCCGAAGGCCGACTTCCTCAGATTTTGTTAACATCCCGCGTGAATAAATCGAGGGCCAGAGTGGGTATTGAACCCCGGATATATTATTCCAATGGTTAGCAAGTTACTACTGGGTTACCATATTTTGTTCAAAACCCCCCGAACTTAAAATTATGACTCAAATCATACTTTTGTAACAATATATTTCATTTAGGAAGACAAAAAAAGTGACAAGAAGAACCAAAAATCTGTTTTCTAGAAATGTTTTCTTAACTTTTGACCTAGAAAAACTATTTATATGCGATTTTAATCAAATTCATTTGGATAAATATCTACCGAATCACAAATAAATATCTTATTTAAGATAAAGCACCCCCAGAGAGAGTGCAATATTTTGATCAGGGCTAACAAAGTTATACCTATGAAGTTTGTAGGATATCTATCATTTACATACTGCAAGCACACAAACTCACACATACACACAGATTAGGATTAAAAAACTGACCAGTTGACTGGCAAACAACACAATGCTGTAGAGGACATGGAGAATTAAAGAAGCATCACCACAGGCTTGGAATAATAAATTTAAACTTTTATGACTTGTGGAAGTCATGTGCAAGCATGAATCACACCTCTGGCATAGGTGAATCCTATTAGATTGACAAAGGTATGAACAATGAAAACACTATGCCATTAAGAGAAAAAGCTGGTCACTAACAAAGGCAAGGCTCATAACAGAACAAACAACACAATTAGTTGAAAAATTATTATATAGGATATTTGAGAATATATTCAATTCTTAAATGGTATATGGAATGAAAAAAAACCTGTAATTTTGTATTATAGAGCATAATATAATATTGGGTATGTAATACATGTAATGCTATAGCGAATTTTTTTGACCAGATAACCCTCACAAAAATATATTATAAAAAGACAATAAATTACATATCAGAGAAAGATAAGTATCAAATTAAACTGTTTTAGGGGATAAAAAATTAAGTATCACAGGAATACCTTATGAAAGAACAATAAATTAAGTTTAAAGACAATTTAAAAGGCAATCAATGAAATCCTCTTTAATATAAAAGTATTTATAAAAATAAATAAATTTTGTCATGGCAGGGATGCTACCCTTGATGAAAACTTTAAACACACACACACACACGCACTCACACGCACACACACGCGCACACAAACACCCACACACACACACACACACACACACACACACACACACACACACACACAGATATATAAACATACAAAGCGTATAAGAGTCAGACTAATTTTAGAAATATATTTGATCGGGGTTCAGGGGACCTGAAAAGTGCGTATTTCCTTTAAGAAGGCGAAATTGAAATGTTGGACGTGAAGTATACTTTTCTTTACTTGACACAGATGATAAATGAGATTGACAAAGGGGGAAGCAAAGGCTTGATTGAGAGCGCTTTGGCTTTTCCGTGACGAGGATGGCGCAGCCAGACTGGTTGTCGGGAGGTCAATGCTCTGGTGGGTGGTGGCAGGCTTTGTATCGACAGCAGGTGCTTACAAGGCCTTCAATTCGCTTTCCACTGTCATCATCACGGGTAACTAAAGCCACTTTCTTGTCTGCCGGCCTCAACAGGTCAGATGGAATTGACAATAGTCTTCAATCCCTTAGCACTGCACAGTCAACATTTCAATCCAGCTCCCGATCTCAATTTATCTTTTACACTCTCATCATACCATATTAGACTGAATCCTCACAGTCTGAAACCAGTGGAAACGAGATACATGAAAGCAAAGCTAGACAGAACTTGGAATCCTGTTCTGTCCTTGATAAAAGAGTGTAAGTGTGTGCTTTTAATTTCTCTATACTTCTTTATGTACATTGAACCATATATATATATATATATATATATATATAATATATATATGAATGAATAAAAAAATTTCACATAAACACGTGAAATAACGTGTTATTTCAATGATCATTGGTTTGATCATTGATATATATGTATATACTATGTCACCCTTATAGCTTCTGAAGAGGCATTTATATGTCTCCTTAGGGCTCGCTCACCTCCTGGTCTTAACCTCTACCGTTAATTTTATTATTTTTTTTTTACAGTTTATATATATATATATATATATTATATATATATATATATTACTATCATTATTATTATTTTATTGATTTTCATTGTTTTACTTTTTTTTATTGTTATTTCATACTTCTATTTTTTATTATATTTATATTTTTCCATTATTATATTTTTATCATTTATTTATTAATAATAATTATATATTATTATTATTATATTTATTTTATTCACTTATTATATTATATTTCTTATTTTGTCTTATATATAAATATTAGAGGGATTTCTATTTCTCCTCTTATTCGTTGGGGGGCAGTACTGCGTGAGAGTACAGTACTACAGAAGTGAGATTCTGTAGTGACTTTCTCTGTTTCTTCCCTGAGTGTATATATATATATGTCTTGCTCAATTGTATACCTATTTTTAATTTCACAACTTTTCTACTGAGTCTCTTAATTTCTCTAATACTTTCTTCATGTTAACATGACATGCACAATTTAATGCACAATACACAATTTAACAAGACATGCATAAACGAAGGTCTGCTTCCGAAATATACAAATTTAAGACTTTATTAAACAGCAGTCCATACAGAAAAATTCACTACATTATGAAATTAAAAATACAATTTAATATGGGCAATAGATTAGATATGCGAAAAATATCATACTAAACGATCCAAAACATAATGAATGAAATACGAGTATCAGAGAAATAGTATATTAAAAGATCCTAAAGAATAACTAAAAAATATCAGAGGAATGAAATATCATATTAAGTGATTCTGAAGCGGAAAATATTAAATATCAAGAAAACTATATTACATAGTATAAAAAGACAATACATTACCTATCAGAGAAAGGCAAGTATTAAATTAAACTGTTTTAGGGGATAAAAAGTTAGTATCACAGGAATACCTTATGAAAGAACAATAAATTAAGTTTAAAGACAATTTAAAAGGCAATCAATGAAATCTACTTTGATATAATAGAATTTGAGTCACAATGAAAAACAATATATTAAACGATTAAAAAGTCATCACATGAAATATGAATCAAATATCAAATCAAATTTCCCTAAAGAAGAGAAAACATATTAAAGTAACAAAAGTATACAAGGGAGACTTGTCCAGAATAATAATAAATTAAGTATCAGAGAAATATAAAATTAAATACACTACACAACCAATGTTACTGGACTTTTTGAGGGTTAACTGGTGAAAAAACTCTATTCTTTTCGATCTTTTCGTTTCGAAAATGTATATTTTCAATATAAAGGCTACAACGAAATACATGATCTATTATTATTATTAACTATGAAACGACGGATTAAAACGTAGAAAAGAAATTTTTTGACCAGATAACCCTCACAAAGTCTAGTAATATTGGTTGCTTAATGTATTGAACTTTCAATAGTCTATAATAGGATATGTACGTGTTTAATTATATAGTTTAGGTGAATAATACAATCAGTATCAGAAAAAATCAGGAGTTAAATTAGTGAATAAAGTCCAATGAGCAATAAATCAGGAATCATAGCAAGGTATAATACCTTTTATGCTACAGTATATATATTAATAAAAATTTGAGCTATTTAAATGTTTTAAACGTTATTAAATAGTTTAGCAGATAATAGTATCAGTAAATATCATGAATTAAATTAGTGATTAGAGTCCAATGAACAATAAATCAGGAATCAGGTATAATACCTTTTCTACTACAATATATAATTGATAATAATACATGTTGTTAAGATGCGATAATAAAGTAAAGTTGATTGTGAGAGAAGCATTTACTTGAAAGCGGTGGGAGCTGGAGGAGTTGTTGAGAGCAGAGATGAAGTGGCACTGAGGCTAGGGAATTGAGGAATTGGGCAGATCCACTTGCCACAAACTGTCCAAGGCTGGTAGGCTATATATAATCTCTAATAGAGACGATATCTATTGCACTTACTGCGCCCTCTACACCCACCAATGGTCACTATGAGTAATGCACTGGCTGAAAGATATCCGCTAGAGACAAGCATTTCGTCTTTTATAACAACTATCATGTAATGGTTAGCACGCTTGCCGTTATTAATGAAAGGTTATCAACTTTATCAACTCGCCCTACAATACAGCAGATCTCTCAACACGGTACTGCGAGATGCTATAGATTCACAGAAGAGAAAAGGAGATATCATGGCACGATGTAGTATGCAATCGCTTCAAGATGTATTAAGAGAGTAACTCGGGACAAAGTATCTTATCATACTTTGCGACACAATATAGATCTTGCGACGTACTATCATCTCCATCATTTTGTAGTAGAATAAAGAGACCTTTTCTATACTATACTATGAAAGGGATCTGGTATACTGTGAAATGGATTTAGTATGGTATAAAAGTGATCTAGTATGGTATGAAAGGGATCTAGTAGACTTCGTTAAGGATCTAGCATACTATGAAGGGGATCAAGTATACTGTGAGTGGGGTCTAGTATGGTATGAAAAGGATATAGTATAATGTGAGTTGGGTCTAGTATGGTATGAAATGGATCTAGTATAGTGAAAGGGATCTAGTATACTGTAAATGCGGTCTAGTATGGTATGAAAGGGATCTAGTATACTGTGAAAGGGATATAGTCTAGAGTGAAAGGGATCTAGCATACTATGAAAGGATCTAGTATACTGTGAGTGGGGTCTAGTATGGTATTAAATAGATCTAGTATAGTGTGAAAGGGATCTAGTATACTGTGAAACAGATCTAGTATAGCGTGAAAGGGATCTAGCATACTATGAAAGGTATCTAGTATACTGTGAATGGGGTTTAGTATGGTATGAAAGGAATTTAGTATAGAGTGATAGGGATCTAGCATACTATGAAAGGGATTTAGTATACTGTGAGTGGGGTCTAGTATACTGCGAAAAGGATCTAGTATAGTGCGAAAGGGATCTAGCATACTATGAAAAGGATCTAGTTGAGTGGGGTATAGTATGGTATGAAAGGGATCCAGTATACTGCGAAAGGGATCTAGTATAAAGTGAAAGGGATCTCAAAGTATAGGAGACGAAAACTCACAAAACCAGTATCGTGTCACTCTATCGCATCACTATACACTACAGAAGACCTCAAGTCACAATACTGTGCCAAACTTTACCTTTTCTAACGTTATAGCAAACTGTCTACCTCTGAAATGTGCCACACTACTGAAACCTCTATAATCTTTTGCTCCACGATATAAATCTCGCCTCATGATTGTGCAGCACCAGAAAGGGATCCCTTCTAATACTCTGGGAAAGTGATTAAGTATACTGTGAAAGGTATCTCATAGTACAGAAGAACTCACCACACCAGTATTGTGTCTACTTATCTCATCGCTGTACACTATAGAAGTACACAATAATGTGCCAAACAGGAGATCTCGAGTCACAGCAGTGCGGCAAACTAATACCTTTCCTTACAGTATAGGAAGTCTAACCCAATACTGTACAGCTTTACTGCCACATCTACCATGCTTTAAAATAAGCCTATCTTTGTCAAAACCTTCAAGATAATATGTCCCTTCGGGTTGGTATCCACATACTCGGGTATTATGGCATACTAGCCGTAGGGGACCTCGTAGTATAGTACTGTGCAACACTACCGCTATTCGACAACGCATAGAAAATCTTGTGGTCCCTGGTTGCATCACTGGGCACACAGTATGCTAAATGTCAATTATCATTATAATACTGTGACAAACTATCACCTTGCAGTACAGTAGAGGAGTATTCATGGCTCAGTATTATGTCATACTATCACATTTGCAGTATGGTACATAAGACATCATGGACGCATAATGTACTACTGCTGGATACAATGTACGCTGGAAGTGAATTCCCGTCACAATACTGTAGTTCACTATCGCTTCGCAGAATACACAGTAGTTGCTATAGCACAGTATTTTGGCACACTTTCACTTTTGCAGTTGTAAATAACACATCTCGTGGACCAATACTGCAACACTGGGTACCATTAACACTAGATGTGAATTCCCGTGACAGTACTGTTTGACACTATCACCTTGCAGTATAGAATGGAAGATCTTATGGACCAGTATTATGATATACTGCCACTTTTGCAGTATGGTATTAGATATCATGGACCCATAATGCACTACTGCTGGATATCATGCACGCTAGAAGTGAATTCCCGTCACAGTACTGTGGTACACTATCGCTTCGCAGACAAGTACAGAAGTTCTCATGGACCAGTATTATGATATACTACCACTTTTGCTGTATGATATATAAGATATCATGGACCCATAATGCACTATTGCTGGATACCATGCACGCTAGAAGTGAATTCCCGTCACAGTACTGTAGTTCACTATCGCTTCGATATATAGGATTCGTATACATAGGAGTTTTTGTGGCACAGTATTTGGGCACACTATCACATTTGCAGTAGAATATAGCAGATCTCGTGGTCCCATACTGTAACACTGGGTACCATGAACGCTAGATGTAAATTACTGTAACTACAGTATACCATATATACTATGAACTACAGTATAAGTCAATTACCGTAGCAGTACTGTTGAGACTGACTCACACCGGTCTGATATTCACACTATTGTCTTGTATATACGATGGTATATTCTATAGTATATAGTATATATACTATATAGTATTTGGTATATACTATGAACTACAGTATAAGTAAATTACCGTAGCAGTATTGTTGAGACTGTCTCACACCGGTCTGATATTCACACTATTGTCTTGTCACAGCATATGGGAGAGGCGATAAAGGTAGCCACATGGTACAGCCAAACGGCTACAGCATGTGTTTTAAATCACAACTGACAGAAGACCTAGTGTCCTAGTATTGCGCTATACTATCGCCTACTGACACATTACAAAGAGAACCCGAGGGTCAAATCTGTGCCACGCTTCGGTTACCGGGAAACACTACTCTCCTGCCGTCACATAAGAGTCATCTTTAAATAGAATACCAACAAAAGACTCAAACAAATGACATAACCGAGTTTGAAACTCGGCTCTTTATTGGCGATCAATAGAGGCAACAAATGCCCTTCAGTGATAAACGACACGACCCTGGCTGCCATTACTAATGCTCATTTAACTCTGAAAAGCAAGCTCATCCCGTCTATTGATCAATTATAATTATCAGACATGCTTTAACATAAATAATCAATATAATAAGACTTTAAATTACTCCAAAAATAAAACGTAAAGCGGTTTTAATGAAAATAATTATATCACTTACTTACTATGAGTTGCATTCATTTTAAAGAGTCATTATATAAGGTTTAAATATGCTCATCATTTTAATTAATTACCCCACTATAATTTGTATGAATCATAGTAATGACTTGCAAAGCAAATTAGTTTTCAATACGCTATTCATGCTCCAGGATTATATCATCTCACTCTGTCATAAACATAATCTTCACTAATATTTCAATAAATTGTTATAGGTTTTGTTTTTGTTTTATTTAGAAGCACTAAAGAATTTTAGTATCGCTTCCATTTTAGCATAGGGCTTTCCATATTCATTCGATGTTTTTTCCTGTAAATAATTTAAATAAAGTCGCTACAGCTTATCAACATTCAACTACTAGGTTAGGTAAGGTTGTAGTGGCAGTTACGCATTGGCCCTTTGTGATACCACGCAATGAACATTCTACTTTGGGAGTCCTACATTTTGTCCAACTCAATGCATTTCGATTTGGGATCTTTTATGAGTACCTGTCATCGTACAGGCTCGGGACCTACAGCTTAACGTCCTCTCAAAAAGACTCAAAATGTGCTCAGATTTATTCACCTCCTGCATGAATAAATCTAACGTCAGAATGGGTATTGAACCCTGGACCTAACGGTCTAGAGGCAAACACGTTGCCATTGAAGCCAAAAAAAAATAATCTTTTACTAATATATTACTTATAAGTATTAGATGGAACGGTGCATGAGTACTCTTATATTTTTCTAAAATACTAAAAAGTATACTGCAATAAGCTGTCTTGTACCCTTATCAAAAAAGTTCAGAACAAAATGTTAATTAAAAGAAATTTAGGCAATTTTATTTAATTTTTTTAAAAAAATAGATAAAATGTTTTTTTCTTCTTAAAGCAGTACAGAATTTTGGTGTTGATTCTATCATAACATAGGGATTTCTGAAGTATGGTATAACACTTCACTATACCAAATTTGCTATACTGAAATATGGTATAAATTTACTAATTTTTAAAAAAGAAAATTACAAGAAGCAACTTCAATAATTACACTATTTGGATACTGATTATCCGCCAACATCCTTAAAACATAACACTCATTGCTTGAGTTTAGCGTATAATTTAGATACATGCACATTATTATTACCACTTAGCAGCTTAGTAGGTTAGTTAGTTAGCTGCGATTGAAGATGGACAACGTCCGAATGTGCTCCAACGACTCCAAGATCATCTTACGAGGTATGACGGTTTGCCATATTAATATAAAGTATAATTTAGAGATGGAAGTTTTATTTCATTTCTTCATTCAAATTTAACTAAATTCATCAAACTTAAATATACCTTCCGTCTGAATTACACCGAGTAGCAAAGAGACAAAATTTAACAAAGCAATGAAAAAAAGGCTTACTACTAAAACTTCATTTAACAATAGAAAATAGAAAAATAGAATAACTACGATGAAAAATAATTGGTAAATCACTTTTTTTTTTAGTTTTTTGACAATTTCACCAAACACAAAATAACAATATCGGGATTGATTTACAGTCAACTTTACCATTAGTAAAGGTCTTGCCGAACTCTGAAGTCATGAACTACACCAGCAGTTTGATTTTAATTTATAATGACATAATTATTTAATGATTAATGACTATAGTGAATATGAAAACCAAATATAAAGTTGATAGTTTAAACAACAGATTAAAAAACGTACTATAGTTATTCTTAAACGCTAAAATAAAGAAACATGTAGTACATTATAAGGCTAACTTGTAATGAATTGTAATGAATACTACAATTCAAACTTGTGCCATCTGTTATAGCGTGGTATTTATTCATGATGGGGAATTTCAAAAATTACGTATCCAGAGGACTTTCTAGGTCCCTGTTGGAATAACACCCTCAACAGTGTAGAAGTAAACCTGAAGAAGAACACTAAGAGTTCGAAAGGCGCTGCTTGTTTTGACATGGAGCTCTTTTTGATGGAGACATAATTTTTAAAATTCTTAATTCAAAATCGAACATTGCATTTGGATGCATGTTATTGTAATTTTACCGTTAATACTTATTTATTTGATATTTAAAGGCTACTAAAGTGAAAATGCCTTTAAATGAGCCTTATTTTGTTTCAAATTGATTAGGTCATTAATTAAATGACCTAAAGGTCACCCATCTCTGCCATTGGTGTATAATTAAGGTCATTTGTGGGTTTCTCAACTGTTTTCTAACAATTAATCTCAGAATCTATTTCAATTAAGTAGTAATATTAATATATTTTCTTTAATAAATTTGTGGATTTATTTTTAAACATTACTGTTGGAAAAGAGACAATGGTATCTGCTCTAGCAAAAGTACAAGATAAGTTTAAAAACCTTCCCTAGCCAATGCGTCTTAGCCCTCTTCAGGGTTATTTATGGGCTATCTGCTCTTAGCGTTCCCTCTATTAAACTGCCTTCTTCAGGGGCACATCAAACATCCCACCCTTACGTTCTTCTCCATAAGATGTAGGAGAAAATGTGTAATTTCATTACTGTCCTCAGTCCATTTTAAAAGGCCAAGGTAGCCAAGTGGTTTACGTGCTCGCCTCTGGACTGGCAGATCCCAGTTTCCATTATGCTGTTCATTCATGCAGCAGGATGTATAAAAAAACCCTCTGATGGATCAAATTGATATTTTAAACAAAAATAGGCCTCATAGTTTAGATGAAGCCTATTCTTTGGAAGCAATTTACGCATGATGGAAAAGGCATTATTTTTTTGCCAAAAAGTGATTTTAGATAATATTTATATCACCTAAACTACTAATTTTAGAACCTGAATTAATTTTTTTCAACAAAATGTAAAAGTTTGGACTCGTATTAAATTTGAAAGCTTTGAGAGGGATCAAGCCATACAGTTTGACGGATCAAAATGAAATTATATCAAAAAATAGAGCACTATGTGGGGGATTTTTTTAAAAATTACATTAACCAAAAAAGCGTAAGGGTTTTATGCTTTCATAAAATGTTTTCTTGACACTAAACGGTTCATTAGGAAATACTGTAATTTTACCACAAAATTGAATAGAAAATGATTAATTTAAAAAAAAAATTGAAGAAAACAACATAACAAAAACCTATTAAAATTGACACATTATTACAAAGGTCAAGGGTGAAGTGTGAGAGGACAGCGATATATAGGGTGTGAGAGTGAGCAAGAGAAGAAAGAGAGTAGGACAGAGTATAGAGAGGGGGAGTGTATGACAGGGATGAAGAGGGAGTGAGAGAGCACGAGAGGAGATGGAAATCAAACATGGAGGCCAGCTTACAGGTCTTATATCAAACATTCAGCTACAAAATTAAAACCATCATTTTAAGAAATGTCATTGTTTACAACATTTTTTATATCCATTTCAAGAATTTGTTGATCATCAAAGGATTATGAGTTTAAGACCTCACGATTTAAACATCTGAACTCTAAATAAATAAATATCATCCACCTTTTGCAGAAAGTTACAAATCACAACTGATAAAAGTGAATCTCTAATTAGTGAGTAGTTGGCAAGTAGCATAAAATACAGAGGAAATAATTATTATTACTTATTAAAATTATATAAAACAACTGGACTAAGAAATTTAATGATATATTGTTAATTTCATAATGTAATCAATTTTATTTAAGTATTGCTAAGAAATTATTATAGAATAACTTTATAAATTCTAACTTTTAAACTTAAAATCACATGAACTAACATTTAGTTTGAAATTAATGGATCAAAAAGAAGTAAAACATCGTACATTTAACTTTTAATGCAAGTATTATGTATAATGCATGTGAAAGTATATATATATATATATATATATATATTTGGGGAGCAGGCCTTCATTTATACACGTTTTATTAAAAGTAATGCCCAATTTAACTTTTACACTTTTTCTGAAAAGAAAAAAAAAGTGTAAAAGTTAAATTGGGCATTACTTTTAATATATATATATATATATATATATATATATATATATATATATATATAACGGAAATTAATAAAAATAAGTACATAGTACATGATCTATGTACAAATAGGTTTACCTTAACATGATGAGACGTAATTTCGATCTATTCTGTCTGGCGAAGCGCGGAGAAGACTGACGTGTCGAGACATGTCTCCAACTACAGGGTTCAAAAGTTCGATTACATTCATTCTGCTGGAAAACCACCCCCACTACACCTTACCAATTGCGCCTTAATTTAATAGCAGAGCAAATAAATGTCTCATGGTATTTTTAGGAGCAATTGTATAAAACAATCCTCGGCTGTTTTATTCAAAATCAAATGATATTTCTGACTTTATTTCTTGCACTGATTCAAGTACAGTGAACTAGAGTAAGAAGAAAGAATTTTATATAAGTTGATAACACCATTGACTTAAAATAAATATCATATTTTTACAGCAATAACAAATTACAAATATAATTATAATTTAATTTCGAAATATAAGTATTTTTTTTTATATCTGAGTGTATGTCGGCAGTTTAAAAAGATTGTGAGCGCGCTGCAAGTCATAGTGTCAGAGAGAAAATTCGGAAATTCCGCAAAGAAATAGTTATGGTTATAATAAAAACTATATAGCTTTTGGGAAAAACAAATAATGGTAGCGGTACTCTATTGGACGTTTATGTGAAAACAGTTTTTCATTCTTCTCACAATTGTAAAAATCTGCAGTGGCCTACAGTCAACTTTACTGTAGGTGAACATAATATAATAATTCTTGCGTATATAATATAAAATGTTTGTATAAGTTGGCAGCGGATCTTCATCCAAGCATACATTGTTGAAAAGCAGAGCAGATTCTGCATTCACGACTTTTTTAAGTAGCTGTTCTTTTTTCCTAATTACACTTCTATGTTGCAGAGGCAATCACTTTTGAGCTATAGCTGTCTTATAATCAGCTGTCGTCGGAACTTCCGAGCTTCCATAGCATCTCGAGCTGCACTGTCGTGTATTTTAATATTTGTATAAGTTGGCAGCAGATCTTCATCCAAGCATACATTACATAATTAGTCTTATGATTTACTATAACAATAAAAAGTTATTGTTCCAGCTATGCTAAAAATTTCTAATTGAAATTCTGACCATCTCTTCAAGTCACTACAACTGCCAATCAGTAGTTACCACCCACCATTCAGTTTTACCAACTACTAAAATGTGTGCTATTTAACAATCAGTGTTACCAACTACCATTTAGTGTTACTAACTACTAATCTGTGTTGCTATCTACCAATCAGTAGTTACCAACCACCATTCAGTTTTACCAACTACTAAAATGTGTGCTATCTAACAATCAGTGCTACCAACTACCATTTAGTGTTACTAACTACTAATCTGTGTTACTATCTACCAATCAGTAGTTACCAACTACTAATTAATTATGTTGTAAAATTTTTGTCATTCATATCATTCATCGTTAAACGGGTTGAATATGAAACATTAAAACTCTCAATACTTTTGATACGAGTATAGTCAATACATATAAAACTTTTATCGGTCGGTGGACGCTTTCATGTCTCCACTTCTATCTTTCAACTTCTACTTTCCTGAAGACGGAGAAAAGACGGAAAAAATGTGATATTATTTAAAGTTTAAATTTTATAAACTTTTATATCAATAACAGCCACCTACGAGACACCAATCTAATTTCATTAGAGTTTATACTCCTAAAACAAAGATTCTGATTTCAATAAATATCAAGAAATTTACATCGTTTATCAGATAGTAAATTCTCCGCTTCTGAGAACACACACTTCTCGTATCCATACCACAACACCAGAACGTGTTGCATAATACCATATTCATATTCCCCAATGTAGTTTTCAATCTAATTATTAAATTTTGTTGAATTGAGCAAAATATAGATTGATTAGAGTATATTTTGAGACAACTCCATAATACGATGGAAAGCATTATAAATTTCGTTTGATTGGCGTTGATTTCTTACATGTAAGAATTATATTCTTTTACATATCATATTAAGTTATTAAATTAGTTACATCATTAGTTGTGCAATCTGTAATTGTGTAGTATTTACTCATTCTGATTTAAAATGGATAAACAAACAAAAGTCTGTACACAAATGAAGCTTTATTCAACAACAACAACGCGTTTCGAACACTTTATGTTCATCATCAGGAAGACACCAAGGATGTGGTTCTGAAGGGTAGGTCCAGTGAAAACTGGAGGTTTATCCATTTTACCTCAGAATAAATTAGTTACAATTTTTTCATTGAACGTCTACAAATCAATTTTATTTCAGAAAATTCACTCAAAAAATGTCTAAGTCAATGTTAAAGTATATAAATGTAAACAAATATGACAAGTATAGAAAGCAACCACTAACACGCAGCGACAAACAGGCAGCTTTATTGCTGTTTGTCGTAATTGAGATTTTATGAATCTTTTTTATAAATTGCCAATTTTCTTTAAAAAATGTTGGTAAAATTTCATGGTTTTTTAATGAGTCGTTTAGCGTCAAAAAAAAACATTTTCCTTTAGTAAATGCAATTTTCAAAAATATTATATCAACTCATCCTCCACTTAAAGTTCTATAGGTGTAGTTTCATTTTGATCCGTCAAACGGTATGGCTTGTATCTCTCTCACAACCTTTCAGATTGAATTATAAGTCAAAATTTTGTAATTATATGAAAAAAAAATTGCCTGTTGTTTTAAAAATCTCAGGATATTTTTCATTTATTAATTCTATAGCATCAAAAATAATGCCAAAATTTCAAGACTCTAGAATAAGTAATTTAGGAGAAAAAAATGTACTCTAAAAACAGTTTTTCAGAAAAAAAAGTGACTTTCCTGTCATCTATAACTACTCCCAAACAATGGAGCTCATCAACATAAGGCCCATTTTTGTGTAAAATATCAATTTTTGATCCATCAAAGATTCTGGACTCTGTAGCGTGACCATAAACTTTGGATACATACTCACACACACAGACATCATCGAAAAAAGTTCATAAAACGACTTCTGGGACCTCAAAACATGTAACTCCGTCAAAATCTCGAGATCGAATTTCTTTACAATGTATCTATACTTTACTTATAGTAAAGTAAAAAAAAATAAATTATCTAATAATATCAAATAAGCACTGCGAATAACTATTCAGATTTTCAAGGCTGTATAATTTGATCCAGTTTACACTTTACTTTACTTATTATGAAAGGAAATGTCTAGTCAATCAAACACATTGTTTTATTACTTGTCTATGAGTATTAGTTTACTATAAGTAAAGTATGGTAACCATAATAAAATTTATTTCTTCTCAACTCTTCAAAACTTGACACAAGTCCTTTAAACTGAAGACAACTTGTCTTCAAAGACCTACGTCCTTTGTTAGTTGTAAAAGATTATTTTACGTGTTATAGTCCTTCTGGATCGCATTTCATTTATCACGTATATGCAAAGTATATATATATATATATATATATATATATATAAGAAGCTTGGTGGCCTCATGAGGGTTAAAGCGAAAATTAGAGACTGTAAGTTTGTTTTTCTAGTTACTGTGTACCAATAGTTTACTCTGAAATGTAAATATATATATATATATATATATGAAGAATAGTGAGAAAAGGAGTTGTCAGTGATTTTGGTGCGTAGATGAGATGAAATAGGTAAAGGATGGCAGGTTCATCAGCACTAGATAGGCCTATTGCGACAGACCCAACAGGAGCAGTGGCTTCAGCAAGTCGCTATTAGTGGCTCCTAACTATATATATTAAGGCGGGCAGGCAGTGAAACCTGTCTGACCAGCGTCTAGACGCAGTCTATCCCTCGTCTTTCTGACGGCTGTTCAGTCGTAGCAGACCTTGGCGCATGATCACCGCTCAAGTTTGACAGATGCCTCGTGGCACGGATTTAGACGCTTTATAACCAATGCACTCGCTCAAATCACTGCTTTGACATTGAAGTATATATATACACTTTTTCGATGAAAATACGATTCGAAACGGACTATATATGAATATATTTATGATCAAACCACAAGAAGAAATGGGAAAACAAAACTAAGATCTAACAAAAACCCAACATTGGGTTTTTGACTCTGACGAAGACCGCTTCGTAACAAGAATTGTTATTTCACGTGCTTATGTGAATTCTTTTTATCGATAAATATATTTATATCACAAGGTTACACATAAATAATTGAAATAACAATCAATGATCAAACCATAATATAAAATGGGAAAGAAACCGAAGATCCCTCAACCGCAACAAGCTGTCCTCGTCAGAGTCAAAACCCAACTCTCAATTACCTACAACGTTCCCGAATGGGTAATGGTATCGCTATTTGTACCCAGGTAGTACTCCACAGACGATTCTCGGCTTAAGTTCATTCGTTTTACATTTTTTGAATTTTACGTTCAAAATTTTAATTCATCACCTACCAGTTATCTCATATGAGATAATACAAAAGTTAAACATTTTTGTAATTATCTGACAATATTTTCATACACTTTATTTGCATATATACAAGGTATATTTCTCCAGTTTTCAAATTAAATTTGCTCCTTTTTCGCCATAAATTCAACTAAACATAGTTAGAAAGTAATTCAAATTTGATTCAGGAGAACTGGCATACAAAACCACTAAAATAAGTCATACCAAAATAAAACTAGAAAATAATAGAATTTAATTTAGGCATTGAAAATTAATTTATTATTTTATAACGTTATGATTAAGGGGTGTTTTATGCGATACGGTAATTGAATTAATGGATGTATAGTACGAAGGGTATACATTACCAGAACGTAGAGTAAGAACTTACGTTCATTTCTAGCTTACGTTCAGCCATTCAGAACGTTAACTAAAATGAATGTCGAGAATTGTATCTATCTTCTTTTGATACTTACTACTTTTAAAACAAATGTTCTCCCCTCCTCTCTCTCTCTCTCTCTCTCTCTCTCTCTCTCTCTCTCTCTCTCTCTCTCTCTCTCTCTCTCTCTCTCTCTCTCTCTCATATATATATTTATGACCACAATATGAAATGGGAAAACAAGACTGAGTCAGTTGGGTTTTTGACTCTGACGAAGACAGCTTGTTACGGTTGAAAGATCTTAGTCTTGTATTCCCATTTTATATTGTGGTTTGATCATTGATTGTTATTTCATGTTAGTGTGAATTTTTTTATTTTATATATATATATATATATAGCTGTTGAAAAAAAAGACTCAATAAAAAAGGTAGAGAGAAGAAAGTGGCCGGACGGGAATATAATTGACCTTGAGTCAGCGATACTTGAAGCCCTATGACATCACTGACTGTTTACAAAACATACGTGTCACCCTCACTGCAACTTCCTTCTCCGTCACCAACAGGACTCTGTTCATCTCTGGAAACCACTATCTCATGCCTTCAAAACTATAACCTAATATAAATAACTTAGATCATGATCTTTTATAAATAATTCATACAAGCAACAGTCTAGTATTGGTGTCTCTGCTAAGCATGTTAACTCCAATTGTATCATACAGCGAAAAATAAATCAACATCTACCAATCCTGCATTCTAACTTGGCTCATAACTCGATGAATTCATTCTTACATATACGATAGTATTCGGTTCCCGTCCATAATTCTTTCCAGAAGTTTCGTCAACAACGATAGAGATTTACTCGAAAACCAAAACTAATTTTCTTATAAGAAATATATAATGATAATGGGGTAATCCGTTCGGTCATATCATATACAGGTGTTATTTTTTTCAGTATTACATGATTCTCTAACATAAAATCTGTATACCAATATAAAAGCACAATATTAAATCTAAACTAAAGCAATGGGGTTTGGAAGACAGCTGGATTATTTGGAAGTTCCAAAATTATTGTCGAATTCTTAGGGCATGATTCTCTTGACATTTCTCTTAGAACTCTGATTCAATTCTAGTTAAAAACGTTCAAGCACAGAGTTACCACTGTGCTTCTATCTAAAAAACAATTTGTGGATTTCAGAAACAAATATCTAGTTTGAATGAACACGTGACACGGAACACCTGACACTGAACACGTGTTCATTCAAGCTAGAGCTAGACATTTGTTTCTAAAATCCACATACTGTTTTCTCTGGAAAATAATCTCTAATGTAATACTTTGTTTTTCTCTTTCAAAAATTATATACTTCTGCCTATGAAAAAGGTTTTCAATAAAAGCTGAAATTATTAAACTCTCGTTGGCAATGAGAGTTTAATTTGAACCTGAAGAACTGACCGAGTCCTGATAAACTTTTATTTTGAATATAAATATATACATTCAATCTCCTAAGAATTATATATGTCACATAACTAAATATATTAAAATATCTATATATTTCTACTATGACGTCTTAGTACATTAGTTTATTACTATGACGTAGGCCAGGAAAAAATACATACGTCATATGTACTGTTTTAAATCACTTTAACCGAAATGGATACCGTTAGTAACTATTATCATGAATACTATATGAGTTACTTTTTAAATGATATAACTATATTTCATAGTTATAAGCGATACATATATTTGTACAAACTGACAGCGAAATGTTTAGAACAAAGTAAAGAAACACTAAGTCTTCACACAAAAAATGTTATCCAACGTCTACGCCTTTTAAACACTTAGTGTTCATCGTCAGGTCATACTTGCTTCAGTAAGGTAGTGTAACCTGAACTGACAATGTGCATAAGGTGGTACCCATCACCTTACTGAGGTAGATGCAACCTGATGATGAACAATAAGTGTTCGAAACGCGTCCACTTTGCATGAAATTTCTTATGGGAAGACTTAGTGTTTCATCACCTTATTCTAATCATGAGTAAATACCACACAATAAATTGTTGCATAGCTCGCGATGGATTCATGGTAAAATATCCAAAATAAAACATTTTAAAAAAAAACAAATAATTTAAACTGAAAACTCATGGTCGTTTACAAATTTCATTCACTACGAGTTTTATTGAAACATTTTCCTCTGTGAGGTCTTCTATTTTTTCAAAACCTCAAGGACTGTAAACGTGTAAAATGGTCGTTTGCTATTTCTTTATTGTTTTACAAACACAAATCAGTTCTTACGAAGCAAGTTTTTCTTATATTTTTTTTTGTTCAGATTAAGATCTGATAACGTTTCATTTGTTTTGCATTTTATTCTTCCTTTCATAAAATTATTAACTATAAGAATATTAACAGTTAATCTTTCCAACTCCCACTATTTATACGCTTTCACATTTAGCATTGTTTTAATAGCGGAGAGTTTGCATCTCATTTGTTATTTGGTACCCATTTTAGCGAGAGCCATTGCTTGTATTAGTATTATTTGTTCTAAAAATATTCTTTTATACATTTTTAAGCATGAAGATAAATTTTTTATCTATTAGTACGTGTTATAATCTTTCTTACATGTACTAGCATGAAATAGAATCGTAATGTTCATTTCAATAATAATAACATAGTAATAATAATAACAATACTTTAAAGTTATTAACAACTAATATTACTTAAGTGCAACATGAGACATAAAGTTAATATAAGAAAAAACTAGCGTACCTACATGATTACATTTCAGTGGTTTTCTGCTTGATTCTTGTGATGGTTGTTTACTGTTCACAGCAGCAAACTATTTCTAATAAAGATAATATTATTGTTGTTAGTAAGACAGTTACGGAAGAACGCACAATTTTATCTCTCGTAAATGATTTACAAGAGATTTACGAGGTAAGATTGTATATTCTTTTTTAATGATCATTTCTAATTATAGAATGTCAACACTGAATAGAAATTTCTACAACTGATGATGTAAAATTCAGATTGATTTGTTTAAATTTTAGAAAAATAAATGAACTTTAAATATTTCCTATCAAAAAATAGCACTTTTCAATTATAAAGTATTATATTTTAAGTGTGAGCTTATTTTATAAACTAAGATTTATTTTTTTAATTTTAAAAAAAATTAAAGCTTTTTAAACATATCTTCTTAGAGCCCAAAAAATAATGTTAATAAAGTGACTCATTGATGCAAATTGAAGCATATTCCTTCTTATTTATTTGTTTGTTCTATCTTATGTTAATGAGGATACAGTGTTCGCAGAGGTGGGTTTTATTGACAGTACATTCATCTTTAATTCGCATTTCTATTCGGATAAGGTCAACACTGAATAGAAATTTGTTAAATAGGCCAAAGGATCTAACTGATAGCAAAGCAGTATATTTTATCGCTTAGTTATTACCTGTAAGACTTCTTAGATAGTAAATATTGATCTTCCTACTTAGAGCTATCAGATTTAACTTGAGTGTTGAGCCGTGTATGATCACATGGCCAGATGAGAGTATCCTTAATTGTAAGTACGGGATAGATAATCATTAAATTAAATTAATTAAATCATTAAATGGCACATGGCACGCCAGAAAGTGTAATAAAGTCAAATCATTTGATAGGTGTCTCGCCTTGAATCTGTTTTGAAACCATAGAAAGCATTTCTTAAATAAAAGGGCTTTCTTATACTGGAAGCACCAGACTTGTTCAATATCCGAAATATTGTTTTCTAAAGCCCACATTTATAAGGCTTTCACCTTTGAATGCTCTTCTAGGGGCGAAAATTATGCCTCATTTATTATTTGGCACCCATTTTAGCAATGGACGAGCCACTTAATCTGTTGATTCTACATTGGGAGTTCAAATTTTTCTAAAATTAAAAAACTCGAACTAAATTTTACATCGTCAATTGTTGAAATTTCCAATCAGTGTTGACGTTCGAAAATTAGAAATGAGAATTAAAAAAGAATACACAATATTACATCACAAATTGTAAATGATTTACGAGAGATAAAACTGTAAGTTCTTCTGTAACTGTTGTACTGACAACAATAATATATTTAATTACAAATAGTTCGAAATTGTAAACAATAAACAACCATAAACAACACACAAACACAACCACAAACCACAACTTTTTTTTTTCGTAGACGACTGAGGGACTGATTTTGCCTAATTCAAATGAATTTAGAGTAGCGATCATTAAGGAGTATCTGACATCGTAAAGGCTCAGGACTGACGGTTTAATATCCTCTCCGAGGGACGACGTGCTTAGAGAGAGCCAGGTGGGTATCTAACCCCGGACCTATCAGTTCAGAGGCGAATACGTTAACCATTGAGCTAATCTAGCACCCGATATCAGAAATATAGAACTAAAAATATAATTCACTTAATAAAAAAAAGCAGTCTTGTTGTTTTCCATATGGTGTTAAGAGTAAAAGGAAAAAGGTTTTTGTTTATAGAGGTAAGTGGGAGAGAGCGTGCTGCAGCGCTGGGAGGTCGCATCCATAAATAGAGACGTGTTCTGGAGGACCATCTGGCTGCTCTCCTCGCTTCCTCTCCGGTCTTACTCATCCCTTGCTTATTACAACATGCTTATCAACAAACAACAATATCAAACAAACTCTAATCCTTTTAGTATAACTTCCATTATTTCTGGGAACAACTGGCGCTGGCAAAAAGTCTTCTCCTTCCTTTATGCCAATACGGCTGCTTTTCTATGCCACTTTTCCGATTATTGAAGAAACATACAATTTCATATTAGGTATTTTTTTTTTAACATCTTCATGTAGAAATATGCAACTACGCATACTCTGCGTAATAAGCTTATATGCTAAGAGTAACAGAAGTAGCTTTGATACACATGAGTAAAGAATGAAACTCAGTAGTTTAACTTTGCACTTCGTTTCTTGGTTGTAGTAGATTATCATAGCAGTAGATCCCTCGGTCATCTTCTCTTGAGTCGTTTTCGGGGAATTCTGCGAAGGTGAGGAAGAAGCAAGGTTTTGTACAAGTGGATTTAAATGAGGAAAGTTTTATATGAAACGTCTTATAACGATCAGAGGCTAAATGTTATATAAATGGAATTTTTAGATCTTTATGAAGAGTTTAATTTGTGACATAATAAGGAGGATTAGTGATAGTGCGGAGGATTTTGGATTGAAATGACTCTATTTTATGAATGTTTGAAAGTTCTGTACGACACCATAATTCAAGTCCGTAAGTCCAGTTCGGTCTCAGTAATGTTTTGTATTACAGCACTTTGCTGTGGAGCATCAATTTTGAGGTATTGTCTTAATACATATTAATATATTTCTTATACGCATATATTAATCAATGATCAAACCACAATGTTGGGTTTTTGACTTTGACGAAGACCGTTTGTTACGATTGTAGGATCTTAGTCTTTTTTCCCCACTTCATATTGCGGTTTGATCATTGATAGTTATTTCACTTATTTATATGAAAGCTTGTATGCATATATTAATATACACGTATTTCATGTTCCAATATTATTGGAAGAGAAATATTACATTGAAATTAACGAAATATCTTTAGAATCATGACAAGTTTTAGGCATATAAGCATCCATAACGGCAAATCGATAAAATCATTTACAAACATTTTTAATATTGAAATAAAAAAAAATTAAGGTTTATTTCAATAAACCTTATTTCAGCTTATGAGTGTTTCATTATGTCAGCTGTGTCTTGGACATAAAGGAGAAGCTTTCGAGAATGTGCCTTCCAACCCATTGAATTAACACAAATATATAAATGTATCAGCCTAGCAACTATAGAATGAATTGAAACAAGCTGAAGCAAGAATAATTAGGTAACTAATGGAATCTACTACAAAGTGAAATTCTGATCACTAAACATGAATATCTTTCACTTAAATAAACTTAACATAAAAATTTGGAATGGTTTACACTCAATACAGCTATAAGTCAGTGCTTCTCATTAAATTTTGCCATATCCCCCCCCATTACACATTCCTTATGGACAAAATAAAACTTTGCCCTTTCTCCCTGAACTCTGAAGCAATAAATAGTAAAATAAATACAAAAAAAGTTCAGCTCTGCGTACATTACAGCCTTATTAACATAAAATAAAACAAATAAAAAGAAGAAATATAATATAAAATTTATTATATAATAAATAAAAAGGCCCTAAGTATACTTTATTAGGGCCTACACTAATATAATTTATAGAGACAATGGAATTTATAAATGCCCTGAATAGGGTATTAGGGCTTATACTAATAAATAATTAATTATTTATTATAATATTATTTTATGTTTGTCCTATAGAGGTTTAACATCTTTTGGAGTTACAAGGATTGAAAGAAGCCAGGCTAGCTCAGTGGTTAAAGTGCTCGCCTCTGGATTGATAGATCCGAGGTTCAATACCCACTCTGGCCTCGACTTTATTTTCAAGAGAGGTGAATAAATCTGAGCACATCATCCCTTGGAGAGGATGTTAAAGCTGTTAATTTTGAGTCTGCACGATGTCAGGTAATCGTTAAATATCTCTACTCTAAATACACTTGAGGTAGGCAAAATTTATGTTGTTTAACGTAGTAGGAATATTCAAACTGTGGTATGACTAAGACCGAATATTCAGCTTACGAGTGTTCTTTGTTGAACTGCCACTGCAGGCTAACCTAGCCTACAAGGATCGAAAGTGTGTTCCGGCACCCATTAACTGTGCGTGATCAGCATGTCATGTCACCTATCCAAGTGCTAACCACGCCCAATCTTGCTTAACTTCAGCCATCTAACACTAACCACCAACCGGAAACATCAATTTAGCTATGACCGTTGGTTTTAAGCACTAATTAAATAATTTGCTATTGAAAAAAAATTATATAATATGAATGAAATTAAATTAAAGTGATTTTCAATATTGATTCAGCAGTATATCACATAAAACTCGTAAATTAAAAATAAATACACTGAATCAGCAATGAGTGTTCATATTTATTATCAAAAAGATGAGTCACAATTGACGCTATAACATCAGGTATTCAGAAGTGGAATCAATCTTCTAAAGTGGATCTGCAATTAACCTTCAATTCGGATTATTTTTTGTTCTTTTTTTTAACTTATATCATGTTTATATATAGGTCAGGTTAGGTTGCACTGCAGTCCCACAAGGAACATCGAACATTGGCCCTTTGTGATAACACACAAGGAAGATGGACACTACAATGGGAGTCCTGCGTTTTGCCACTCAAGTGCATTTACGGTAGGGATCTTTAACGAGTACTTAACATCGTACAGGTTTAGGACAGTCGAAGGACTATCGTACTCTCCGAAGGACGATTACTCAGATGTATTATAAATCGAGGCCCAGAGTGGGTATTGAACCCCCGATGTAGAAGTCCAGAGGCCATGGCCCCCATGAGTAAACATAAATCCAGCAAATTCTCGTGATTTAGCTGCGACTATTTTCTGTTTCCAAACCTAAAGAAATGGCTGGGTGGTAAGAGATTTGAGTCGAATGAACAAGTCATTACCGAAACAAACGGGTATTTTGAGAGCTTTGAGAAAACGTATTATTTGGAGGGAATAAAAACATTAGACAAACGCTGGACTAAATGTATGGAGCTAAAAGGTCACTATGTAGAAAAATAAAATGTTTCTTTGCCGAAAAAATTTTGTTTTATTCAAAAAAGTCACGGACTTATCAAACCGCCCCCGTAGTGTCACTAGGACGGTTAGCGAAATATGACCCACGGCAGCAGGTGACGGTGTTGATATATAACACAAGGACGCCACGCACACGACGATAACATTGTTATAAATAAACATAATATCAAACTCAGTGATAATCAATTTAATTCAATAAATTGTTTAACTGTAGCTATCTCAATCATGCCAATTATAACCAAATCTAATCATTGCTACAACACTTGGTACAAATTATACAAGTAACGATAAATAATAAGTCCAACTCATTAATGACATCATTAAATGACATAATCAAGCAATGTCACCTAATGAGCCTAAAATGAGCGCAGATAGTAGAATAGTGCATAAATGATCAATTTGTTTCGGTCATCATTCCAAAAAACTTATAAACAAATAATAAAAAGTAGTGATTATATGATAGATATAATTCATTATTTTATATCAGTCGGTGGACGCATTCACATCTCCACTCCCGTGTTCCTTCTTCTTTTCCTTTTTCTCCTCTCCTAAAAACGTCAAGACCGCCTTATGTTAGTCTCTTTTTTGTGTTTTCTAGTTATAACTTTAATGAATTCATTATTTTTTAATAATAATAAGTGAATTATAAATAACTGTTTTTCTAAATTTTATTTATATTTGTATATGGTTATATTTCTTTCATTTATTATTTTAAGTCAGAGGTCTCAAACATGCGACTCACGATGTATTTTTTTTTGCGACCCTCGAACAGTGGATGTTTTACTAATTAAATTCACTGAAATGACACTGGTTACGTTTACATGTTATACTAACTTATTTGAGTTAGCAAAAAATAGAAAAATCTTTTTATGGCAATGTCGCCTCTACAGTTCCTGTTCAAGCGAGAATTTCAGAAATGTTTGGAAGTACATATGTGTAAGAACAATTCTTCTGAGCCATGAAATTAAGAGGTCTGCACTAAGATCACGCCTTACAGATGAACATGTGCAAGCATCGCTGAGATTGGTTTCTGCTAATAATGACCTTGTTGATTCAATACGCTGCTAGATGAGTAGTCAAAACAAAATCTGACTGAATCTGTGTCCACAGTTAGAATTACAGGGTGTGAAGAATACATGGATTATCTAAAATACTAAATTGTATTCGTTCTTGTCATATTTATTACTGTTTTCGTTGATTGAATAAAATTTGGAAAAAATTATTATTTTATTTTATTTAGGTCTACTTGCTATAATTGTCATAACCTATAACTCTCGCTTTGCTGTAAACTTCTTCATTCCACCTTTCGGGGGAACTTGAGTTCGAGACCTTGTTCTTAATGATGTAAGCAGTTATATAAGTTTTGTATTTCAATATCGTATATTATAAATTATACGATATATGGCTGCTTATCAAACATATGTCTTTATGTAATTGTAGATCTACTTGTAAATATGCGTTCAACGTACTTATAATGCGCAGATTGGATATTAAAATATCCCGAGCCTGTTAAAGATATACGTCAGTTAATCAAAATTTAGGACTCTCAATGTAGAATCATTAGCGAGACACAATATTCCTTTGAGGAATCAACGTCAGAGGTGCATTGATGACCAACTAAAAAAAAACTAGAATTCTTAATTTCTTTGATTTTTACAATCACGATGTATGGTTTAGTTTGTAAAAACATTAAGCAAAGAAATCTTTGAAAACCTATAACTTTTCATGTCCCAAACATTTATTCTCATTAATTTAAGAATAAATGAGATATATTTTTAAACAAAACTAATGTTTATCGGGACTCGGTCAGTTCTTCAGGTTTGTTATTAAACTTTCTTTACCTGTGTTTCGGTTTTTATTTAAAACCTTTTTGATAGGCTTACAAAGCAGAGGAAGTATAAGAAATAATTCAATCATTCAAAAATCAAACATACATAAAAAGTGTAATTAGTTACAATTAGGAAATTACAATAGAAATTTTGACAATAGGTTATTGAGAGAACTTACAGAAGTATAAATTTTGAAACAGAAAAACTAAGTATTACATTACAAATTATTTTACAAAGAAAAATAGTCTGTGGATTTCAACTGCATTTTGAATGAACGTTGTGACACTGAACTGAAATAAACAAGTAAGGAAACCAAATTTCACCAGACAACCAAAAAGTCACTAACACAATTTTTTTTCTTTTTTTTTGTGGTTGTTGTAAACCTATGAAATAGGTTTTAAATAAAAACCGAAACGTTGGCAATGAGAGTTTAATTTGAACCTGAAGAACTGACCGAGTCCCGATAAACTTTTGTTTTGTTTCCATTCCACGGTCAATACTTTTATCAATATATATTTTTGAATAAATAAGTTTTATGTAAGCTTGTATTGAACAAGTTTATGTTCAAGGCAGACTTTGTGTGATGCCTTCTGTCAATCAGATGATTGTTTCGATTTCCTGGTGGACATTTTCTGATGGAAGACACATGACAGATGACTATCCACAATTAAGATTCTGCCGACACGTTGATGTTAAATCCAAGCTAAGTGGCTAAGAGTATACCTGACGCAGTGAAGTAGCTTGTCTATAAGGTGGCCATTCGTTTAACTATGACATCTGACTGCTCAGTCTGGTTTAGAGATGAGCACACGAACAAGACCTGCATCTAAATTGCCTAGAATAGATGTGCCTGCCTACAGCCAGGGCTCCTATTATAAACCCAGCCAGGATATCCAACATAAATACAGATGGGAATTCAATGACCACGTCAGTAGACTTACAAAAGGTAGCAAATAAAGTTATTCCAAATACTATTGCCTACATGGAAATCCGCACATTAGCATTAAATAACTCGATCTGTAACCCTAGTTCGTATCGGAGGCACCTCCATGAATTTGACCTAAACTAGTAAGGTCAATATTATATTTCATGACCCATAAGACCATACGACCGCGAACACACTTTTTCATATCAGAGACTGGTATACTATTTGATAAGACTACACTTTCCGCAACACATAATTCAGCAGTGCGGACCTTTGACCTGACACATAAGATCATATTATTGTGAATACAACAAATTAATTTGACAGACGTATTTACTAACTATCTGACAATACTGTCAGATACTGATCTTCACTTTTAGTGTAATGTAATAATACACCAGTAAGGTCTCTGTTCTCACATATAAGATTACAAACTTGTGAATATAACTAATTATTTGATGACGTATTTTATTATATGACAATACTGTGAAGCTGTATTGTGCTTCGCTTTAAATATAGCACAATATTCATAAGTAAGGTCCCTGGTCTCACATATAAGATCATATCTTAGTATTCTGAATAAAATTCATTCATTTGACAGACATATTTACCATATGGCAATACCGTGTTCTTTTCTAAGTATCACACTTAGTGTAGCATAATAATTCAACAGTAAGGTCTATGATCTCACAGATAAGATCACAGTGTTGCAAATATGTGAATACAACTCAGTTTTGTATGATGTAATATTACATGGCAATTCTGTGAATATGTATTAAGCATCTCTCTTATTGTAGCACAATAATTCCACAGTAAGGTCTATGCCCTCACATATAAGATTTTACTATTACAAAAACAAGTCATTCATTTGACAGACGCATTCGCTGTATGACAACACTTCGAAAACAATAATTCAGCAGTAAGGTCACTGGTCTTATATATAAGATAGTATTGCGAATATAAGTCATTATTTAATGACGTGTTTAATATATGAGAATACTGCGAAGCTGTACTGAGCATCAAACTTAGTGAAGCACAATAATTGAGAAGAAGTAAGCACATAGTACAAAGTAAATAAAAACTAAGTGATAGTAAATACGTCACTTTTACAGTATGCTTGGATAAACTATTCGCGAAGGTTTACTGGACCTTAGATACGGGAGCACAATCAATCAGTCAGCGTGTCATTAATTTGAAGTGGAAGGAAACATTGATTGTTATTGGTCAGCCCCGCGTATTGTTGTTTGTCTTTAATGGGGATGATAGATTGCAATATGACTGCACATATAAGCTCTATCTTTAAGGGGACATAACTCATCTGACCGCCGCTCTATTCACCACCCCCTTCTGTTTTCTCCTTTCACCCCTCTTCCACAGTAATCTGGATATTTGTTTACTCCCGATGTATAGATGTTTTTCTCTAGTCGATATTGGTCATTTCCTTCAGTCTACTGCTGTAGGTGTTCTTTGTTATTCCATACATTTATTTGTCACTCCAGAATATTTGTTTTTGCTTTACTCTTTCATGCCATGCCATTCTTATTATTGAACTCTCCTGTTTTAACAATCTGACCAACACAAATACATTCATCGCACAGGAGGAAGTAGGTCTACAGTTCCATGAAGGTTAGTTCGATAAACTTATAGATTGTTTATATAATTTTATACAAACATAATAGTCAGATAATATATAATTATATATTAAATATGTTTAAAATATATAATTAAATCATGTAATATTATTTATATAACTATATAACAAATTCAATAATACATCGTTTCAACAATACACTCGTTTGATAGTATTGGTGTATTATTTAATCAGGATTCGGTATTTTCTAAGTTCAAAATCAAACTCTCATTATCATGTTTTGGTTTTATTTTAAAATTAAGAAACCACAAGTAAAAATTTTTTTAATAAGAAAATGAAATTTACAAATTCACTCGAAAAAGGACAAGAATAAACATTGGCATATTTTTTAACAAAACATGTTTGAATGAAGGTCTGCTCCCAAAATACACAGCTATATATATATTATAAATATATATATATTTTTAAATATATATATATATCTTATATATATATATATATATATATATATATATATATATATATATAAAGATTTCACATTAACACGTAAAATAACACGATCGTGATTAACCTCAATGGCTAATGTGCTAGACTCAGGACTAGAAGATACGGAGTTCAATACCAACTCTGGTCCTCGTTTTATTCACACAGGAGGTGAAAAAAACATGTGACCACGTTATCGAAGAGAAGAGCAATGATACATTAATATTGTGAGATATAAAACTTCAAATTAGTCCATATATAAAGTTAGTGATGAAGTGGCAAGTGTCTAAGCCATTTCGTTTGTGTGTTAATACCCTGAAAGTACTAACTTATTCCTCCATTGTGTCCGACGTCACGGGAAGCCCCCATCTTTAAAATAATGGCGCCATACATATATAACCTATGACACATTATTATTTACAGTTCTTATTGTTTGTTTATTTTCAATGCATCTAAACCGTTTGAAAGTTTGTCTTTTAAAAAATAAAAACATATCCAAACTTCTGCCAATATTTTATAAATTCTTCGTTTACCATTTAACCTTTTGTTTTGCATGAATTGCATAAAAATCGCTTTATCATTAAAACATTTTAATATTAATAGCTTCTCTTATATGTTTATTTATTAAAATTTTGTTAGAACATTTTGTGTCACTCTCTTACTTTCAAAACACATTTTATTCACGTTTTCAATGAATCTTTCATGTATAAACTATCATATATATAGAATCATAACAAAAACGATCTAAAAAGGACAATAAACGTTTCAGGGTAAACAGTAAATAGGTAAGACTCATTTACTGTCTCCAATTTTCTTTTTCATCGTCATCAGGACAGAAGAGATAGAGACGCCAAACGAAGTTGGGAAGCAGCAGTTTGAGACGGTTGGGTCTCCCACCGTCGCTTCGCAAGTGCGCTAAGCGTCGCAGACTAACTAGAAACTGTAAGTGTGCGTTTCTATTAAAAGGGTAGCTATAGTTTACTCTGAAACATTTATATATAATTATATATATACAGATAGATAGATAGATAGATAGATGGATATATATATATATTATATATATATATATATATATGTGTGTGTGTGTGTGTGTGTGTGTGTGTGTTTCTGTTAACCACAGTAAGAAAATCAGAACAAAGATTAAGATACTTCAACCAAAATAAATAAATGTGAACTTCATGAGAGTCTAAACAATACTAACGAAGAGCACTTGTTTTGGTTGAAAAATTTAGTCTTGGTTCTGATTTCCATTCATTTCCTTCGAAATTGCTACATTATATGAAACCGGTGTGGTAACACTGTCTTCTATTAGGAGAGGGTAGGACTCAAACAAATGGTTGACGGTCAAAGCGGCTATACACCTACAAAGATGGTGTTGTTCCTCATGTATTTCCTAGTGAAAGTGCAGAAAGAAAAGTTATTTCTTTCTTGAAGGCATGTTCTGGAAATATTACTCTTTCACTGCGCATTTGAAATGTTTTTTCCTCAAACTCAGAACGACGGAAAGTTAGTGCTCTTTCAAGTACCGCCATAAATTGTTAATTAGAGGTTTAATCAAACCACCGTTATCTCACCAAAAGTAAAACTTTATATCAAACCATTAAAAAAAACCTTTAGGTAATGAAAAAAATACGGCTCCACCCATCAGTTATTCGACAGTAAAATATTCCTCCTTACAGTCAAACATGACTGAAGGCAGGAAATTGCACTTTTCTTCCCTTTCTGTTGTCTGCCTGTGCCAATGATATTCATATTTACAGAGGGTCAAATAGTCATACAAATCGAAAAAGACTAAGGATGAACCTTCAGAGAACATTCAACCAAGCTGATATCTGATACTTGTATATTTAAAAAGGCATGCATATCTATGGTGACTGTCTTATGTATATATATACATTCACTGTAGTATCTATGAACGCATCACTGGCACACACATTCGGATACATTTATATTTTATGAATATATATGTGTTATAGTATTTGTTTTCATAGTATTTGTTTGTGTAATATCTGTATATAAGATACAAAGTTTGTCTGTCTGTTCCCTATAGAAATAAAACTGGAGACATTTAGATACAAAGAAACATATGGAACTTTTTTCGGGGGAACTTTCTACGGTATTTTGATTTCAATCAGGGTCCTTTTTTGGGATCAACTGCCTATAACGAAAATGCCGGGGCAACGCCGGGTATATACGCTAGTGTGTTTATAAAGTGTGTATTTGAATAGTCTGTGGTTATAAATTGTGCATATCATATATTTGTATAGGTATTTGTATAATGCGTGTTCTCATAATCCGTATTTCGCTTTATGTGTTTATATAGTGTATATTTGTACATTATGTGTTTGTATTGTATTATATTGCATTATGTATTTGTATTTGTATCTGCGTGTGGGTGTATGTATGTACACAGTGTGTGTTTATGTAATACATGTTTCTATAGTGTATGTGATTATACGTATTTACTGAATAGTATATTTTGCACAATACCTATTTGTATAGTCTGAGTTTTATAGGACGTGTTAGTGCAGTATGTGTTTGAATAGTGCATGATTTAATATACGTATTTATATAACGTGTGTTTGTATGATACGTGCTTGTTTCGTATCCGTTTATGTATTACAATTTCTACTATAAATAAATTATATTATGATTTCTAGCCTAACAATATGCTCGTATTATATATGTACAGACCGGTTCTATTATATAATAAATCTATTATTTCATAAACCTATGAAAGCTTTGTTTTAAGAGGTTACATCTGACTTCTGTTCATAAAAAATACTATGAATGTTCAAACCACAATAAGAAAAGACTAAGATCTTTCAACAGTAACAAGTTGTCTTTGTCAGAGTTAAACCCCAACATGACGAAGACCGCTTCTTACTGTAGAAAGACCTTTTTTTTTTCTTTTTTTTCTTTTTTTCTCATTTCCCATTGTTGTTTCTCATTGATTGTTATTTCACGTGTTTATGTTTATCTCTATATATGTCACTGCTACTTTGCCTTCTAATATGGCTTCTTTTGTCTTTATCGAACTATATAAGCTAATTCTGGTTGATCCTGGGAAAGCGTGAAGATATACCTACATTTTTTTTGTTTTTATCGTCTTTTTTAGATTTTAGTAATCAGCAGTCAATCAATGGAGCTTTTCAATCAAAATAGTAAAAAAAAAGTTTTATTTAAATATTATATATATATTACTATCGATATAGCTTCTCAACCACTGATTATTAAAATTCAAAATGGGTTCCTTGAGGATTTGGTCCAAAGAACTTACTACTTCCGAATATAAGCCGACTTTTCACCGAAAATATTCGGTATTTTTAAGGCTTTTTTGAAGGTTAAGTATTTCAGTTAGATGCAGTTCTCTAACAGCATCATAACAGATATCAATGCTGTTAGATAAATGAATCTAACTTAAATAGTTTTCCTTCAAAAAAAGCCTTAAAAATACCGAATATTTTCGGTGAAAAGTCGGCTTATATTCAGAAGTAGTAAGTTCTTTGGACCAAATACTCAAGGAATCCATTTTGAATTTATAACCATTAACTTTATTCGTATTCTAAATCTGTAAAGTTTATGTTATGAAGTTTATACGACTACCTATCGTAGGCTTTATATTTAAAATAACAAGGGTATTTAAAGTGAAACTGAATTTGAGAATTTCGACAAGCAGTCAATAGCATGAGGATATCAAGTTGAAGAGGTGTAGAAACTTTGCAAGTTAGAGGCAGGCAGACTAGAGGGTAAGGACTTCAGGGCAGACTTCAATGTCGCGTTGAAAACAAAGACACACAGGTGTTCTACTTGAAAAACATAATTAAAACTTTCAGTGCGTAAGAATTGATTATAGCAAGTAGGTACTGTTAGCTAATTTAATTTCGTTTGCGTTTATCATAATTTGCTCGCATTGAATTTAAGCTCAGTACCTAAAGCTGCAAAACGTAAAAGAAACTGCCTAATGCCAGTTATGGACTATACTAATATTTTCTATTATTCTGTAATTTCTAATAATATTTTGGTATATCATTTATCATATCTGATTTTTTATAAAATACTCGTTAAAGACGATAACGTCTGCTAGTTTACAAATAAAATAGCAACAATTATAAATTAGTTTTATTTTTCAATTAGAAGTCTACCTAAAAAATACCCATTTCGAAAAATGGGATGCAGCATGAAAACTTTTGGAAAAACAGTGATTTTATGCAAAGAGTTGTGAGAACAAATGTAGAGGATTGAAAAAATTGGCTTTTCATTGACCGAAGTGAGAGGGAGTTTTTTTTGGGTCATTATCGGTGTCAACTCGATATTGAAACAACATTCCTCACTTATTATTAGTGATATGAAGGCCAATTATCAAACACACGCAACTTATTAGTGATATCAAGGCCGATTATCAAACGCCACCTTCTCACAAGTACCCTACTTTTAATTGTACTAATATTGATAATTGACAGATGATAATTACTCTATTGTATGATTCGGTTGATGGATTGGGTGAAAAGATGTAGTGATTCGAATAATGCTAGTCGAGTGAACGTAATGGTTTTCATTTGATTTTAAACAGCATTGAATACGCTGCGACCTCGTTCTGTTTGCGTGCTGTCATTGACAACTTAATCGCTATCTGCTTTTGAATGTAGAAGTAACCGGCTTTAAAATCACTTGAACGAAACAATTCAAGTCTAAACTTGAATAAGTGACCAACTTTTACTAGGGCGGCAGTTTAACAACTACCTTACTGGTCAAGAGACTTGTCTCGTGCTACTGGAAAGAGGAAAATATATTACCCAGCTAGAGCCTCACCTCAAGAGTAGGTGTACAACCTTTTGAGAACACTTTCCAACAAGTGTTGGCAACTGACTGGTAGGAGTCGGGGCCTGCTCTCTTTTATGGCTGTGCAGACATCCAACCGAGAGGACTAACTGCTACATCCATCATGTCTACGGTACCTTAGTAAGTTCCCATTGCCATAACGAGTCCGTCAACATTACGAGGCATGATTGTCAACTTGCAAAGAAAAGAAGACGTTAAAAAGAAAAATTAAGAAAATTTTGGGCTTGAAATCCCGTCCCCATAATACTGATAGTACAGGGGTGGGCAAACTACGACCCGGGGGCCACATCCGGCCCACCAAAGATTGTTACATGATTTAGGTTTGATGTAAATGATTGTATTAATTTTATTTGGACTCGCAATGAAGTCCATTTCAAGATTAGGTGGGCCAGTATCACACTTTCAGCTTTCGCTCTTCTTTTGATGGTCAGATTATTTAAGTGTGATAAATACTAACAAAAAACCTAAAGATCCCAGATGGGTGATGAATATCTCAGATCAGTTCTGAGAATTGCCCCAGACTTCGATGCTATATTTAAAATTTGTCATCAACAACACTGTTCTCATTAAAAGAGTATGTTTATACTTCAATGACTTTTTTTGGTTTTGTTGAATATGTACTGTTAACTAATACTGTTTTTTATATTGTATCTTGTGTTGAAATGGTCCACCTGTCAGATTTTTAAATCAATGTGGGCCATTTGTCAAATTTTAAAGTTGATGTGGCCACGAATCAAAATAATTGCCCACCCCTGTGATAATACTTTAAGATCATTCGGGTGGTACTTCAGACCAAAGACTGAATGCAGTACCAGCGCTACTGAGCTTTATACAGCAAAAATCTACGGAATATAGAATATAAACATCCACATATAGAAGTTTCATAATATAAACAACGTATTTCGAGCATGTAGTGTTCTTCTTCAGGCATGAAACCAAAAATATACAATGACATCAGAGAGTTATCTACAGTATAGCATAAATGGTACAAAATAAAATAAGGATACAGCTCTATAAGAACGTACTGGTAGTCCGGGGTTCAATACCCACTCCAGCCCTCGATTTATTCACGTAGGAGGTGAATAAATCTGATCATGTCGTCCTTCAGAAAAGATGTTAAGCAATCGGTCCTGAGACTGACAATGTTAGGTACTTGTTAAAAATATCTACTCTAAATGCATTTGAGTTAGACAAATTTGGGACTCTCAATGTAGAACCAATATTCATTGGTATCACAAAGGGCCAATATTCGGTGTATGTTCCCTTGTCGGACTATTACTACACGTAACCTACTCCGAAACCTAGTAGTACTCCGAATAAAGGGCTTCCTGTCCTATAGGTATCGATAGCATTATTTCAAAAAATTAGGTGAACAGTTACCATTGACTATAGGTAAATATAGCTTTATAATATTAATAAATGACTAGAAAAAACTGAGCTAATATTAAAAAAAAATCACTAATATCAATAAGTTTTCAAGACTCGAAATGTTCTATAGCTTTAAATTAAATTGGTGTTTACTTTATTAAATACCAACATTTTAGAACAAAATCATTTAATAAAAAACATAATAAATATATATTCAGAAAAAGTAAGTTTTATGAAAAAAAGTATCTTCTGTTTTTAACGAAATTTTTACTTGCGTTACTCTACGTATGAAAGAGGGGTAAAAGTAATAACTTATTTCGAATACATTGTGTTCGTCCTCAGGTTACATCTAGAATGAAGATTATTGTTTTAATGTTATATGAAATGTTTGAACGTCTAAACCACAATAAGAAATGAGAAATAAGACTAGGATTAGTTGAGATTTGACTCTGACGAGGATCGCTTGTTTCGGTTAAAAGGTCTTAGTCTTTTTCTCATTTCTTATTGTGATTTGGATATTCATTGTTGTTTTACGTGTTTATTGTGAATACTTGTTATAAACAATCACTTTTATGATATTGTTTTGCTATTTTTCAGGCATCTGTGCGACCCACCTGTAAGACTTGCACAGGCTGAAAAGTAGTATACAGAAGCCACAAAAGCCATCAAAGTACATGAGTTTTGCAAAGACTTCATTCTCATAGAGTTTTCCCCCTTTTAACAACTGATTTCCATATTCAAATAGATCATGAAACTGCTTTCACGATGAAATAAAAAGTCGATTATGCAAAACTCGTCCCATTATAGGAGCAATTCCGATACCCATAAGGAACACAGTAGTAATCTCTGGATTGTGGGTTATATCACTTTTACATTTCTAGTTATTACAATGATAAACACTATACTCATGGGGCCCTCGCAGTGCTTGTCAGCAAGAGTGGCTCTACAGTACTATCCACGCCATATACAAACTGTCGCTCAATCACACAGCAGAAACAAACGCATTTTAATTAACTTTGCACGTGTAAACTCAAAAATAAATTCCTTCAACATTAACATAATTTTTGTATACAATTATTGCCATCAGTAAAGTACAGTATTTTTGAAAAATTTTGATCTCGAGATTTTGATGGATTTACATGTTTTCAGGTCCCGAAAGTTTTTAGTTTGTTGATGTTTTTTCGATTATACATATATATAACCAATTAAATGAAACGATTCCACGAACTAAATAAACTATATTGACACAAAAAACACTCAGAAATGAAAAAAAAAACTCACTACTATCTTCCTAATAACTAGGCCATCGAAATATGGTAGTGAGTTTCTGATTCATTTCTGAGTGTTCTTTGTGTCAATACAGTTTATATATATATATATATATATATATATATATATATATATATATATATATAATATTATATTGATAAAAGTATCGACCGTGAAATAGAATAACATCGGGGAAAAATAAAAAGACTAATAATAAAAAAGGAATGTTTATAAATATGAAATGCAATAGAACAGGAAATTATCATATTAATAAAATAAAAAATAATAAACAAATTAATAAAATTATATTTAAAAATAAATTAAATTTATCAAAAAAAAAAAAATAGAAACCTTTGAATACTACTTAACGGTTGAGGTTAATACCTGGATTTAAACCAGCTCTTACGAGCCATATAAGGGCTTTTTCAGAAGTCCTTAAAGTGATAGATCTATTGCGTCGAGGGAATGTTTTTAGCATCTGAACTCTGAAACGTTCATTGAAACCTACGGCTCTCGCTATACCTTTACCAGTACTCTCTTACATCAAACCCGTTATACTGTACCGTATGTACTCGTAGCCGTAATACTGTGTACTGTACCCGTAATAACCGTTACAGCTAACGGCTAGTTAAGTTAATGGTTTGTTAAAACGAATAGTTTTTGTTAAACCTGTACTGGTATACTGAATGTATCTGTTGCACAGAAAAATATTCATTATTATACCTGTACTGGTATGTCAGTACATTACATCATACAGATAGTTTCCATTATACCTATAGAGGTACCTGTTGCACCTGTTATATCAAAAGACAGTCTTTGTTACACCTGTCCCGGTTTATCCATTGTTCCGGTGACACCAAACAGATAATCCCTGTTATACCTGTACCAGTGTATCCGTTGTAACCATTACACCTAACCATGGTTGACGTTAACCTGTACTCGTATATCTGTTGCACCGACAGCATACCAGTTGTACCAGCTATGCTGAAATTGAAATCGTCATTATATATATATTGAAATTGAAATAGTATTATAGTTCCCATAATAGTATTTTTCATAACAATACATCAGTGTGTGACGAATTCCGATCAGAAACATATAAATATATTGTGAAAGAATATATTTATATATTCAATATATATAAACATATATATGTATAATATTGTTATTGTGTCCACTTTGGATCGTCTTTCCGTTTATCAAGTAAATATATATACATTTACATATATATACCCCCCCCCCCCCTTCAATAAAAAGAGGGTGTCCAACTGCCTGTATTTCCCACAAGAGTCAAAATTTATATTCATGAGAACACATTTGCAAAATAAGTGTAATTAATTTGATATCTAAAGCAGAGCTCTAAAGGATGTATTATCTATTACAGGTAATTTATTCCGGCTTGATTATAAGATAAAATGAAGAAGACGGAGAAGTGGTCCTTGGAGGCTTCTCCAAACACCGCCCTTAATTCATTTCAACCAGAGTCACCATTAATCATCATAATCCCTCTTTACTTCCCATCAAATAGTCCCTGGTAAATCAGAGTAATTGCCGTATAAATATTTAACGCCTTACGTCATAATAACGCCAATACAATTAAATGTAAAATAACTAAAAATATCTATTCCTCTAAATTACTCCTTTTTTTGCATGTCACGAGAATTAATTAGTCTAAATTAAATGTGATTACAATTCCTAATTGCTAACTTCCAAAATAGAATCAAGTTCAAAGAATAATGATCAATTACAATTAATTATTTTAATTGACATTTCTACGACTAATTCATAATTACTAATTATTGGGAATTACTTTTATCGTCAAAACACTTCTTTAAATCTTATGACTTAACAAATTAAAGACTGCCTAATTATGATGACCAACAGTAATGATTCCACAAATTATTTACTGTCTAATTATTATGGTCTTGATGATTTAACACATAGGATATGACAAAGCTTATCCTATCTCAATATATAAAGGTCGTGAGTTTATTTCTTCGTCTATTTTCCATGGATATGGAGACCTGAAATTAAATATATATTATTCATTACCGGAATAATGTTAAATAAACAAAAATTATCACTATATTCCCAAATTTGGAGCCAGGGTAGCAAGTGTCTTGCGTGCTCGCAGATGACAGTATTATATATAAATGTAACAAAAAAAATTGTTTTTTTAATTTAATATTTGCAATTAAACAATAATTTGCAATTAATTGCAATATTAAACAATGGTAATAAAGTAAAAGCATAGAACCAGAGTAGCCAGTCACTTGTGTGCAAGCCGATGACAGTAGTGAAAATGTATTACATATAAAGTAACAAAAAATTTTTTAATTTAAAATTTGGGAAATATAAACACTTTAATAAAATAAAGGAATGGAGCCATGGTAGCCCAGAGGCTTGCATACTCGCTGTTGACAGGAGTACAAATGTATTATAAATAAATGTAACAAATATATAATAAACTATTACATTAGAGGTTAAAAATGATTAACTTTAGGAATACGAACTTGAACACAACTGTCAGCTAAAATACAAAGGTAATATTATAAAGACACATTCCTTTCATTAATGTTATTTTATGTTAGGTAAATAAATTGAATATTTCAATTTACAATATTTGTTTGTTTTAAATATATTTCATTGTGTTTATAACTTGAATTGATATTTTGTTTATTTATATGATAAAAAAATGATTTTTGTTTACTTATAAATGATTTTTATTTTGCTAAATATACTTACTGTGTATATATCTTGAATCATGTTAAGAATACTATATCAAAAGCTTGAGCCATATAAGAATCTGTTTCCGTGCCTTAATAACAAGAAAGAACAATTAAAATTATCCCTGTTAATCATGTTCAGTGAATTAGTTTCAATACCTATTGTTATAATTCTCAGTGACACAAAGGGTCACAGGTAGTCTAGTATATTAATTCGCTTGTAACTAAATACCTACGTGAGTCACGCTTTGTCCTAAACAGTAGCACAAAGTAATTATTGAGATCTAATTGGGCATATCTAATTGCTTTAATTAAATTACAGCTATATAGAGAGCCAGGCTAGCTCAGTGGTTAACGTACTTGCCTCTGAACTCTAGGTCCGGGGTTCGATACTCACCTGGCCCTCGATTTATTCACGTGGGAACTGAATAAATCTGAGCAAGTCTTTCCTCGGAGAGGACGTTAAGCCTTTGGGCCCGAGAGTGTACGATGTCAGGTACTCGTTAAAGATCATCGATACAGTAAATATACTTGAGTCAGGCAAAAATTAAGACTCCTAATTACAATCAATCTTCACTGTGTGATATCACAAAGCGCCCAATGTTCGACCTACGTGTGTTCCCTTCTGCTACTAACTGCGACTAACACAGCTACATATAAAGGTCATCATAATTAGGCAGCATTAGAATTCATTCTGAAATGAATTCGTCATTATGACAGCACATATATTCTCTAATTAGCATTTAATAGAGCTTGGCAACTTAAATAGTCTATTTAATGAGCATACCTTTACCTGTAATACCTAAAATAGCACATTATATGAGGAAAGTTGAAGGATTTTTTTAAAAAATTACATTAAGCAGAGGCGTTATAATACACTTTATGAATTCAGAAAATGTTTTTAACGCTAAACCGATAATTATATAACAATGAAATGTTGTCAAATTAAACCTAAATTAGCAATTTCTAAAAAAAATTCTAAAATTACAAATCTTGCAAAGGGCAATATACTTAAACAAACCGAAATTTATTCTATTATCCTGGGAATAATAAGTCACCTGCCCTACTGGTCACATTTGTTTAGATTTATTTACATTGATAGAAATTTTTTAAGAGAAATAATATTGTTATTTCGAAGTTAATTGAAAAAAATTAAATGTTCTAATGAGTTAAGATAATATGTTAGAAGAATAAAATTGTTAAATGTAAAAAATTAACCCCAATCAAATATATATTTTTTGATGTATTCAATGATGCGATGGATAGTTGTCGAATAAAGTGTTTGACTAATCAAACAAAATATCAGTTAGTTGTAAACGAGTTTGATATTACGTTTAGGTTTTTATTCCTGTTCGAATTGAGTCTTTGTAAGCAAGGCAGGACAGCGTCTGTAGTGTCAGCTATTATGTTAATAATTAAATAATAAATTAACTTTAGCCAAAGTTAACACACATGCACTGACTATTAGGCTGTACGAAGATCGCGGGGTCATCTCGTATGTATAATAATGATGAAACTGATGACATATCAAATTGTGAACTATATAATTTTGATGACATTGATGATTTTCTTTCTTTATTTTTCAAATTTCCAAAAGCTTATTTAATGAAGAGTAGATTATAATAATCATCATATTTGTTTTCGTACATACGATTTGATAACGTTGGTACAATGGTACTGATGTAGCATTCTATGTATAGAAATTACCGTTATAATATTATAACTTTTATACAATGGTACGCATTTGGTATTTGATGTACAGAAATTACGGTTAAAATGTTATTAGTCTTGTAGAAGGACACGGATGTGACATGTAATAGCCATGCCACAGTCACAAACAGGATTCCAAGCAACATAAATAGAGAAGAGAAATGATTGAGTAATAGAAAGTTCGGCAGGTTAACACGTAACAAGTTTTTGGAATTCCTTTGCCGTGATCTCAGCAAGTCAAGGTTTAGGAGCTGTTATTACAGGTGGGTTAGAAAGTTGGCAGGCCTGTACAAGTAAACTGGGCCATTGCAGGCGTTAAGTGAAATTGGCAGATACAATGAAACTAGACGGGCCTTCATCGGATAGCACTCTCCCAAAACCAATATATTAGCTTTTGTCAGCCTTCAGTCAAATATCTATTTACGCTTCCCAGTCGAACTGAACTTGAAATAACATATAAACAAAATATTTAAATATTGTAAGGTAAACTCAAAGAAGGAGCATTTTTTTTTATATAAAATTAAATTTGTTTTCGAATATTCATTAGAAATTCTGATTGCTGCTCAACACTCAAAAAATTAATTTTCAATAAATTTAAACGTCATTTATGTGCAGTTATGCCTCCGAAAACGCGCAATCGATCGCTCAAACGGCTCAGGTACGAAAGAAAAAGTCAACAAAACAGCGACGAGAAACGAGATTGAAATCCAATAGGGAACGTAATGTGCAAACCTGCTGATCTGAAACAAACGAACAAGAAGTATGGTTGAAAAGCAAGCGGTAACTTGATGCTCCAGCACGTTCTAAAACATACGTAGAAGGAGAATGCAGACCGGAAAACATTCATGTGACGACTGGTCGATCCAAAGAAACTACGCGCGCTTACTTGAATCTCAGTGCTTTACAAAGCTAATTATACTGACAGCATTCATCCAAGTGTGGTTATTAGACAGCCTTTGTCGGGTCAGCTACAATGTTAATAATTAAATACTAAATTAAGCTTGGCTAAAGTTACATGACATTCAGTGACTGTTAGGAGGTAAGAAGTTCACCGGATCAACTGGTATATATATAATATATATAAGTAAAATAAATATCAATCCAGTAAGTTTTCTCGTTTCTTCTATGTGTTGTCTTTTTCATATATATATATATATATATATATATATATATATATATATATATATAAAGATTTCACATAAACACGTGAAATAACAATCAATTATCAAACCACAATATGAAATGGGAAAATAAGACTAAGATATTTCAACCGTACTCAGTTCAAAAAGTCAGTTGGGTTTTTGACTCTGACGAAGACCGCTTGTTACGGTTGAAAGATCTTAGTGTCTTGTTTTCCCATTTCATATTGTTGTTTAATCATTCATATATATATATATATATATATATATATATATATATATATATATATATATAATGAAATATAATATATATATATATAATATATATATATATATATATATATATATTATATATATAAATGAAATATAATAGTATATATATATATATATATATATATACTATTTTTCTTTCTTATCGAGGTTTGGTCTAGCTTCAATAATTCAACACCTTTAAGCCGACGTTTCGTCTATATTTGTAGACATCTTCAGGGCTACATCAATACAAAAAACTTGAACGCAAACCGTTATGTAGTTAGTTCCTCATAATAGAAAAATACCAAGGTAATTATGTATATTAATTAAATAATGTAATATAATTATGTTTAATGTTATTGCAACTAAACTCTGTATTGATGTAGCCCTGCAGATATCTACAAATATAGAAGAAACGTCGGCTTAAAGGTGTTGCATTATTGAAGTTAGACCAAACCTCAATAAGAAGGAAAAATAGTGTTAAATATATATCGTCGAGATTGGAAAACATTCGTATATAGATATACATATAAAGTGCGTGAGTTTGTTTCTTCGCCCATTTCCGTTGATACACAGACCTGAAATTACTATAATCTTTACTTTTGTTGTGATTGTCTTTGTTGTAGTTATATAACATAATAACAAATCGTCTTAGGGGATCACGGTAGTCCAGTGGCTTGCGCACTCGCTTCGACTTTCTATAATATTATTTAATAATATTTCTCATTAGGGGGTCAAGGTACCCTATAATATATAATAAACTATTACATTAGAGGTTAAAAATGAATAATTTTAGGAATTCAAACATGAACACAAATGTCAAGATAAAATACGAATGTTCTAAAGAAATTCTAAGGTTATTTTATGTTAGGTAAATTAACTCAATATTTCATTTATCAAGTTTTGTTTGTTTTAAATATATTTTATTGTGTATATAACTTGAATTGATGTTTTATTTATTTATGTCTTAAAATAAGTGATTTCTTTTTACTTTTTAATGATTTTTATTTTGCTAAAAATACTTACTATGTATATATCTTAAAGTATGTTAAGAATACTATCAAAAGCTTGGGCCATATAAGAATCTGTTTCCGTGCCTTAATAACAAGAAACAACAATTAAAATTATCCCTGTCAATCATGTTCAGAGAATTAATTTCAATACCTATTGTTATGATTTGTGAGTAACACAAAGGGTCACGGGTAGTCTAGTATTATATAAAGGAGATAGATGGGGGGGGGGGGGGGGATGGTAAGATCATCAAAATCAATAAGAGTCATTTTGATGATGGAGATACTAAAAATCTTTGAAAATATTACAGTAGCAAGCACGCTAGCCACTAGACGACATCTCACCCGGTGATTCATATTACGTACTTCGTATCCTTCCTCTTTAGGTTTAGTGAGTTCAGAGGCCCCTCTGCACCCCCTATGTAAAGTAGATACCCTGATATCCTGTCTCCTAGGTATATGACGGGACCTTCCGAAGAGGAATTCCCCTCGAGCTAAACATAGAGGGCTATAGAATGGCCAATTAAGACCCTCTGGTCCTGTTTTATTACCTTAATATACATTTAATAAGAGTCATTACCATGGAAACGGGTATGGCCCCACCCTATATCCCTTCGTATTAAAGATTTAGGAAGCGAGTTGAATATTCTAGCGGTTTGCATGGCACTGCATCAGAGTATATATTCACTCTGATAATATAAAGTAATCAGTTGCTCTGAAACATTAACATGGTGCGAAGCTGTTTGATTAAAAAAAACACTCCATATCAAAGCAGCTTGCAAGAACTACCTTACTATTACTATGAGCTGGGTCACCAATCCCTAGAAGGGACAGCCTTTCCCAGAAGGACAGCCCCTCACCTCCGGGAGTCAGGCTTTCGTAAATGCCAGTCTCCACAGGTATACATGTACTGGACAAGGTCGCAATTCAAAATCCACACTTTGTTGTTAACCGGCCTCAGGTGAAGATAGATCATTATAGATCATTAGATCATAGAGATAGATCATTCATATTCTGATTAGTATTGATCACAATATATATATCACTTAATTAAGCGAAACACGATCCAAACTGGACACAATACGAGTTCAAAATTCAAGAAGAGTAACACACAGAGTAAGGAAACACACTTACAGACTCTAATTCTCGGGTAATCCGCCTTCAGGAGAAAATAGAAAGGGAGACCAAGCACGTTGGAGACGCAACGGCAAGTAACCCGTTCTATATATATATATATATATATATATATATATATATATATATATATATATATATATAATATGTTCAATTCAAAATAAGAAATGGGAAAAAAAGACTAAGACCTTTCAACCATAGCAAGCGTTCTTCGTCAGAGTGAAATATCAAACTGATTAATCTTATAATCAGTTATACCCAAAATAATTATAATAGTTAATAAACTATTAAAATTAGTTATAATTAAATTAAAAATTATAATAGTAATAAAACCCAACCCTTTTCTTATTATGTTTTGAACATTGATTGTTGAACATTGATATATATATATATATATATATATATATATATATATATTAGTCTATAACAGCCTATGCTTCACAAATGGACTTCTCTAGTATTTTTTCCTATATTGATTCACTTTATTTTTAACCTCTCACAACAGGTTTTTTACTTATTCATGTAAATGAAGTTTGCTTTTTGAAAACGCTCATGATGTTATTAGTGGCCCTAAATAATTTGTCGTTTGATCATCAGTCTAGTCTTTTATTACATATTTATTACAAACGATTGTTATGTGTAAATATTTCAGCCTTTTGTTATTGACAGCCCTTTGGTCATTTCTGCCCTTTCTGTTTTACTCCTTAATACAACAAAGTCAAGTAATGTCATCTTTCAATTTAAGTAGATCAGATTTGTAAAAACTGGTAGTTAACAATGATAAAACTCGAAAATTTTGTTTGATGAAGTGTAATAACAGTTAAAGTCTGATCAGACTTGTAAGAGGTGATAAATCTGTAGAGACTCCTCAAGTACCTCCAAGCATGTGGTACCTGATCGTCCAGGGCTGCGTTTCTTAAATTCTTCTATGCTATAGGAAGATGCAAGAGGACAGCAATATTGCCCCCAAGTGGTCTTCATGTTGGCTAATGTCCATATCATGTTGAATACTTCGGTTCTCTAAGATCTAAGCATGAGAAACGTTAAAGTTTTTTGCTTTTATTAAATGGTTATAAGTTTTTATTTTTGTGATGTAGGGTCGTGGAAGCTCGCCACCGCGTGGTCCACCTCGGGCGTATCTCGGAGGTTTTGTTTGCCTCTATCCTAGGCTAGAGCTTGTAGCTCCCGAGATGCAGCAAAAGAGCTTTCACGTAAAAAAGGCATCAGTCTGTTTTGTTGTTGTTTTCAGTGATATGGCTGAATAAGCTGGGAGCACTAAATAATACCAAAACAGGTACCTGATCGTGTGGGATAATCAAACTCGTGATGATTGGATATCTCATCGTGCAGGATAAATAGACTAGTGCTGACTAGTCTTGAAAGAGATCTATCACAAAAACTCACTATTAGGTAGAAAGATGTGAGTCGCCCGAAAGACGAACGATGTTTAAATATGTATATAGTATAGGATAAAGAAACAGCAGGACCAATGTGGTTCAGAGTCTCAGAGTTTCAGAGAAAAAAAAAAGTGCATGGACTTGGGAGAGGTCTATGCCCAGAAGTGGACCTAGTTTCACAATTGGAAAAACAAACCCTAAACAACCCTAATGTTACATATATATATAAACAAGTTTTAATAATAATAATAATAAACAAACAAAATAATAACAGTATTAACAAGTTTAATTATTTTTGGTGAAATAAAAATGCCTATTATTATTATTATATGATATAAGACTATATAAATAAATATAACACTATTTCTAGATAGACCAAAACGCGATAAAAAAGAAAAATAGTGTTAAATATATGTGGTCGAGATAAGGAAAAACAGTAAATATATGGTATATATAAATTATAACGAAATATTTCGACAATTATCGAAATACAGAAATGAGTTATCTATATCTATCTTTGTGTACTTTCATTAAAATTTTTACGTTAAATTATTTCATAAAAATTTTATGTACCGTTTAATTTCTCATTTAATTATGATAAATTATCATAAATTAGATGATATCATTTAATTTATATATCTATATATACACTAAAAACGTACAGAAAGCACTAACGAAGCGAAAAAGTAATACAACGTAATATATCATAATTATGTATAGGTGTGTTATGTAATCCGTATTCGGTCAATTATCTAGGCCCAAAAATCAATCTCTTTTTCCGTTTTGGTTCTACTTAAAACCTGTTTTATAGACAAAAGAAAGAATTTTTTTAATAAGAAAATGAAATTTACATTATTTAAACGAGACCATTATAATAGCTGGTATTGTAAGTTATGTTAAATTCTTTACATGTGATGTTAGTTTTCAATTGTATTTAAATTGTTGATAACTATTAAAGTGTTTCAAAAAAGTGTCTCAATGTCCTTTGGACTACTCATTTGGGAATTACCACCTTATACTTGTAAGACTGTCAGGAGACTGGAACAGCTTAGTTTGAAAGTCGTTAATACGGAAGCTGCGGTACATTTTAACAAGATATGCCTCTAAGAAGATTTGCTCTCAACCTATACTAATATATATATATATATATATATATTGGTATAAATAGGCAGCAGATCTTCTTTTAAACAAGTATCATTAAAATTAACCGCAGTCTCGGCATTCACGATCTTAAGACTGAGAGATTCGATCCTACGAACTAACCTCCTGCTAACAGGGTTCAACTGGAAAAGGAGTTGGCCAAGTGACATGTTAAATATATATTAATTTAATGTTAATAAATGTTAATAAATATATTATTTAACATGTCACTTGGCCAACTCCTTTTCCAGTTGAACCCTGTTAGCAGGAGGTTAGTTCGTAGGATCGAATCTCTCAGTCTTAAGATCGTGAATGCCGAGACTGCGGTTAATTTTAATGATATATATATATATATATATCCACTTAAAATTCGAAAAAACGATCCAAACTGGACGCAAATCAGTTCACAAACGAAGAAAAGCAACACACAGAGAAAGAGACGCACTTACAAACTCAAAATTTTACTTTGAAAATCTCAACAGAATTTTTGAGTTTGTAAGTGTGTCTCTTTCTCTGTGTGTTGCTTTTCTTCGTTTGTGAACTGATATATATATATATATATATATATATATATATATATATATATATATAATTAAAGTTACAGCTAGAGAACACAATAAAAGGACTAACACTCACGAATCTCGATAATTTCGGCGTCTTGCCGTCTTCAGGAGAGAAGAAAGAAAGAAAATAAAAGGAGAAAGAATGAAGGAACGGAGACGTAAATGCGTCCACTGGCCGATGTAAACAACGATACAATGACACGCAGTGCAGCCACCTTACCAACGTGGACCAGTTTAGGCTGTGAGTAAGTAAAATTATAAAAGTGATATTTAAGTAAAAGGGAGGAGAAAAGTAAAAAAGAGAAAGGAAAGGAAAAAACATAAAACTAAAATTAAACGAGGAAAGAAAAATAAAAAAAATCATCTGATTAAATTTAGACCAGGGGAATTTCTTGCACTCAATAACCAAATGAAGGCTTCCTCAGAAGCCCTTAGAGTAGTCTGGGTGTCATCATTTGAGAGTTTTCTTAATACTTTAACCCTGAAGCAATCGTTGAAGGGAAGGTTATGGAGATTGGCGTGGGTGGCAATATATACAAAATATATATATATATATATATATTGTAAACAGGAAAACAATCCAAAAGGACAACAAACTTTTCACGATGAATGACAAACACAGAACTAAGGAACAAACACACTTACTGTCTCTAATTTTCGGTTGAACCGTCATCAGGAGACTTGAGAAAGGGACACCAAGCGCACTTGTGAAGCGACGGTTGGAGAACGACGGTCTCGAACCGTCGCTTCACAAGTGCGCTTGGTGTCCCTTTCTCAACTCTCCTGGTGACGGTTTAACCGAAAATTAGAGACAGTAAGTGTGTTTGTTCCTTAGTTCTGTGTTTATGATTCATCATGAAACGTTTGTATATATATATATATATATATATATATATATATATATATATATATATATATATAACGCAGAACGAAAGATTATTTAAAAAGAAACTAATGAATGAAATAAAATATAGGCCGTTTGATATGTGTTGGCGGTGACATTGAGGACATAAGGCCGAGATATGTAGAGCAGGTAACATGAGTCGTGGTCCCCGGCATAGAGTGGCACCCTACTTTAGACAGGCTAGCACTCGGGACTAGACGATACTTCTGTTCAGAGATATCTCAGCTATTATTGAACAAATTTAGAAGACCAACTTATAAAATTATATTCTCATAACTACAATATCCGTTCATTCTATGCTTATATAATAACTGATATTATCAAACATACTTTGTATTAATATTAAAACAAAAAAAAACTTTTTACTCTATACTTACTCTATACTTATTTATATATATATATATAGGTGTGTTATCTAATCGGGATTCAGTCAAATTTTCTAGGTTCAAAAATCATACTCTCATTGCCGACGTTTCGGTTTTATTTTAAAACCTTTTTCATAGACAGAAGTAAGAATTTTTGACTAAGAAAATGAAATTTATATTATTTAAAGGAACAACAATGTTAGCCGGACAAAACCTTCGACTAGACTGTCTGTCCGGTTAAGATTGTTGTTTTTTTAAATAATGCAAATTTCACTTGCTTAGTCAAAAAATTCTTACTTCTGCCTATGAAAAAGGTTTTACAATAAAACCGAAACATTGGCAACGAGAGTATGTATATATATATATATATATATATATATATATATATATATATATATATATATATATATATAACTTACAGACAAAAAGATAAAAATCAGCATAAAAACCACAGTATGAACTTGAAAATCAGACCTATGATCTCATTTTCCATTGACATTTCCAATATTTCCCAGTTCGTCTTCATATTTATCTAATCCTAGGTAACAGGATCACATTTCTATCCTCTCACTACAAACAGATGTAGTCTAAAACAAAATTTCTAGATTTGTTAATAATATATTTAAGTAGAGAGGTGGTCCATATTTTTCCAAACTGAACTGTACATAGCATGTAAATCAATCCAAAGAAAAATGGTTGAAAGATATAAAAGGAAGTGAAAATTAAGAAAGGTGATTAATGTGGTACTGACATAATCTTCCGAAGCTGTGACTCAGCCGTTTCTTCAACTTCTGGACCCGGCTGAGGGCTCCACTCTTCTTCTCCCGCATCCCCACTCCTGGAAAGAAGAAACCGGTCAACACTGTCATGAACAGGGGAAATGTGAAATTATATATAAAATACTACTTGGAAAACAATGACGCAGAGGTTGTACTAGTAATAAAACAAACCACACCAAGCAGATGATGGCTTAAAGCTTAAATAAATTCATTACTTCTGCAAGCTATTATAGTGTGATATTTACTCAAATTGGGGAATCTCAAAAATTAATTCATTCATTTTTCATATTAATTCCCTTGCTAAAAATCTGAATAGTGAAAATCAACATTCACATACTGTATTCAATTTCAAATAATTCACTCTGACGTTCTTAAAGCTCACAGATATATATATAAACCAATTAAAAAAGATAGCACACAGATAGACACAGGAATAACTCACTTCTATATTTCGACCATCGTCGTCATCAGGAGGCGAAGAGTCCCGAGGGAAGGCAGAGCGGCGACTGCCTTCCTGCGGGACTCTTCCCTTCCTGATGACGACGATGGTCGAAATATGGTATAGAAGTGAGTTATTCTGTGTCTATCTGTGTGCTATCTTTTTTAAATGGTCTTTATTAAAAAGTCCGATGGACCATTTCATTGAATTATTATATATATATATATATATATATATATATATATATATATATAATATATAATAATTCAATGAAATGGTCCATCGGACTTTTTAATATATATATATATATATATATATATATATATATATATATATAAATATATACTACTTCTACTTCTTCCATCTTTAATCACCCCCCTTCTATTTCCTACCGTAAACCTGCCAATCTAAAAAGCATTTTCTCTCATATTTCCCCTCAGCCTTCCAATCCTGTTCCTGGAATGAAACAATGTGGACGCCGTGGCTGTCAAACTTGCCTGATTGTAAATCCTAATCCTTCCTTCGATTCCCCTCTCCACCATAGTTCCTACCCGGTTCAGGTCAATTCCTCCTGTACCTCGAGCAACTGTGTTTACCGACTGGATTGCACTCAGTGAGACTCCTTTTACGTTGGCTTAACTTCTAATAAGTTGAGCCTTCGTATGAATGGTCATAGGGCTTCAGTCGGTCAACGCAGTAACTATCCTGTAGCCATCCATGCGAACTCGCATGGACTCAGTTTCAATGACTGTTTCAGGGTTCAGATCCTGAAACAGATCCCCGAATCCAACAATAAAGTTACCCTAAGAGCTTCAGAGGAGGCATACATATGCTTACTTGATGCTCGCTCTTCCCCCGGACTCAACCTCAACCGATAATTTATTTATGATTTATTTATTTATTTATTATTTTTTATTTTTTTATTTATTTATTATTTTTTATTTATTTATTTATTATTTTTTATTTTACTTTTTATTTATTATTTTTATTAATTTTAATTTGATTTATCTACTTTTTTATAGTTTTTTATAGTTATAATTTTTACTCGTTCCTTTTACGTCTTAATTTGGCTCTTCATTTCCTTCCCTCCCTTCCCCCGCTTGGTGGTAAGTGGTGGGGTACTGGCTGCGGTTTCCGAGTTCAGTACCGCCCTGTCTTCCTGCGGGACTCTTCGCTCTTCGCACCTCCTGATGACGACGATTGTCGAAATATCGATGTGAGTTGTGTCTGTGTCTTTCTGTGTGTTTCCTTCGTTTTTTATTTTATTATATATATATATATATATATTTATATGTAAAGCTGTAGAAGACCACTAAGTGTTTAAAACGCGTTGTTAGTTTTTATATTAAACCTTTTTTTTGTGTGCAGACATAATATTTGAAATTCCCGAATTTCGAATTTCAGATGAAGTTTGGAGTAAATTTACCCTGGTAAATTGAAATTACCGTACTGACAGTTTATTTAAACCACTAACAATCATGAAAAGTCAACTGGAAAGACGTGACAATGACGAATTGAATAATAATATATCAATGTATTAAAAGTATGTAAAAATGAGAAAATTAATATTATTATATTAATATGATAAAATAATATATGGACTCATGGATTTATGAAATATACATGGATTTAGGCACCATTTGCCTTGAATATTATATAAACCCATGGACGCAATATCTATGATCAGTTCTACTTCAGCATGGTTAACTTACGAAACCAGTAGAAGAACTGCTACTCCGGAGGCTGGGTCAGCCCAGTGGAAACGTGCTCGCCTCTGGGCTGGTAGGACGCGGTGAAATACCCACTGCGGCACACGATTTATGATAAATCTGGGCAAATCGTCCTTCGGAGTGGACGTTAAGTCGTCGGTCCTAAACCCTGTACTGTGTGAAGTACTTTTAAAATATCATTGTTGTAATTACACTTGAATTAGGCAAAATTTGGAACTCCGAATGTAGAATCAATCTTTATTGTGTGGTATCATAAAGAGCCAATGTTCGGCCTATGTGTGTACCCTTGTGGGACAGCCACTGCAATCTAACTGCAAGATAGAGAGGGATGGCGAAGGATAATGAGTGAAAAAGAAAAGACACAGTTACAGAGAGAGAGTATGACAGAGAAAGTGATAGAAAGATATAAAAAATAAATATTAGAAACAAAAGTAAATAATAGTAAAAAGTAATAAAAATACAGTGAGAGCGAAAACATAACTGACGGGGGAGTAAAATGAAAGTCAGAAAGAGAGTCATAGAGATGTGAGTGACAGACAAGAGCGTATGACACAGAGATATAAAGCGAAAAATAGATTAAGAAAATGAGAGACCAAGGTCTGGACACAGATAAGAGTGAAAGGGAAGAACAGAGAGAGTGAGAGAAAAAGCTTTTTATCTTTAATCACACTAAACAAACTTTAATGCTTTCAGTCCATTGATATATTATTTTAGTTTTAGTTTTTTTCAATTATCAAATCGTAAAACAATTTAAAGAGCTTGAGGCATTATTTAAAGAGGAAGTTTTAAGAATAATTCCATTATTAAAAATGGTAATTTCAAAATAAAATATATCTTACGATTGGAAAAGCCATTATTGATGATTAAATAGTAATGGACTTAAGGTCTATTCTAATAAATAATTTTATCCTGTCTGAAAAACTTTTCATTCTATATTTCTCCAAGCTATCATCTATTATAATGAATTGGCCTCGTTCATCAGTCTGTTGGTTATCATAATCTCCTGGGATTTTAGAGATAAACACCCTAAATATACATCCTCCCTCTTCCAATCACCCCCCAAAAATGTCCATTAATTTTCTTCTTGGTATATTTTCCTCTTTACTACCTTTGTAACTTCTTTTACTAGGTAAGGTTAGTTTTGGTTGCAATGGCAATCTCACAAGGTAACACGCAGGTCGAACACTAGCCCTTTGTTATACCACACAGTTAAAATTTATTTTACATCGTGAGTTCTAAATTTTGCTCATAATTCGAGTTAGACAAATTTGATTGACTCAACTTAAAAGACCATAACTTTGCTTCTATGTCCAGTCCATCCTAATCCATTCAAATTTTAGCTTCTAAGTTAGACATACACAAATCCACTGTAAAAGTTTCAGCTTTCACAGTAGCTGTACTACTGTGAAAAAGAAAAACAAACAGACAGACAATTTTCTAAGCTTAGGTTCGGTTTCTCTAATACAGGCATGGGGCGGACCGCATGGTAATTTCTATATATATATATATATATATATCATTAAATAACTTGCCAATTTTAAGTTTAGTATGTTTCTTACATACCTTCTCGAGTTTTCTTATTTTATTCCTCCATCTCTCCGGTACGTAATAAGAAAACTGAGAAGGTATGTAAGAAACATACTAAACTTAAAGTTGGCAAGTTATTTAATGACATATGTTTAAAAGAAGGTCTGCCCCCAAAGTATACCAATATATATATATATATATATATGATGTAATTTTTTTTGAGGTTTGAGGTCCAATGATTTTAAACTAGTCCTTTTGCCGACAAAGAAAACAACTTTCTAAAATATATATATATCAGTTCTTTTGCCAAGAAAACAAATCAGGATATATATATAAGTAAGTTAATCGATTACCTTCCCAGATACAAATGACGGATGGAAGGTAACCAAGAGCCTGGTGAAACCTCAACATACCTTACCTTTGATAACCTCCCTAGTTGTGAATATGTGTTATGGACTCGTTATGTTTATTTTAGTTTATTTTAATTGTTATTCACTTTTAGATCATTAATAATTTTATATATTCTTTAACCTTGATAATGGTCAACGAGGACCGAAACATGTCGGTGTACAATAATAAAAATTTTGGTGAACTTATGTTTTTAGTTCCAGAACCATGGAAGTATGAGAACACTTGAAAAACGGATAAGAAAAAGTGTAAAAGTTAAATTGGGCATTACTTTTAATAAAACGTGTATAAATGAAGGCCTGCTCCCCAAATATACGAACTTTCGATTGTATGACCCAGCAGCCCGCAATGAAAGGTTTACTATAATATATATATATATATATATATATATATAATATATATATATATATATATATAAACAGAAAAACACAAACATAGACATACAACACTCACTACTATATCTCAACTGTCATCGTCATCAGGTAGAAGTACTGCTGCGAGCAGCTGCGGCTGACTATATATAGTAAATATGGTATGTATATATAGTATATAAATGCATACTGTGTGCTATATTAATGTGCCAATAATTAACTTGTTATTGTTTTTGTAATGGAAATTATTATTCATATCTCATTAAGGTAAACAATTATCTCAACACAATTTCCAAAAGATTAGTGCGTCATATAAGAAAAGAAGTGAAACATTATTTGCTATAGAGTTCTCTCTCTCTCTCTCTCTCTCTCTCTCTCTCTCTCTCTCTCTCTTCTTCTCTCTCTCTCTCTCTCTCTCTCTCTCTCTCGATCTCTCTCTCTCTCTAATGTTGTAATTCCTTCCTTTCTTCCTTCCAAAAGTCTCAGTGGGCTTTTGTTAATAAGCAAAAAGCAAAAGAATTTTTAATATTAAAAATCTCCAGATAATCTCCGAGAGCCGAACGAAAACACGTGATGGGCCGCATATGGCCCGCGGGCCGCAGGTTACCCATGTCTGCTCTAATGTATAAAACGTAAAGATAACTTGAAATGAATCAGTTCTAAGCAATCTACAGACAAAATTTTTCTTTTATTTATATAGATATATTAATTTAATATTAGACTGAATCGTGAGTATGCCCTGTCGTTATGGCTGAGGTTGATATATGGTATGAGTATTAAGAGAACTTGTATCCATAATGGTGCACTTGAAAAGCTCAAGGTCAAGGACATGACAAGAGGAAATTCATTGTCTTTCGAACTGCCAGTGCCCAATTATAATACAAGATAGACGATTACACTGACAGGAGACTGCAGTAGTGAACAATGTCTAATTTATAAGGCTGTTCTTACTCCAGAGGATATAGATGTATTATGAGAATTTAAACCACTGAGCGTAACGACTATCTTGCATTACTTGATTGTGTGCATATGACTGTCTTCATTTGTTAGATTGTATGAGTATGTGAGCTGGGTTTCGTTCGTCAGCCAATACAAAGTATATATACATATCTATGTACTGTACTGTAGTCCCATGGAGAATTATTGAAATACAAATTTGATAGCTTTTGAAATATTAACTTTTATATAACTGTTCAGTTTTCGATACGGTTTGTTATAATTCTATTATAAGGTTAATATATATAAATCAAATTTTATAAATTACGAAAGATATAAAGTAATTTCAATCATAATTTGATTTTTTTTCAATGAGAGTTTGTGACCTCGGACTTTAATATAAAGACCAGTAATGAGTGCAATTTAATCGGAAGTTGATAACAATTGGGAGTGTAATTGGATGCCGAGGAAGTGATAAGCGAAAGGTCATTGGGAGGTCTGCGTGACAGGCATGTTTGGAAACAGTCACCAGAGATGACTATCAGGGCGCTAGGAGCACTAGGACCTCCGCCCTCAACCCATCACCGCTAATTAATAACGTCTGTCAACTTTAAGCATTACACCAATCAACATAATACCATACTTCATCTTTATTATTTGCTCTGCTTTTCAAAGAATTTTTTTTATTTAAACAAGTTTATCATCATGGTTGATGGTTGACTTGTACTCCTGGAAAGCATTAAGTTCATTCACAATGAATATACCGTCATTCATACTTACCACGTGATTTACTATTCAAATCACAAAATGTTGTTTATATGCATGGATATGCATGTAGAAGTAATGCATTCCAAGAGAAATACTGTATTACTGTATCCAGTATTCTAAACAAGAATTCACATAATAAGTGAAATAACAATCAATGATCAAACCATTATATAAAATGGGAAAAAAAGACCAAGATCTTTCAACCGTAACAAGCGGTCTTCATCAAAGTCAAAAACTCAACTAGGTTTTTGACTCTGACGAAGACCTCTTCTTACAGTTGAAAGATCTTAGCCTTTTTTCCCATTTCAGATTGTAGTTTAATCATTGACAGCATTCTAAATACATGTAATAACAGTATTACATAACAGCAAATATTGTGAGCAAGTGTAGCCCAGTTGCTTGTGAACTCGCCCTTGTACTTGTAGATCCCGAATTCGATTCGATGTCAGGCTCTTACATTCTTGACGCAGAATGTAAAAAATCTGTGCATGTCGTCCCTCAGAGAGGAGAGTATTACATAATAGCAAATACTGTGGGCAAGGGTAGCCCAGTTGCTTACGTACTCAAAAACCTGTGCATGTCGTCCCTTGGAGACGACGTTATGCCATTCGTCCACAGTCTGTACGATGTTAGGTATTCGTTAAGGAACCCTACTGAAAATAAACTTGATTTAGGCAAAATTTAGGAGTCCCATGGTAGAATAAACCCGGGAATGTGGTTCAAACATGACTAAAATGGGTGCATAATAATAAATGAACCACATTTTTTGTCCGTTTAACAGCAGTAAAAGACGAAAGCATATAAGTGTGGGCATTTGAAAAAACATAATAGGAAATAAACAACGTATTTGACACATCGACTGTAACGTTATGCTGAAGGGTAACGCTGTGGAAAGAAGTGAGGTATTGAGGCGTTAAACTGAGGTTTTTGGATGAAACGCTTTTGATTGGTAGGATTAGGATAGGTGGTAGGGAAGGCCGAACAGAGTGACTGGGGACTTTTTACTTAGCCGCTTCACTGACTACTTCAACTGATGCTACCCCTCTTCTCTGTAGGGATAAGCTAGGCAGGAAATCCTAGTGATAGCCTCCTGGTGGCTTACTCGTAACAGTCAACAACTCACTCATTGGCCAAAGATCCTCTCTTTCGCTGCCTTGATGACGTTTCTAGACTGATGAGCCTCTCTCAGAGGCTCACATATGGATTTGTAGTCCTTTTCTTTTACTCATTTTTTTGAAAATACTCTTTTCATTCTAAAAAAATGTGTCTACCACCTCTTCACCACAATCTCCTAAGATACGGGGCTGTAGTCCCGGGAATGTGGTTCATTCATGACTAAAATAGGTGCCAAATAATAAATGAGCCATATTTGTCGATCCTTGAACAGCACTAAAAGTTGAAATCCTATAAAAGTGGACATCAGAAAAAAACATAGAAAATAAACATCGCATTTGACACATCCATTCTAACGTTATGCTCTAGAAAAACCTGAGGTACTGAGGCGTTAAACTCAGGTTTTTGGATGACACGCTTTTTATCGACACAGGGAAAATTTAGTTATTTTTGTGTTTTGCCCTCTGAGGTCACTCCGAATTGAGGTCACAGTGTTGCTATAACTTGTATTATTATTGGTTTGACCCTTCAGGCCAAAGAGAGAAAAACAAGTACACTATTGCAAAGATTTGTGTATTTAAGATTGTTTCTAGTAAAGTGATGAACCTTTGAGGTATCCATTGTCACGTGTTAAATTATTATTCTAATGAAATTTGTTTATCACCCCCTAGAATTTAAGCCTAGATGACTATTTATTAAATTTTATTTCCTTTTTGTTCTTTTCTCTTTTCATTCTCTGGAAAGTGGATTATTATTGAGATTTATAATTGTCAGTAGTAAACAATGAACAAGGTAGATTTGAATTCTCGAACAATAGTGTAAATATTGTTTGCATAAAAACTTTCACAATCCACTACAAAGATAAATATAACACTCCACGAATTAAATTTCAATTTCAATCAACAAATAAGAGTACTTTTAGTTGAGGCTCACTAAAAACACTCATTTGACACTAAGATTAAGTCCTTTTAATTGGTTCACCACTAGATACGCATGTAATTATTCTTTTTTTTTAATTTCATGTAATTAATTACTCCTTATATAAACATAAATCATTAAATCTGATCCAGAAATAAAACAGCTGTTTAAACATAATAAGGATATTAATCCCAATTATAATGTGCATGTAATTATTAGTAATTATGAATGAGTCAGGAAATTCACTTCGGTAAATTAATTCAAATGACGAGCTTATTTAAAACCTGATTATTCTGCAACATATTACTGACAATTAGAAATTATATAATATAATTACTGAAAAATTTTAATTATACAATTAGTTAAAAATTTTCCCGTTTAATTAATTAATTGCTGAAACCTATAAAGTGGTTCGTTTTTTATTTAATCAGTTCAAGTGTTGTAAATTTTACAAAATTGAAGAAATTCCCGCCTAGAAAGTAAATTATATGAGTTAATAAACATACTTTAAGTACAATAATAATCACATATGACAATGGGGACCTCAAAGGTTCATCCACTTTACTGACTTTTAGGGGCCAGTCTAACCTTGTGGATGACTTGCTCGCCTCTGGACGGGTAGAACGGGTTTTCATACCCACTCTGGCCCTCGATTTAGTGGCAGGTCATGTGTTTATTCAAACTAGACAGTTGCAGATAATTATTGAAATTTGCAAATTGTTTTCATTTAAAACAATTACTATTGCAATACTTAAGTTTTCTGTTCCAAAATTTTATACTTCTACCCAAGAAAAAGGTTTTAAATAAAAGAGTTTATTTTGAACCTGAAGAACTGACAGAGTCCTGATAAATATTATTTTTTTTCTACTTTTCGGACGATACTTTTATCATCCTAAACACAGGTGTGTTATCTAATCGAGATTTGGTCAATTTTCTAGGTCCAAAAATTAAACTCTCGTTGTCGACGTTTGTTTTATTTAAAATTTTTTTCATAGGTATAATTAAGAATTCATTACTTTAAATTTACATTATTTAAAGGAACTAACAATGTTAACTAGTCAAAAGGTTTAACTAGACTAATCAGATAACATTATTACAAGTCACCTAAAACATTTGATGAGGTTATTCAAGAGACACTTAATCAGTGTAGCCAACATATAGAAAGTGGGGGGGGGGGGGGGCAGATATAGATAAAACATAAATATTAACAAAAATAAATATATAGATATAAGTAAAGAAGACTTCTTATAAAAATAATAAAAAACGTACTATAAGGAAAAAGAATAAGGAACAAAAAGTTTTACTAGAATTCATAAAATATTAACCATTAATAACTGGTTAAGCCCAAGAACAGATATACCCATGAGACAAATAAGTCGGTGACGATGTGGTCGAAATGTAGTAGTGAGTTTCTATGATCTCTTTTATGTGTATTCTTTCTGTGAATTAAGTTTATTTAGTACATGGTATCATTTCATTTCATTTGATATATATAAATATATGCTATATGTAAGAGTATGTAAGACTGCACATCTATAAGTAACAATCTATGATTAAATTCCAATATGAAATGGGAAAAAAGACTAAGAAAGACAGTTGAAAGTTCTTAGTCTTTTTTTCCATTTTATATTGTGGTTTGATCATTGATTGTTATTTTACGTGTTTATGTGAAATCTTGTTACCTATAAGTAAGTAAGTCACACTGTAAGCGTATTTTTGTCTTTTTTTCCTGTTATTTTACTAACTTTGAAATACACACAGTCATCCTATTACCTTACCACTCATTTGACACGAAGGTTAAGTCATTTGAATTGGTTCACCATTAGATATGCATGTAAATATTTTTTTTTTTTTAACTTCATACGCGGTGTACATACTTCTTTCATGATTGTCACTGGTAATGTTACATTTACGTAGTCGTAACTATTTAAAATAAAAAAATTAACAAAAATTCAAACTTCTGAGGTAAAATGGACAAACAAACAAAAGTCTCCACACAAATGAAGTTTTATTCAACAGCAACAACGCGTTTCCAACACTTTGTGTTCATCATCAGGAAGACACCAAAGATGTGGTACTGAAGGGTTGGAATTGTGTAAATACCACAGAATTACGGATTGCACAACTAATGATTTAAAAAATTCAAACGCATTTTCTTACATAAGGAAAATAAAAACACAATTGAAAAGATCAACAATTGATTGTTATAAATGAAAACACAAGCTGTAAAAGAAAAAAGCCTTTATGGTTTTTACGAGAGTTTGATTAAAAAGAAGGTTAGCGTAGAGTGTATATAGAGGAGATTGTTTAGTGTAGGGTGAGAGGTGAAGGCAAGATTAACTAGAGGGGGAGGAATGAATCGACTTGCAGAGAGCACCATTGACGATTCAAAGGGCTTCCGTATAGAACCAAGTAAAATCTCCCATAAGAGCATTTGTTTTAAAGGAAATCCAAACAACGGAAAAAAAATAAAAATAAAAAAGAGATTGCGATCGACCTAAGCTGAAAGGATATTCAAGGTGAAGTGTCTCTTCAATTCCGCTTCACTCATAGTCAATGTATATTTTATTTTCTTTTTACAATTTATTCAAATCCTTAGTCTTTAATTATTCCACCCAAGAAAGCTTAATCACATTCCCCCTCCCTCTTACAATACAATAAACAAATAAACGCAACATTGATGGCATAACGTGAAAAGCTTGTTGCTTCCATTAACTCTTAACCCTGTTGTTGTTGGCGCCGTTCAAAGTTACTTCTTCTGTTAAACCATTTTTAACACTTCCAAAGGTAGCAATATGTGTTTATGATGAAAAAAAAATTATTACCTTTGGTTGATGTTTTGTGTCAAATAATAATGTCATTTTAAATCATTGGAGTTTGGATCCAGTATGATGTATGACAAGATATATTATTAACAAGCGAGTAAATTCAGTAAAGTTTCTGCATCAGGTGAGCTCAGATTTGTCATAAATCAAAGCATATTTAATGTCTCAAACACAAATCTGAACAACTAAAAAAGATTACTAAGTCACCAAGCAATGTTATTATCGTCAGTTGAGGTCAGAAATACAAAATCTGAATAACAGAAACAACAAAATAATACCACCAACAAGAACCGATAAGAAATGCTATTATCGTCAGGTGAAATCGGAAATACTAAATTTGAACAAACAAAAACAATTAAGCAATATTACTGATTAAGCTACTATGGAATAGTACCATCGTCAGATGAATTCATAAAGGCGAAATCAGAACAACACAAGTATCTAAAATCATTAGTTGTGCAATCCGCAATTGTGTGGTATTTACATTCTGAGATAAAATGGATAAACAAACAAAAGTCTCCACACAAATGAAGAAATATTCTTCATTTGTGTGGAGACTTTTGTTTGTTTATCCATTTTACCTCAGAATAAGTATCTAAAAGTTTAGAGCATCGAACCCACATCCCTGTATCTGAGGTAAGGAATCTTACTGACAAAGATACAGTGACGAGACAGAACAAACCTTCTGACTGCTAATGTTATATATAATTGTGAGAGAGAAGTTGGTGGATAGATAAAAAGAAACTAAAGAAGTGGACGTTAAGAAAAACAGGTCCCCCGTTTTAAGTTGCAAAATAACGCTCTTAGGACTTTATATTAAGGAAAAATAAATAAAAGTGATCATTCACAACAAAATCTTGTTATTTATACGAAGATTTTTAAGAATATGATGCTTTTTCAAAATAAATTATTGACAGAAAGCAGAATTTTGATTCAATGATTTGTTCATCTTGCAATGCACTATTCGTAATCAAGGTGTATGGGGCAATATGATTGTTATTTATTATTACAGTGTATCTTATGTACTCGTATATGCGGATTAGTGTGATAAACAATTTATTTGTTAAAGAAGCATTATTTACAGTATTGTGGGTTGTAGAGCGACAGGATGTTATTGAGAGATATCTGAAACAGATACGCCAGTCTGGCTGGATTGGGATAGAGAACACCAGTCTGGGTGAAAACTGACCTCTATTCAGAGAAGGTCATCAATCTAAATAGTGCGCATATTCAAATCCAAATCTCATTCAGCTACGAGTACTTCTCATGTCCAATGTTTGCTGATGATGATGTATGATGAAACTTTAACACATTCAAGAACCTTCAAGATAAAAGTAGAATGCTGTGTAGCAGCATAAGCCTGCCGATGACAATTCCTTAGGTATCATCGAGTTGACAAATGAGACCTGTCAGTCATTGCAAGTTAACCTTTTCCCACTAACTATGCCTTCAAGATAATGCACGGTAGAAAGGTCTCATAGTAAACTATGCAAAGCAAAAGTCTGGTTCAGATCAAAAACGAATGATCAACGTCGTTTATATATATATATATATTGTATGTTTTGTTATTGAGGGGTAGGTCAAATAAAAGAAAATAAACTCCTTCCTAAGCAAACGTTTCGATGTATTTGTACATCATCTTAGGGCAAAAATTAGAGTAAGAACTATAATACATTTACCAAAACAATCTACAACTCACATGGAGAACTAACACAAATTATTGAGACCAACAGACACATACAAAAGGTTATTTTATAATCAGAGTTGTTAAGTACACATCTATTTCAAAGTATCAGACAAAAGGAAATTAGTTCTATCTTGGAAAGTGTGCTAATGGTTATTTAAGTCACATGAGAATTAATTGATTATAAGTACGAAAAACACTACTTTGTTATATTCATCTATCATTTTAACAAACAGGGAGGGTGAACATATGAAGGTTTCATAAAGAAAGGTTAGTTTATGACTTAAGGTTATCATACATGTTACAATGATATACTATTGTTATTGTGACTGGGGATGGGAAAGAATGTTTGTATAAATATGGGTAAACTTTTCAATATCAGATCTAGAATTACAAGTGTTAGGAGTTTTCTGTATGTGTATCATTTCTTTTATTATTCTTTTCCCTGGTCCTGCTTCCATGTCAATGATTTTTAAATTTTTAAGGTCAAAAGTGTGATTTAAAGAGAGGGCATGTTTTGCTAAGGCACATGTAATTTTCTTTTTTTTAATGACCGTTTTGTGCTGTGCCAATCTATTTCCTAAGTACTGAGTGGTTTGTCCTATATATGTCAAGTTGCAATTTGTGCAGTTAATTTGGTATACTATATTGCTTTTGTTATGGTTGGGTATGATGGATTTTAGTTTTGAAAAAACTGTATATATATATATATATATATATATATATATATATACCTCATTAAAGATCTTGCCAACATTAAGTTTAGTATGTTTCCTACATACCTTTTCAAGGTTTCGAATGCTACCTTTCCATCTCTGTGGTACCATATAAATTAACTCACCGATTTTTTTATCTTTCATTGTATTTTTCATATTACATTTCCGACGTTTCGGTCTACGTTGACCATTTTCAAGGATTCTATATACAAGGTTTTTTTAAAACAATTCTAATAAATACTTATTTACAATGACAATTACCTCACTTCTATCAAACATAACTAATAATAAAATATTCTTTTAAAAAAACACTACCTTAATAAACATGAGTAACAGGTTTGCTACAAAATTCCCTACATGAACATTTACACAACATTATTTAAATCACTATATAGTTATTTTTCACGAATGTAACTTTAAAATTCTGGAAAAACAACAGGACTGATCATTAATGTTCGGCTTCTTTTCCTTTATGCATAATGATTCAATTATATGCAGCCTCGTGTGATTATTTTCTGCATATAATACTTCAATGTTGTCTTCCAGCATTTTTCTACTTAGCCTGCTTTTATGTATGTTCATTGTGTGTTCTTTCGGTCCTCCGGCTGCGAGATGCATCGTAAGTCTGCGTGAAAGTGTTGTCGTCGTAGAACCAATGTAGCTCGATTTTAGGAGCTCACAGTCTCCTATAGTGCAATTATATCTGTACACTACATTGGTTTTTTGTAGTTGTGTTTTTTGTTGTAGGTTGTTCCTAATTATCATATTTGCTGTGCAGGAACTCTTGTAGTAAATACTAATATTTAGCTTGTCTGCCGAGTTAACACATGTTGTATTTCTTTTAATTATGGCCTTCAAAATTCTTTCATCCTTTTTATATTCATTAGAGAATTGATTCTTATAATACACCGTTTGTATTCTTCCTTCTTCACCCAGCTGATGCTCTTGATTATTGTTTGAATTTATATTCTTCATATATTTCCTTAAGAATATAAATTCAAACAATAATCAAGAGCATCAGCTGGGTGAAGAAGGAAGAATACAAACGGTGTATTATAAGAATCAATTCTCTAATGAATATAAAAAGGATGAAAGAATTTTGAAGGCCATAATTAAAAGAAATACAACATGTGTTAACTCGGCAGACAAGCTAAATATTAGTATTTACTACAAGAGTTCCTGCACAGCAAATATGATAATTAGGAACAACCTACAACAAAAAACACAACTACAAAAAACCAATGTAGTGTACAGATATAATTGCACTATAGGAGACTGTGAGCTCCTAAAATCGAGCTACATTGGTTCTACGACGACAACACTTTCACGCAGACTTACGATGCATCTCGCAGCCGGAGGACCGAAAGAACACACAATGAACATACATAAAAGCAGGCTAAGTAGAAAAATGCTGGAAGACAACATTGAAGTATTATATGCAGAAAATAATCACACGAGGCTGCATATAATGAATCATTATGCATAAAGGAAAAGAAGCCGAACATTAATGATCAGTCCTGTTGTTTTTCCAGAATTTTAAAGTTACATTCGTGAAAAATAACTATATAGTGATTTAAATAATGTTGTGTAAATGTTCATGTAGGGAATTTTGTAGCAAACCTGTTACTCATGTTTATTAAGGTAGTGTTTTTTAAAAGAATATTTTATTATTAGTTATGTTTGATAGAAGTGAGGTAATTGTCATTGTAAATAAGTATTTATTAGAATTGTTTTAAAAAAACCTTGTATATAGAATCCTTGAAAATGGTCAACGTAGACCGAAACGTCGGAAATGTAATATGAAAAATACAATGAAAGATAAAAAAATCGGTGAGTTAATTTATATGGTACCACAGAGATGGAAAGGTAGCATTCGAAACCTTGAAAAGGTATGTAGGAAACATACTAAACTTAATGTTGGCAAGATCATTAATGAGGTATGTTTAAAAGAAGGTCTGGTCCCAAAGTATACCAATATATATATATATATATATATATATATACTTTGAAAGTTGGCTACCCTGTTTGAGTGCTTCAGTTCGAACGCCAAGTCAGTCGTTATCAGCCTTTGGAGCGATTCACTTCTTTTCCTGAAGACGAGGACATCGAAATATAGTAGTGAGTTCAGTGATTTCCTTTCTATGTGTTCTTTTTAAATTCTAGTTTATATATATTATATATTATATATATATATATATATATATATTATCAGTGATCAAACCACAATAAGAAATGGGAAAACAAGACTAAGATCTTTCAACCGCAACAAGCGGTCTTCGTCAGAGTCAAAAACCCAACTGTTGGGTTTTTGACTCTGACGAAGACCGCTTGTTGCGGTTGAAAGATCTTAGTCTTGTTTTCCCATTTCTTATTGTGGTTTGATCATTGATTGTTGTTTCACGTGTTTATGTGAAATCTTTTATATATATATATATACATATATATATACAGGTTTGATTAAATAATACGCCATATTTACGGTTGACTAGTTTCCTTGTGTATTTCTCAAGGGATCTGAATAATCTTCTTGTACAAACATCTAAATTGAATAGAACATTTCCAATGGTTCCATTGTCTTTAAATCTTGCATTTTCACTAATTTTACTATTGTCACAACCGTAACCGTAAATATGGCGTATTATTTAATCAAACCTGTATAAATGAAGGACTGCTTCCTAAATATACTAATATATATATATATATATATATATATATATATATATATATATAATATATATATATATATATATAGGTGTGTTATCTAATCGGGATTCGGTCAAATTTTCTAGGTTTAAAAATCAAACTCTTATTGCCGACGTTTCGGTTTTATTTTAAACCTTTTTCATAGGCAGAAGTAAGAATTTTTTGACTAAGCAAGTGAAATTTACATTATTTAAAGAAACAACATTCTTAACCGGACAGACAGTTTAGTCGAAGGTTTTGTCCGGCTAACATTGTTGTGCCTTTAAATAATGTAAATTTCATTTTCTTAGTCAAAAAATTCTTACTTCTACCTATGAAAAAGGTTTTAAAATTAAACCGAAACGTCGGCAATGAAAGTTTGATTTTTGAACCTAGAAAATTTGACCGAATCCCGATTAGATAACACACCTATTCTATTAAACGGTCGATATATTATTGAATCTGTTTTTTATATAATATATAATTTATTATTTATATTTATAAATGTATAAATAAAATTATTTATATATTTATATAATATAATATGTTATATATATAAAGTTATACAGCAATAAAAGACTCCTTAACACCCTTTTGATATATTATCATTGTTTTGAAATATACATGAACTATTTTTAAGTTTTTTTTTACAATAAACTCAGACGAGGGAAATTTCTAAGACATTAAAATCGTTTCCTTTTAAATTTGATATCGTTTAGTCATCGGCACAATTGATTATAGTATTTGATGCTATGAACTTTAAGATTTTTCGTGATACAGTTGTTATAATAAGTAACAGTTGTTTGATTTCTATATTGTTCAATGAGATGAATGCTGGGTTGTTTATATGGTAGTTGCTAATGGTGTGTTTTCTGCTGGTGCCTTTCTGTTCTTAGCCATCAATGTGATGGTGGAACAGAAAGGTATAACAATGGTGTGAGGGGGTGGTGATGCGAGTGTGGCCGAGTGAGCCTCGTTAGAAGCGAAAGGCGTCTGGTCTAGGAGTGAAAGTCGGTCTATTGTAAAGCCTCCACATCTCTATCTCTCTCTCTCTCTCTCTCTCTCTTCAGGGCCACTTTCAGACCATTTCTTTTCTGTCAACCAATTGCTTTCCACACCACACAATTATTGCGGCCGTCAGCTTACAAAACACTTTGGTTTCACTACAACTTTGGAAAATATAATTATGTCATAGGTCGGACACGTGCAGTAGGAAACCAAAATCAAAGGAAATCATGAAGTCTAGGAGAGAAATTTGCCTAGAAAGTCTCCACATAAGAAGATAGCTATAACCGCTCATTCTATAAAAGGCACCTTTTGTTTTATTGTTGTTTCGCATTCACAAGTTCATTGTTCAACAGAACTCACAAGTTCAGAAGAGTAGCTCAGCGTCCACTGCATGCGTTAGATGCTACTGAGCTTATCTTTATTTGAATGTATCATCATCTGATGATGGAAGTGTTCAGCATGCATTTGCATGGGTCAAATGCCACTGAAAAAGTAATCCTTATGACTTCGTCTGAGGATAGAAGTAGCTTAAAAAGCTACATACTGAACTTCATCTCTCAAAACACTGCTTCGATGTGTTGTTCCACTCTAATACCGCTTACTGGAATTACTAAAAGTTAAAACAGCATCGTTGTTTCAACTCTGTTTGAACAAAGCAAGAAGCACGAAAGTACTACTGACCCAAAACCTTCAAAAAGAAACAACATCGATGTGTTTTGGTAAAGGCGTAATCTCCTAATCCAAGTATCTGTGAAAGCCACAGTTTATAACTCATCTAGAGGGACAAGTTATAAACAAGAATGACATGTAATCATCTAGCATCACGTCTATTAGAAGCAAGATGGAGAAGCACATTAAAACTCTACTTCGTCAAGTTCAACTCAACACACAGCTTTTTGAGCCATTTTTCTTTATCCTTACTCTGCTCTTTAAGATGTTCATGTTTCCAACAAAGGAAACATAAAATAATAGGCTTACGTGAGTAAACTATACTAAAATACACTAACTATAGGTAGCTTCATTTCTTCATAAAAAGACAGTAGTTACTATTGTTAATGAGAATTTGATTATGCCAGACAAGAAACTGAAAAAATAGAATCCATATCTGAAAACCATCAGAGAAGGCTGAAGACAATTGAAACTAAGAAAGCATTGTAACATTCTTATAGAACAGGATAGACCGCAGTATATCTCAAAAGCTAAAATATATTCACCTAACGTAATTATTCGCTAACCAGGTGAAAAGCGCGTTTCAAACTTAGAAATATATTCAAATATTCATACATTATTTAATACCAGTACGTATGTATCAGTACGTACGTATATATTCAAATATTCATACATTTTTTAATATCAGTACGTATGCATCAGTACGTACGTATGAGTATCAGTGCATCAGGAACGTGCTAAAATTTGATAAAAAAGAATTAAAACCGGGGGTACCAGTTAAGATATACAGCAAAGGAGGGAAATATATATAATCACCAGCCTAGTACAGTCAAGTATAGTAAAAAAAAAAAAGAATTATAAGAATTACTTTACTAGATAGAGAATAATATCAATTATAAGATAAAAACGGTATGAAGGTCTTTGTTGCGCTGCATTGGTGTGAAAACATCCCTCCCGCATCATGTTCTATTCTGTGTTTTATCTAAAGTTCCGTTATTTATTATAACCATATATGAACGTTTAAATGACAGTAAGGCATTCAGAAAGATGACATTAGTCTCTCATCCAAAACAACTGGTCTCCATCACAGTGACCTTGAACTGTGCAGTTCGAGTGGGATAAGGCCAATACCACTTGTTTTGCTTTAAAGTGGTTAGTCATATTTCTAACATTCTCACTGCCGTTTATACGTTGACTGTGTTTTAACAAATTTACTGTTATCTTAAATATTGTTTTATATATACAATAAACACAATAGTAACAACACATACTGTTGTAAATAACACACATGCAAACAATGAAGGAAAAACACAAAGATTAAAGCAAAATGAATAAATGTGATGAGGACTTTCATTATGTCATCATACAACTAAAGTTGATTCCTTTATATATATATATATATATATACAACACGATTTTACAATAAACACGTGAAATAACAATCAATGTTAAACTACAATATAAAATGGGAAAAAAATATCTTTCAACCGTAACAAGCGGTCTTCATCGGAGTAAAAAACCCACTGAGATTTTTTAAATTTCCAGAAAATCCGTCTTCAGGACGAAAGAGAGAAGAATACGAAGCACACTAGACACGCAACAGCAAGTAACCAACCCGGGGCTACCAGGTTTGTTACTGGTCATTGGGTTCCAGCGTGCTTCTGGTCTCTTTTGTGATGGGGACGGATTTTTCAAAAATTTGAGTTAGTGTGTTTCTCTACTCTGAATGTTACTGTTCTTCGATTTTCAACTTATATAAATATATATAGAAATATCCTGAGAAAAACCTAATAATATTTAACTAACTGGCTCAAAACACGCATATTACATATATTTCAGAGATCAAACCACAATATGAAAATGGGAAAACAAGACTAAGATCTTTCAACCGTAACAAGAGGTCTTCGTCAGAGTCAAAAACACAACTGTTTTTTCCCCATTTTCATATTGTGGTTTGTTCATTGATTGTTATTTCACGTGTTTATGTGAAATCTTTTTATACATTTCAAAATATGATTTCAGTTTAATAACTATCGCTAAATGAGTTGCTAATTAAATACGCTGCATTATATTTATTTTTTCTTTAAAATAACGGCTGTCTAATGGAATAGGCGGAGAGCTGAAGGAGGTTATTTATACTGGGCCAGAGAGGTTATACAGCGAACTTGACCTCACAGGCTTGCCTCTTAATCTTGTTTACTTCTTTACCTGATTTCAAGGCTTTCGACGCTCGCATCACTGCTTCAATACCACCTTCCTAATTCCCACTGCTAACTCATATTCTCAATGTTAATATTCCTATACCACTTGATTGTCTATCGGCTTAATTCATCTCCAGTTATTCAACAAGGCAGTTATTCATTCTCGCGAATAGCTAACTTCTTTATAACTACAACATAGGTATAGATAAGATTATGTAAACCTCAATGTATATTACACATATTTGAAATAGATGTTTAATAATAAAACTACAAATTAAAACGCAATCTGAAGTCAGATAACAAAACCGTGACAACAGAAACCACAAAGGGCTGAGAATTGGCCCCGCAGAGACCTGCGGTCAAAGAAACAACCTTACTGACGTAGCCACAGAGGTGGAGTAAATGAAACAAATTTCATTATCTCACAAGTGAAGTCATTAGTTCATTTGAAGTAAATATACATAAAGTTTTAAATTGACACAATAAACAATAAACAACTAGAGAACAAAACCCCATCAAATTACATAAATAATATTTCAAGCCTTTCGCCCAGTTTCTGATGAACATAATTAATTATTATTGTAAACAATAACTTACTTGAATATTATATTAAAATTAAAAAACTATTCCAAAAATAACAACACAGTGCCTTGTTCGCTTAGTCTTTAGGTTCACTTACCAGGGGTTGTGGGGTGGAATTGTTTAACCCTTTATTATTTGTTCAAGACTACCACGCGAGGAAAGAACAGCTCATTATTCTCGATATGGATACAATATTTTATCTCCTCTATAATAATAATTTATTAAGTGTTAATACAAAAACAATTAATAATAACTCTTAATAAACCAAAATAAAGGTTTAAGCAATTTAAATAAAAGTATGTAAACAAATCGGAGTAAAATAACTTGCTAATACAACTGGATTTAAAAATCAAGCTTGCCACCCTAACTTTTCGCAATCTCATATCACTTGATATCTAAAAATCTAAATCAACAAAATAATTAGGTTGGACAACCTGGATTATATCCCTGTTTTTCATTATTACACTGTTTTTAAGTACGGGAATTAAATTTCATATATCGTTTCCTGAAAACTAAATGTAAAAAGTTACTTTTCTTCCTTTTCGGAAATAAATATATTTTTACTCACTATAAAATATACCTATTATCTCAGTTAATGTTGTCCCAACATTATAGAACCCTTGATTATTCGTGTACTTCATACAGTATTTACTTCATGCCACTGACGGTGAACCTTAGTGAACGTCACTGATTCCTATTTCACTTTCATCATTTGTTGAAAGTATAGTATGTTGTTCAGGTCAACTTATCTAGTTCATTTATAAATTTTGTTTTCCAACAAGAAGTGGAACTCACAAATTTTTTATTTCCTGAAGCAAGATGCAGCATCAAACAGGTTGTTTAAAAGAAATCGTAAAAATATTAACAAAATTAATTCTCTTAATGGAATCTAAAAGAGCATTAAAAAAAATAAAGTTCAATATTATGAATGAGTATTTAACCTTTTCAAAGATTCATTTCAAAGTTATTGAGCGAAACAATCTACAGGTAATTCTTGCTAAGAGAAATGTTTTCACAATAGAAGAAAGCTTGGTATTGAACATCTAATAGCAAGGAAAACAAAGGAAGAATTAGTATGGTTGGTAGATTTCTCTTCACTTATGAGGGAGATCTGTCATCATTTACCGAGGCAAAAGATCCGCAGAGATGCAAAACAACTTAATTAAAGTACTATTGATTTTAGCATTATACAAAGGAAAGGTGATTCACAAAAAAGGGGAGGTTCTATTTCTGTTCTAAATCTGGCTGCAAACTGAAACTAGAATAATAAGACCTCGGCTAATTACTGAGAGGGAAAGAACGTTTCTCAGGTATCAGTCGTTTTCGTTCTTTTTTTAGAATCAGGAAAGTTCAAAATTAATCCAACAGAAAAGAAACCTTACAAAATTAAACTATATAAATAATGATGACTTTTTACTTTATGGATTTGTTTTTAGTTTACAGTTCAATTTTGTCACATTTAATCTATTTGTTTGTTAAGGGCTAGGGTAGCCCAGTGGCTTGTGTGCTTACCTCTGGACTGGTAGATCCCGGGATCGGTACCTAAACTAGCCTTTGATTTTTCACGTAGAAGGTGAAAGAAAAAATCTGACCACGTCGTCTCTAGGAGAGGAAATTAAGCCTACTTTGATACTTTGTGTATCTAAGCCTTTCAAGAATAACAGAAAATCAAATCAGGCCGACGATCCTCTCCTGGAGCCCTCAGCCACTTCGAATTCACAAGAGCCCGAGGTGACCCGCGGAGTAAGGTCTGCACGGAAACCATGTCAGGAATTAATACGAAAATCACGCATCAGTAATAACAAAATAGAACAGCCTTATGCACATCAACTTAAGACTAAGTCCCGAGGTACATATGTTCCCTCTGGGTCGCAAGATTTATTCTGATAACGTCAGCCGTTTACCGGCTTTTTCTTTGAACGGTGATTCTATGGGAGTCCTAAATTTTGCCTAACTCAAGTAAATCTCGAGTAGGGATCTTTAACGAATACCTGACATGTTACAGGCTAGGGGCCGACGGCTAAACGTCCTCTCTGAGGGACGACATACTCAGATTTATTCACCTCCCATGTGAATAAATCGAATGCCAGGTGGGGATAAAACCACGGACTACCATCCCAGAGGCCAGTACGTTAACTACGGAGTTAGCCTAGCCCTTTAATTGCACGATAGTTATCTATAAATTTTATTTAAAGCCGAAAAGGCTGGGAAAACCGGGGTATTCTATCACTATAACTAATAACAACACAGTAAGGGATTCCACCATAGATCAGACTAGTTTGTTTATATCAATACTAATAAGAGTGACTATGATATAACTGAAGATAAAAATATAATTATAAGGAATATAAATTTAGCTTACTAACCATTTTTAATATTTATATGATTTCAAAATTCAGATTTAAAATTTTATTTAATTTTTGAAATTATGTTTCGATATATTAAAGCTTTTGACATTAATTTATAACTATGCGCTGTATAGTAATTAATAATTAATTCATAACGTTTGCACTGTAGAGAAGTAGAATATTTAAATTTTATGATGTTGAGTTTAAATTCGGAAGTGGTATGAGAAGGTTTTAATAGATTTTTAGGGGTGTTAGCGCAGATTTGCAGTATGCGAGAATAGAGCTGTCTGTAGCGGCACGTGGGGGCAGTATACAGTGGGTTATTCATTGTAATGAGGCAGGCGAAGGTAATTTGGTTGATTAGACTCTCTCCTCATAGGAGAGAAAGAAATGAAATTACTTCCAGCTAACTATCAAGGGAACGGTAGACAGCGGCCGAGATGATTGTAACGTGGAAATCAGTATGACCTACAAGTGTTTGCAAGAAAAATGGCTCTTCTTGGAATCTAAGCATTAAGGAATCTCAATACGATCTGAGCCAAAAACACCACATATAACAACTGCTAAGTATAAAAGGAACCTACACATACATGTGTACTCCGAAGCTATATCGGCATGCTTGCAAATGTTCGTCATATTCTATATTACGTATCTATTTACACAGTGGCGTAGAAACCATTGTTGTCTCAATGTAGGCCATTGATCATCCGTCAGCCTTCAAAATTCCACAAAGTCCTCAAAATATTTATTTTAATGGAATTACGTTCAACGATCTAATTTTAGACAGGTGTTATTAGTCCCAAACTTTCATTTTATTACAGTACTCGTAAACATATACAGTTATTACCAAAGAAAACCAAAGATTTCTTAAAACAGAAACGTATAATTCAAATCATAAAAAAAAAATTAAATAAATTAATTATTTCGCTAACTACTTTAAACAAATTTGATTAGTATTAATTAATTAAAAATGGTGAGATATTTAAAACCGGATTCAATACTACATGTAATTATTAATTATGAATTAGCCACAAAAATATCTCACCCACTATATCCCAAGTTTTTGATTTTGCAAATTCCATGGAAATTTTTTTCATAGGTTGTTTCAGCAGGAATTCAAAAGATGTTGAAGTCGCATTTTAATGTCCATTTTTATAAGGCATACGACTTTAAGAGCTTTTTATGTTATTTGTATTTACATTTTTTATTTTTATTTGATAAGCTTCACTCTTAATTTATATATATTTTCTTTATAAACTTCACTCTGTAAATGAATAATCGTAACTGTTACACTTGGGTTGTTTGATAGCTGTGCGTAAGTGCACAAGTCTGAACACGTTGCTAGTGGTAGCAAGGATACTATTATGATCTCACTGTCCTCTTTTGAGGACATCATTATTTTAGGCCATATTTATTCTTGAAGAGTGAACGAACAGTTACATAATAGACCTCACATCATTTTCGACATTATAAAGATTACTATATTTCAGTCCTTAGTTCTACAATTCACTGCGCAGTAAACTAGAGATGAAAAAGAAATGCTGATTTTTCTTTATATTTTACGCATTTTTATAACAAAATAATATATCTCTCGAAGGCTATTTCCATTAATATCAATGTTGATCCTAACAAACTACAATGTCAGTAAATGATGCAGATCTGTTAAACTATCCAAAATACAGGTATTTAAGAAGTATTTGTGTTTTTATATGAGTGTCCACAAATGAGGACAGTGGGATATAATGGGCTAATTGTGAAGGCTTGTGTGTTGAAACCATACAGATAATTACAGATTTAATGTAATTTTGATTGATTCAAAATATTTAAAAATATTAAATATTTAACTACCGTCTTTTTTTGAAAATAAGATATCTCCCAAAAATAAGTCGGAGCGTGATTTTCGGGACGTTTTGGACTATAAGCCCTCCCCTGAAAATAGGTCCTAGTTAAGATAATTTGAAAAATATAATTCGTTAAAAAATTGTTGTTGAATGTAATAGGTATCCCCAGCTTCTTTAATATTTAAGAGAATTGTTTGGAATAAAATATTCCCACAAATTCCTTGTGTACTCTACAGTTCGTTTCAAAGAATGCAGAGGCACGTGTCAAAATTAATTTCTGAAATTTAAAAAGTAAAATTTATCTTAAAAATACAAAATAAGGCAAAGGTCTGGATAGAGTATCGGTGCAGATAGAACGTTATTTGCGTTTTAGTCTTGCAAGCTATGGCTTATTATATTTGAAGCCCTCCCCCGATAATAAGTACTAGCAGGTGTTTTGGACCTAAAAGGAAAGTAAGACATTGTGTTATTTTCGGCTGATTGGATTTTATGAGTGATTAAAGAATGCGAGAGAATTAAAGTCGGCTCGGGTAAGAGGGGTAGGCGAGTGAAGGTGAGGTGAACGGACAGCCTGTGTTTGGCAGTGAAGTTTTAATGGGATTGGTATGTCTCTATTTGAGGTGCGGGGAAACTGCAAACCGTTACTTCTCAAGGGGGAATAACCTGTACAGTTTGCAACCATACCTTCTATCTCTCTCACTCTCTCTCTCTCTCTTTTCCCACCCTTGATATCAAGTAGAAATGACTATCACAGATGAAGATGAGAAAGAAAATCAGTAAAGTTTTCAAATTCTCGGCAGGATCAATTTTCACCTTCAACAAATCAACTCAGAGACAAAATAAAAACTGAGGAATCCACCCACCGAAATCATTTTCTCACTTGTTTCATAATATTTTAGCTAAATAATTTAAACTTTATAGACATTTTTTCACTGTATTAGTAGAGAAAATTAAGTTTGCATGACTGGTTTTTGAAATGATCAATATCATTCCCAAGAGGGTCAACTTTCACTTTCATTCAGTACATTTAAGTGACAAAAAAATTGCTCAAAATGAAGATTTTGAGTCTTCAAAACGATTTCCTTTCGAGCGTGAGATCTGAAGGGAAAGGGACCTGAGCACTTATAAATATACGTTTATGTATAACAAGATTTCACAATAAACACGAGAAATAAAAAACACGAGAAGAGAAAAAAAAATGAGAAATTTTTCATATATATATATTCATTACAATGGTGACCAATAGGAGAGTAGAGTTTGTAGGCCTATACGTGCGGTCCCAGTAACCCGCTGCCCAGCGAAGCCTCCGTTATTCTGCCAATGGGTATAGAGATTGCACAGTCCCTCTGTGATATAAGAATATTGGCAGAAAACATGAGCCTCACTTTGTAGTGAACTCCTGTTCCCTTTCTATTTCTGATTTATATATATATATATTATATATAAGAGTACCACCCTGTCTTCCTACGGGACTCTTCGCTCTTCGCTCTTCACACCTCCTGATGACGACGATGGTCGAAATATCGATGTGAGTTATGTCTGTGTCTTTCTGTGTGTTTCCTTCGTTTTGAATTTATTATATATATATATATATATATATATATATATAAACTAGAATTTAAAAAGAACACATAGAAAAGAAATCACTGAACTCACTACTATATTTCGATGTCCTCGTCTTCAGGAATAGATGTGAATCGCTCAAAAGGCTGATAACGACTCAGTTATATATATTTATATATATACTAAAAATTTCGAAAAACGATCCAAATCGTTTTCGAATATTTATATATATATAAATTATTTATTATTTATTATTATATATTATATATATATATATATATATATATATATATGTATAAATACTCAGCAAAACAAAATTATTATAAAAATGAAGAAGTTCCAACGCTTAAAGAAAAAAATAATTCAAGAGCTATGCAATCAATTGTGTAGTATTATGTGGTATTTACTCATGTTTTGAATAAAAGGGGAAGAAACACTAAGTCTGCACAAAAGAGTTCATCAAACTTGGACGCGTTTCGAACACAGTGTTCCTTATCAAAGTACATCACCTTACAGAGGCATAAGTAACCCGTCAATGAACACTAAGTATTCGAGACGTGTCGACGTTGGATAAAATCATCTGTTTAGAGACTCAATGATTCTTCCACTTGTTCTAATCATGAAAATAATAGCTATCTCAAAGTTCTTTCTTCCATTTACTTCGTTCAGCATAGTTCTTTGACAATGATCTATCCCTAAAGGCCCTGAAAGATGTTCATTCTACTACTGACTTGATAGTGATTTCTTTGTTTGTATAATATGTGTGTTTATTGTTTCTCGCAGTTGTAGGGCTAGCTATGACATGCATCACTTAGTTACCCAATGGAAAAACTTTGATGTAATAAGCAATACTTCTACGACTGAACTGATAGAATATGGATACCTAAACATTAAAACTGAAAGCAAAAATGTCCCTGTCAATGATACGGTATTCATTTTAATATAGTAAACACACTGAATCCGTGGTAGGCAATCATTTGTTATGTAAAATTTACTCATTATTAGGATAAGGGGAAGAAACAGTAATTCTCCAAACAAAAGATCTTTTATGTGGAGACATTGTGTTTCTAGCCGTTAAGCTAATATTCTATGATTCCATATGCAAATAAGAATGGATGCGAATAAGATGGATTCGTAATTTATGTTTTTTAAAAAAAAATTGAAGAATATTTCGGTTTTAAGAGAAAGGATTGGCGAGCAGTGGTAGACGGAGAGAAGGAGACGCGCAGGCTAGAGCAGGAGTGCAGTGTATAAGACAGTGAAAGTAGACCACACCTTACTCCACAGCAATCTCTCTTTCTCTCACATCTCCACCCTACACTTTCCTTTGTCTATCAGTTTATATATACATGTATAACAAAAGGTGTGTCACACAACATATAGCAAAGATCTCAGAGGCCGTACCACAAAAGAGTACATATGAGCCAAAGATTGCCTCTTTGTGATACTACACAAACAATATTCTACGTTGTAAGTTGTAATTTTGCCAAATTCAAGCGTATTTAAAGAACACGGCTCGGAACTGACGGCTCAATGCACTCCACTCCGTATATGAAAACATTTGTTTTCATCTCACTCGTAACTAAACCGAGTACCATCTCAAATTTTCGGCTCAAGTGTCATCAGGAAACAAAAGGAGATCTCAAGCACGGTAACGGTTGGATGGTTTGTAAACCAACCGAAGTGAAAACCAACAAGAAAATAGAAACCAATGAGCAAGAAGACATATTTACTTAGAGCTATTTAAACTGGATTCAAAATTATTTCCATTTGTTTTTGAATTATCATTTGTTAAGTTTGTTCAACAGTTAGAAGATTAGTTCAGAACAAGATTGTATAAAGAAAAAAGTAATCTTGGAGTCTACTTAACTGGCAGTGGGATTACCCTGAAAGGTAAGTGGTGATTACCCTGAAAGGTAAGTGGTGATCACCCTGAAAGGTATAAAGAGACTACCATAAGGAGGAAGAGATGTTACGCATTTGAACAACTCGAAGAATAAGCGCCAAGAATTTAAAAGGAGTGTCCATGTACTTGTCGACAATAGGTACGGTAACAATAACGTTGAAAATGTTATCAAAAGAGAAATAACCAATGGTAAAGCAATCAAGGGTCACTAGAAACAAACCTTTTAACACAAAAATCCAGTTATATTACCTAATCTATATGAAAATTTACTGTAAATAGGATGAGAAAGCCATGAGAAAAAATGAGTTTAAAAATGTGAAACCAAGAAATGATGGCAATAGTAATAATATGGCAATTTCTGATAAAAGTACGTATTATAAAAGTGAAAATGTAAATACTTTTCATCTACACAATCACTCCTTTGCCAATGTTTCGTCTTTATTTCAAGACATTCTTTTGTACTAGCCCTGAGGATGTCTTGAAATAAAGACGAAACGTTAGCAAAGAGGTGATTTTAAGTTATTAACCCTAATCAAATCTCAAGAATAAGAAAAATATTTATTAGTAATTGTGAACAAGAAGGGGCCAGGTTAGCTCAGTGGTTAACGTACTGGACTGGTAGTTCAATCCCCATATGGCCCTCGATTTAACCACGCAGGAGGTGAATAAATCTGAGTGCGTCGTCCCTCGGAGAGGACGTTAAGTCGTCAGTCCCGAACCTGTACGATTTCAGGTACTTGTTAAAGATCCCTACTCAAAATGCACTTGAGTTAGGCAAAATTTAGGACTCCGAATGTAGAATCTGTTGAATCAACGGTCAAACAAAAAGTTGGTAAATGGCTGACGTTATCACTCGCTGGGGGATCGGTTTAAACAATAAGAAAAAAATTAAGATAAAGAAAAAAATAATTTCATTTAAATAAAATATAAATATACTAAAATTAACTATAACATAATAATTTATAATAGTTTAAATAATTTAATTACTTATTATTAAATAATACTAAGTAATATCAATAATAATAACTTATTATTTAAATAATAAAGTTAACTGTAAGACACCTCAGCAGAAATAACCCATTAACTATACTAGTAAGATTGTCTGATCTGCCCTCATTAAGCCTTCATATCATAGCTTTGTGATAATTCCACTGCACCCACTACAGCTCTAATTTAAAGTAACATATTAATTAGTAGTTTATATTACCCCAAATTCACATTACTCGAAATTTTTTTTATCAATCAAAATTTTATTCATCAAATATAAAAAAAAATGTAACTGATGAGAAATACTTGATGACACCGATCAAGTTAAAGAACAAGTAAATGCATATATCTTGTATTTGCACGATATTCCCGTTTGAAAATCTTCAAGCAACTCTAAGTCACGTCGTGAATGGGCAAATAGTAGAAGTTTAACGGCAACGTGGGAAACATATCCGAGTTGATTGGTTTGATTACAAGATACCTCAAGCTTCTCCGAGGAGAGAAGAGAAAAATGCATACCTTTCAAGTATCTGGGTCACCATTTGTGGGTGTGCTTAGTTGGGAAAATCAGCAGAAAGTCTGTAAACTTGACTGAATTATTCTTCAAAACATATCTGGACTGACCTACACTGAACTTTAGTATAAGTGAACATAATATCAAATTTATGTTTATATAATATCATATACAATTACAAACATATTAGCATATGGGTATATGATACGAGTATGTAATGTCTCCATTTAAAAATAATATTACTTTTTATTTCATATTGAAATTGGTTTTTAAATTCCAGTTTCTCACTGATGATATAAATTTGAGAGACATCAAAACATATTATCTGTTTTTTTTTTCATTTTTCCTTTCTGCATCACTTTGATATAGGTATTTAATAAATGCATATATAAGTACATGTACACTGCTATAGACTCAGTTTTAATGACTATTCCCATGTGTAAATACTTATTCAGACCCCTGATTCTACCTCCACTGGGCTGCTCGCAAACCAATAGAGAAAAATTTACACAAAAGACAAAACAGAACAAAACACTTACTCTAAGCGATATTTATACAGAAGTTCGTAATTATAAAGTGATCTTTAGAAAATAATGCACTCGCCCTGACGAAACAAGATCCAGTGATTTATTCACCTGTCCTACATGCCCCCACTATATACTGTCTCTGAATACCTTTTATTTTTCTCATAATAGGCACATAATAGTTTGTTATATATATTTCTAAACGTGTCAGGTTAGGCTAGTGGACGCACTCGCCTCTTGACTGGTACGTCCAGTCAATACCTACTCTAGCCCTCGATTTATTCACCTGGGAGGTGAATGAATCTGAGCACTTCCTCCCTTGGAGACGTTCCCAGCCTCTACGACGTTAGGTATTCGTTAAAAGCCTTACTCTAAATACACTTGAGTTAGGCAAAATTCTGGACTACTAATGTAGAATCAATCTCCATTGTGTGGTATCACAAAGGGAAATCAATGTTCGGCCAATGTGTCTTCGCTTGTGGGACTGCCACTACAACCTAACCTATATAATTATTCAATGTTGTCAAATTATATATTTAGATTTATATAAAAGGCTCAGTTGATAAAAACATAATGGATTTATTGAAAAATAAATGATAGTTGGTAAGGGTTCTTGTTTATGACTAATGCGCATGCGTGTGTGTATGATTGAGGGGAGATGAAGTCCAAGGAGAGTGAGATAAGAAAAGAGGGAGGATTGGATGAAATAATTTGAAAGGAGACGGAGGAAATCAGTGTTTAAGTGGAGAGAGTGTGAGTGAGGGAGGGGTGGGGGGAAGTTATATGAAAGCGGGGCGAAGGAAAGGGAAGAGGGACAGGGAGAGATTAGCAGGGAGAATAATAGATACGGAATTGAGTGGAGTGTGGTGGGGGCTGATAGAGGAGTCAGTACAGGGGATTAATAAGACTAAATGGGAATGGAATAGAAATGGCAAGAGGGTAGAGTGCAGGGGATGTTATGGGGAGGAGTGCCGAGATGTGTAGTGGCAAAGGAACAGTCAAATATGAGGCGGCGTTACTGAAACTTTAGGAGAATCGGAATGATGAGAGTGAAGTGTGTCTGTGTGTGTGTGTGTGTGTGTGTGTGTGTTGTGTGTGTGTGTGAGTGTGGTTTGGTGTGAGTGAGTGTGTGTGTGTGTGTGAGAGAGAGAATTTGTACAGAGTACGCTAGTGTCAGTGAAAGGGTGTGTGAGTATGAGAGAGAGAGTGTGTGTATCAGAGTACGCTAGTGTCAGTGAAAAGGTGTGTGAGTATGAGAGAGAGATAGTCTGATATAAGTGACACTGTATCCTGGGCTGAAATCGATAGGACTAATGCGAGATTGAACCGTTGGGAAAAACTGCTTTGTTAAGGAGCCAACGGCAGTATCTATCACTTGTGCATTGCATTTATCTAAGCTATTTACATGGAGGTTTCTTTCGTGGAATGACCAAGGATGTATGATATATATATATATATATATAACAAGATAAACATGTGAAATAGCAATCAATGATCAAACCACAATAAGAAATGAGAAAAAAAAGCCTAAGATCTTTAACCGTAAGAACCGGTCTTCGTCAGAGTTAAAAAACCCAACTTTTTTTCTCATTTCATATTGTGGTTTGATCATTGACATATATGTATTATATGTATGTATCAGAGATGGACAATGTGTGTGTTGGTATAAATACAAACGACCGGGCTCTAGGACCACTAGTGCTCGTGGTGTAGGGCCTCTTCTGCCCTCAAGGCGATAAGATGGTCATGAAGTGTATATGTCATTTAGTATTTTTATATACAGAACAATTCTTTTTGTTATTAACGAGTCTAAAAAACCAATTATTTTCAAATCAATAAAGATATAAACAACAACAAATAACAACTTATTGTCAATAGCCCAGTCTACTATAAACAAAATACAAGTATAAAAGCATGCGAGAGACAGTTATTATTATGTTATTATTTAATAATAACATAAATTATATTTACATGATTAAAGAATTAACAATAAAATATTTTTCATATGTCCTACGAAATCTTAATGATGTTGACATGTGTAATGTAAATAATATGTTGGTAGTGACATTGGTACATGAACTATTGTTGGTAGAATATAATGAATACAAACTATCTCAAGGAACACATAACTGAGTTACCCAGATGGGAAATGTTTTGTTCTCGGACAAGGCATAAACAACCTTAAAGATTTATTCATGTACAATGTAAATAATATGTTAGTAATGACATTGGACATATGAATTATTGCGGGTAACGTGTGATGAATACAAACTGACTCGGGGTACACACAACTGATTTACCTAGATGTGAAATGTTTTGTTCTCGGACAAGGCATAAAGAACCTTAAAGATTTATCATGTACAATTTAAATAATATGTTAGTAATGACATTGGACATATGAATTATTGCGGGTAACGTGTGATGAATACAAACTGACTCGGGGTACACGCAACTGATTTACCTAGATGTGAAATGTTTTGTTCTCGGACAAGGCATAAAGAACCTTAAAGATTTATTCATGTACAATTTAAATAATATGTTAGTAATGACATTGGACATATGAATTATCTTGGGTAACGTGTGATGAATACAAACTGACTCGAGGTACATACAACTGATTTACTCAGATTTGAAATGTTTTGTTCTAGGACAAGGCATATCAGAAAAGAAGATCCCCATACAATGCACTAATAGGTGCAGAGTGGTTTCCGAAGTTGGTCAGCAGGCGAGAGAGTGTGATGGTAAATGATGAGGTGGCAAAGTGAGAGGAAGAGGGCTGACTCACGCCGCCCACAGCCTGACGTCACGCCACGTACCTAGCCAAATTAGTGCACCGCTGACCCGCAGGAGGCTGTCAGCTCAAGACACCTCCAGGTCATTCTCACTCAAGACGACTTTGTTTAGTTCAAAAGAACACTTATTAGCTAAAGGTTAAAGGTACATTACACAAATGTCACTCTTGAATAAGTGATACAGCATGAATGTAGGCGAGAGACAGCGTAACAGCTGGACCGGTTCCAGCACAGTCCATTATAACGAATCATATTTGCCTTGCACATATTTATACCTTCTCTTGATTGGATTACTGCGTCCTTTGAAATTGCATTATCTGTCCAAGCACTTCATTATATTCCAACAGTACTCAGCATACTATCAAATACACACCTTGATTTAAACAAACCGCCGTTTTCTCCGAAAACGGGTCACCAAAATTGATTAATTGTTTTTTTGATTTCTTTTTTTTTTCATATAAATATTTATTTTTAAAAAAAAAATAAAAAAAATTTCCTGTTTGGTTTCCAAATTGGGAAAACCCTTTAAAATTTTGGGAAGAGGAAAATTTCCAAAATTTGGTTTAGTTTTTTTTTGTGTTTTTCTTTTTTTTTTAATATTTTATTCTTTCGGGAAAATAAAGAAAAAAAAAAGGCCAAATTTTTTTTAATTTTAAAAAGAAATGGAAAAAAAACCACTTAAAAAACTGACCTAAAATTTAAAAGGGAACCAAATTTTTTCCCCCTTTATTTTTAAGCTTTTTTCAAAAAAATTATTTTTTTTTTTAATTTTGTTTGAAAAAAAATTAAAAAATAAAAATAAAAAAAAGTTTTTTTTTAAAATTTAAAAGAAAAAGTTTTAAAAAAACCGCATAAATTTAATAAAAGACACATCCTCAATTAACCTAAAAACCAATTCTTAAAACTCTTTTAACTTTTGAATTTTTTTAAATTAAATAAAATTTCTTTTTAAAAAGGCGGTTTCCCATTTTAAACAAAAAAGTTTAAATAAAATTTAAATTAAAAAAAAAAAAAAGGTTTATCTAATAATACCTTTCCCCAATTAACCCAAAATTGAGGAATTCCAACCAACCAAAAATTAAATTAAAATTTTTTAAATTTAAAAAATTTAAAATTTAAAATAAAATTTTTCCCGGGGTAAATGGGGCGAACTTCAAAAGAAAATTAAAAAAACCCAAAAATAAGTTTTAAAAAGAATATAAAGGGATTTTCCCCGGGTTTTTTTCCCAAAAATTAATTTAAATTAAATATATATATTATATATATAATACAATTCACAGCAAACCACAGAATAGAACAAAGAAACGAACACACTTACTGTCTCTAATTTTCGGTTGAACCGCCATCAGGCGAGTTGAGACAGGGACAACAAGCGCACTTGCGAAGCGACGGTTGGAGACCAACAGTGTTGTCACACGTGTACCTGCTTCAAGTCAAGTATGAAAAATTAACCAGGAATAAGAGAAGAGCTAAGAAATAGAAAGTGGAAATGAAGAAAATAGCAATTTATTCTATCAATTATATTGAAAATATAATTAGCGTGTGTTTCTGTACAATGCCGATGTGTGTCGCAAAATATGCGATAAAAAGTTTCGAGAGCATGTATTAGACTGTATCCCAAGGGTAAATCCGTTAAAAATTCAAAATTAATTTTTTTTAACAATCCCTATACTTTAGCTGCAGTGAATTAAAAAAAATAAACAAGAATGAAGATGAAAGAGAACACGGCGTGAGGCTGGCTGTATCTTTATGACTTAGTCTGGGGTAAGTTGTTAATGAAGGCTTTAACATTCAAGGCAGCTTGAGCCGTCAGCTGGAGAGGTTTTCTCCTATACCTGCCAGTTAATTTCCGGCCCTAACCGTCTGCTCTTGTAGGACAACACTGCTCCCTTTGATGAAGGGCTCTTTGCCTGTCCTAAACAGCTGCCCCACACATCACCAATTAGAACATTTTTCATCCTCTTTTCACATTTTTAACTTTCACTTAAATCTGTTAAACCCTGTAAATTATTTACCTTTTCTATTTCATTTTGTTCTTAATTCAAGTTTGTGTATTTGTATGGGTGTATGGGTGTGTGTGTGTGTGTGTGTTTCAGAGTACGTGTAAGTATGTCAGTGAGAGCGTATATGTTTAGTACGTATGTGAGTAGTATATATATATATATATATATATATATATTCCAGTTTGGATCGTTGTTTCGAATTTTAAGTGGTATATATATATATATATTTAGCAGATTCGATGATATATAAATATTAGATAGATAGAAGTATGGACCATGGAGTAGAAAAAAATTAAAGTTTATCAGGATTTAAAACCTATGAAAAAGGTTTTAAATAAAAACCGAATCGTTGCCAATGAAAGTTTAATTTGAACCTGAAGAACTGACCGAGTCCTGATAAACTTTAATTTTGTTATATGTATATGTATGTGGTTTGATCGCATATATATATATATATATATAGATCACTACTTAAAATTCGAAAAAACGATCCAAACTGGATGCAAATCAGTTCAAAAACGAAGGACAGCAACACACAGAGAAAGTGGTCTCACTTTCTCTTTTCTCCTAAAGACGGATTGTCCGAAAATTTGAGTTTGTAAGTGTGTTTCTTACTTTGTGTACTACCTATCTTCAATTTTGAACTGTTATATATACATATATATATATATATAACATTTTTTTATGAATTTACACCTATTTCCCCTATGTGTGAGTTCAGTACAAGAACATTTTGTGGTGGTTAGAGCTGGCGAAGTGAGCTATCCTAAATAATCGAAAACAGTGTTTCGCCATCCTTTTTTTTTTAAGTTTTTTGCTTATTTCAGAAAATTAAAGTTTTGTTAGCACTATTTCTTTAAAGTAGAAGAAAAGACAAATAATTGATAGCAGATGAAAATGTATTTTTCCCCTGGAAAGAATGTCAGCTAGATTGAGTGTTTCACGGTGAAGAATTTATCTTTTACTGGGGAAAAAAAAAAAAAAAAAAAAAACTGTGCCGTTATGAGAAGATGAGTTTATAGGACACTGAAGAGAAGGAAGAGGAATGCAAGGCTGATGGGGTGATGAGGTTGTGTGCAGGAGTCGGGAGAGACACCGCGTCGCGGGAGCAGTAACCTCCCGCCCAGCACTCTAAACATAGCTGCCTCTTGTTTCCCCACTTCCTTTCCCACCAGGAAAAAAAAGAAAAACATAGTTTCAAAACAAAAAGATAATAAACTACAACTAGAAAACCAAACTGCACTACAAGTTGAAAAGGAATATCGGTTCGACATATGGCACAAAGCCAACTTTCCTTAAAGGATTTTATTAAAGCAAAACAAAAAAAAAGTCGATCAGTTAATATTTTATAAACAGGAAGCTAAAAGCGTTTTATTAAGCCATAAATACAAAAAAAAAACATTCCCTTTTAGCTTTAAAGATGAAATAAGAAAACTTCAAGGATGTGAACTAGACAAAACAATGCAACTGAATTGCTGCACTTCTAATAAAAGAAATGACATCATCATTCAAACCTCAAACTTAACTATTTAATCATCAAATTATTTGAACCACTCTATTTGTTATTTAAATACAAAAAAAAAACACGTTTTCACTCCATTTGTCCTTATTATTATTATTTGGCCTAGAATGTGGGAAACAGTTCCAGGCTAGTGTCCTTGAAGAAAAGGGGGTGTTTTATTTGGTAGTCTGGCATTTCTGAGAGCCCAGCAGTATGTGCGTAAATGCATTTCACCTCTTTAACAAAAACAAAAATTATTATGTTATTGTATGAATATATGCAAGTTTTTGACCTTCAAGGCTCCCTCTTCTTCAAGGTAACTAATAACTTTCAAAAATTTAATTTATAACCCTAAAGGAGAACAAATCTTGCTCGAAAGCTTGTAAGGTCGTGTTAAAAAAATAATAACTAGGACTGATGAAATAAAAGAAAATGTGTTTTATTTATGATTACAGCAGGGGAACAAGCACCAAGCCTCAACACAAATAATTTTATCCACGTTTCAAAAGCTTGGTGTTCATCATCAGGTAATAAATCTGCAATATCAAATATGAATAGAAAATGTAAAATGAAATACAGAAAAACAACCAAAATATAAACTAAAAAGAATTACATACCTGTCTCTTTTTTAGTAACTATTAATAGTTACATTTTATTTTCTATTTTGGCTGTTTTCCTGTTATAAATTTTCTATTTTCTATTCATATTTTATATTGTTGATGTAACCTGACGATGAACACTAAGAGGTGTGTTTTATCCAACGCGTCGACGTTGGATAAAATCTTTTGCATGGAGACTTAGTGTTACTAAGTTTTGTTCTAATCATGAATATATACCGCACAATAGCTGATAGCATAGATTACGCGTTTTATTTATATTATTTTAGAAAACAGTTTCAATTTTACAGAAAACAAGAAATCCTAATTATTTTAACTGTGTAGATTAATCATATACTTGTAAAACGTATGAATTGCAATAAAATATATATGTTATAAATTGAAATACAGCTGTGTCATGCTCAAGTGTGTCATATCTACTATTAATTAGATTATTATTAGAATAGCTAATTACCAGATGTGTTGAACTAGCCAATGTCATTCATATACGAATAATAATTCATATATGAATGGCAATTCATTTCGCTAATTTCAAAGGTCAAAAGAATTTACATTTCACACGAACTAAAACTCCTCAGTGGAATATCATTAAAATTCATAACAATACATATTTTATTCGGATATCAATATTTGTAACTCTACATATTAAGCACAGTTGTAGAATTTTAAGCATTTTAATTATACGTAAACAATTTAATATACTTTAATAAATGATGGGAATTAATTTCGGAATATTTCAAGACCAAAGAAAATTAGCAGTATAATTACAGTGTGCACTATAATTAAACTGTTAATTACAGTTTAATTGCAGTTTCACAGGTAATGGACCTACTTTCGAAGAGTCATCAGTGTTACTGTAAAAATGAAGAAGGGATCAGAAGCTGGTAAGAAGCTGGTAGTTTTATATAAATAATTAGCGGAAATTTCACCGATTCTGACAACAAATTTTAAATACCGCTAAAAACCATAATTATCATGTGGCTATGTTTTAACCTAAGTTGTTGTACTCCGGCTTCTCTCGGATAAACTGTACAATTTGCAATGTCAAATAAATATGCTTTGCACACTGAATGTTTTGATGATGGGATTTTAGTAAAAAACCCTAACGTTTGAGTTTTCGATGAATAGATTATAATCATTAATTATAATGATTTAACAATCATCAAAACAGTATAAAACTGCATATACTGCGATATAAATAAAAACAAATGAATATTTTTATTTAAAACATATTACTTTCATAAATATATATATAAATGCCTAAATGGGACATTATATATTATATACCCAAGAAGTGTGATATTGTGTTTACTTATAGTAAACCTGAGTGGAGGCCACTCTGGATTTTTAACATTAAATGACACAACATAACTTCATAAGTCAAAATGAATCAATAGATTTTAATCATAAGTGATAAAGTGAAGGTAGATACTAGTTGAGTGGAATCATTGATTATTGATTGATCACGCATTGGTTTCATAATAAATTGATGGAAATCACTTGTGAAATCTCAATTGAAAACAAAAGAAGCTTTTAAAAAAGTGACTGTCCCAAGTTATTTAAAAGCTCCATGTAATTCTATTGTGTAGGATATCTTTTAAGGGTAGAAGTTGAACACTTCAAAGTGAAAGTCATGCAAACAAAATTCACCTTGCGATACAAATCTCTGACGTTCTACTCCCCCAACAAACGCCACTTGCAACTCATTGCCGACTTTCTTAAGTAGGCATTATCAGTTAAAAACTAATTTAAACGCAGTTTGTTTTTAAATATATAGTCATAGTTCAAAAGAAAAGACAAAACTCTATCTCCTCCTAATACGAACATTCGATCTAGACATCTGTCCCTCCCTCAAGTAGTTCATACAGAAATATAACCTGAAGAAGAAAACTAGTTTTCAAATCGCATTTTATTCATTTTCAACCGTTTTTTATCAGTTAGAGTATATTATCTGTTGTTTGAATCAACCGCCCTAACTCAAAGAAGGACACTTTACCTCCTGATGACGACAATTGTCGTCTTATAGAAGTGAGTTATGAGTTATGTATCTATCATAAGGCAGGGGTTAGCTCAGTGGCAACACGCTCGCCTATGGACTGGTAGATCCAAGGTTTCAAAACCCACTATAGGCCCTCGATTTATTCACCCAAAAAATGAAAAAAATCTGACTACATAATCCCTTGGGAGGTGTTAAGCTGTCGGTCCCCAGTTTGTAAGATGTCAAGTTAAATAAACTTGAGTTTATTTTATTTAAAAATAAAGTATATATATAAAATCAAATAAACCGTTATATTCGAATATATATATATATTTATATCAATGATCAAATCACAATAAGAAAATCGGAAAACAAGACTAAGATCTTTCAACCGTAACAAGCGGTCTTCGTCAGAGTCAAAAACCCAACTGACTCTGTTGGGTTTTTGACTTTGACGAAGACCGCTTGTTACAGTTAAAAGATCATAGTCATTGTTTTCCCATTTTCTTATTGTGGTTTGATCATTGATTGTTATTTCACGAGTTTATGTGAAATCATTATATATATATATATATATATACATATAACTATAGTTTATCGGGACTCGATCATTCTTGCGGTGGTTCCACGAATTAAACTCTGGATTGCCAGTAGCAGTTTCGGTCTTTATTAAAACCCTTCATACGCAGAAGTATAAACTTTGGAAACAGAAAAACTAATATTACATTACAAAAAAAAATGACGACGGATGTCGAAATATCGAAGTGAGTTCTGTAGTGTCTTTCTGTGTTCTTTTCTATGTGTTAAAGTATATATATTTATTATATATATAATATATATATTAATAATTATATATATACAAAACTATAGTTTATCGGGACTCGGTCAGTTCTTCACGTTCATATTATACTCTCATTGTCAACGTTTCGGTCTTTATTTAAAACCTTTTTCATACGCAGAAGTATAAATTTATACACCCTCATTCGAAGAGCGTATAAGACGTCATCTAGTTGGGAATTATTCAAACAAGAAGCAGATAGGCTCAAAGAAGTCCTTATTAACAACGGATATAGTAATCGACAATTCGATTCCATCTTGAAAGGTTGCCTGAACAAACTTCATGGTAGTGATATTCAACAGAATCCCGAAAACAAAGGCGCAACACATTTAGTATATTATAAAAACCAGTTTTCGGAAGCTTATAAAACGGATGAACGTATACTAAAAGGAATTATTAAGAATAATACATCATGCCTCAAGCCAGATGACAGATTAGAATTACGAATTTACTATGCCAACTCTGCCACTTCAAGAATGGTAATTACGAACAACCCACAAAAGAAAGCAACCCTTCAGAGAACTAATGTTGTATATGAGTTTAACTGCAAATTAGGGAACTGCGAGTCCCTACGCTCGAAATACGTTGGTTCCACCACAACCACGCTTTCACGAAGGCTCACCATGCATCTGGCATCCGGAGGACCCAAAGAGCACGTTAGGTTAACACATGGAGTGCAATTAACAGGGAAATTGTTAACAGACAATACTGTAATATTACAACAAGAACATGACCACACCAGATTGCAAATTTTGGAAGCTATCTTGATCCTCGAAAAGCAACCTAGTATTAACAGCCAAGGAGGAGGATTTTCAAGAATTCTAAAATTATATGAAGGCAGTCAGAAGGCGAACCAGTCTGGGAGAGGTATAGAAGTTAATCGATTACCTTCCCAGATACAAATGACGGATGGAAGGTAACCAAGAGCCTGGTGAAACCTCAACATACCTTTACCTTTGATAACCTCCCTAGTTGTGAATATGTGTTATGGACTCGTTATGTTTATTTTAGTTTATTTTAATTGTTATTCACTTTTCGATCATTAATAATTTTATATATTCTTTAACCTTGAAAATGGTCAACGATGACCGAAACATGTCGGTGTATAGTAATAAAAATTTTGGTGAACTTATGTTTTTAGTTCCAGAACCATGGAAGTCAAGTATGAGAACACTTGAAAAACGGATAAGAAAAAGTGTAAAAGTTAAATTGGGCATTACTTTTAATAAAAAATATATATATATATATATATATTATTTATTACCTGAATAATGTTAAATAAAAGGAAATTATACTATATTCCTAAAATTTGAGGCAGGGTAGCAATTGGCTTGCGTGCTCGCTGATGACAGTAGTGCAAATGTATTATAAATAAATGTAACAAATATATAATAAACTATTACATTAGAGGTTAAAAATGAATAATTTTAGAAACAAACTTGAACACAACTGTCAGATAAAATTCGGATGTTTTAAAGTAATATTATAAAGACACATTCCTTTCATTAATGCTACTTTATGTTAGGTAAATAAATTCAATATTTAATTTACAAGTTTTGTTTATTTTAAATATCTTTCATTTTTATATAAGCTGAATTGATGTTTTATTTATATGATAAAATAAATTTTTTTTTATTACTTATAAATGATTTTTATTTTGCTAAATATACTTACTGTGTATATATCTTGAATCATGTTAAGAATACTATATCAAATGTTTGGACCACATAAGAATCTGTTTCCGTGCCTTAATAACAAGAAACAACAATTAAATGTATCCCGGTCAATCATGGTCAGTGAATTATTTTCAATAACTATTGTTATAATTTCTCAGTGACACAAAGCGCCAGGGTTAGTCTAGTGTACAATATTATTCAATCAGTAGTCATAAACCAGGGTTTTCAACCTTTGTTTCCATGTGAAAACTCCCCTCCCCTTTACTTAAAAAACACAATTTTGTGTCTGTAAATTTACAAACAAATATTTGTTTTTAGCTAACTGAAAAGTGTAACCATGAAATAGAAATAATGTCATTACAGTTACAACGTGATACTGAAATACAAAACATCTTTTTAAAACAATAACAAAATATTTCTTTATTAACATTTCATACAGTATGCTGAAATAAATTTTAAAAGAATCAATTTTGAATATAATATAAACAAAATTGTAATACAATATTGTGAAACATGGGAACATTATAAAAAACTGATGACCATAGAGGGTCTAATTATAATTATTTAATTAAGTCATTATCTTTGACCATTGTAACGGTCATCTCACTACGCTTTAATATAATTTTGGTTATACTATGCTGCTATACGAGTATAAATTTAACATGGGGCCCTAACCATGTGTCATGGATCCTGATAATATAACTTTTCCTGGTGAACCGCGTTGAGAAGGACTTTTCTAATCAATCATGAATGAATTTCCATCAGTATTGGTAGTCACAGTAGTCATATTACTATAAATTCATTGATTAACCTGATTTTGTACTATATCAGGCAGTAGTTGTAGTTACAGTAAAGAAATACATAGGCCAACAAAAGATTTTTTAATTCATATATATATATATGATCAAACCACAATAAGAAATGGGAAAACAAGACTAAGATCTTTCAACCGTAACAAGCGGTCTTCGTCAGAGTCAAAAACCCAACTGAGGGTTTTTTGACAGAGTCAGAAATTGGGTTAAATTTGACTCTGACGGAAGACACGCTTGTTACGGTTGAAAGGATTTCTATAGTCTTGATGATTTCCATCAGTATTGGTAGTCACAGTAGTCATATTACTTAATCATTGATTAACCTGATTTTCTATTATATCAGGCAGTAGTTGTAGTTACAGTAAAGAAGTACATAGGCCAACAAAAGATTTTTTTTATTCATATACATATATATGAATCAAAACTTTAAACGGTCCAACAGGACTACTAGTTCACACAGGAAAGAGAAAAACAGATAAAAACACACACAAAAAAAGACTGACAACGATATTTCGACATTCGTCGTCATCGGGCAGAGGTAGTCCCTTTGAGTAGTAGAAGCCAACTGTGCGTGCGTGTTCGTCGCATTCGACTGTCCGCTCAGTTGGCTTCTGCTACTCAAAGGGACTAGCTCTGCCCGATGACGACGAATGTCGAAATATCGTTGTCAGTCTTTTTTGTGCGTGTTTTTATCTGTTTTTCTCTTTCCTTTGTGAACTATATATATATATTCCCTACAAATAGGTTTTTTCTACAAACAAATTTATTCCAGGAACTTAGAAAAACTGTTTAATACAACCTTATGTAACTTTTTCCGAGGAAGCCAACGATACTATTCCATTGTGATTAGAGCTCACTTTGGTGGGGGGTCTACGTACTTCTTACTTATAAGCCTCTTCTTAATAGATACGGTTTGCTTTTGGGGTAAATACCCCACAATTACGGATTGCACATCTAATGAAGGTTTGTTTCATCACCTACCATATTTGTTTACATTTTAACTTTAATTGGCTATGGCGGCCGCAGGTAAGTTAATCCATATAACAAACTTCTAATATTTCCGCCTGCTTTGTTTAATTGGAAACATCCAGGTACCAGAAATTTTATTATTGCTTTCAGATTGATATTGAAGACAATTATTGTAATTTAATATGGGTTTGTTAATAACTTTAACAAATCTTTAGTTATTAGAAATAGTTTACCATTAACCTTCTTTATCTAGTTGGTTTAGCTTGCTTTAAGTATTAGTTATTTTATATGATATAGTTATTATTGATAATAGTATAATGATAGTATTTCAACCATAATTAAAATCTTTTGGCCAAAGTGTAAACTTTTTGAATTCCCAGGAAGGGGTTCACAGAATTAAAGTTAAATGTTTTATATTAGAAATACGTAAAACCGTCATACCTAGTAAGATGATCATGGAGTTGGAGCGCTTTCGGACGTTGTCCATCTTCGATCGCAACAAACCTGTTGGTCATTACTAATTACTAATTACCTACTAGGTTTGTTGCGATCGAAGATGGACAATGTCCGAAAGCGCTCCAACTCCATGATCATCTTACGAGGTATGACGGTTTTACCTATTTCTAATATAAATCATACTAACCTCAGTGGTATTAACAATACGCATGTATTTAAAGTTAAATGGATGTAAGGGTTGCTTATTTAGTTTTGATTGATTAATTCGTTTGTTGAAAATATTCAATTATTACTAAATTATTAGTACTTAGTATCCGGCCCTAGTCCACACAAGGGAAAAGATAAGTTATTATATATCAATTATCTCTAATTTGGCGGGTAACGCCGGGTAGATGAGCTGGCATGAAATAAAGGGTTATGAAGCATGTTTAGTTTCAATCATAGAAGACAAGATCGATTAAGAAAACATTAGGTTGACAAGACACACATGTTTGGTGACAAGTAATTGATCCCTTTCCAGGAATGACAGTGTCGTTTCATCAGGAAATTAGTTTCCTCCCATATATCTTTATCAAGCACTAATTCCACTGCCCAGATGTTTCCCTTCAATATAATGACACAGCAATAAAATATTAACAATTCCCGTGCTCTACAATACTTCAACTGAAATAACCTCTTGAGAAAAATCCATCGTACGACCTTCGCTAACTTAACTTAATCGCCATAAAAAAGGTTTTTAATGAGTTCATATGTTCTGTGTGCTCAACTTAACAAAATGAAGTACAAATAACTTATATAGACAAAATACCATGTACACATTTATCAAGTACATCTATTAAAAGTACAACACGGGGCCAGGGTAGTTCAGTGGTAGACGTACTCATCTCTGAACTGGTAGGTCCAGGGTTCAATACCCACCTGGACCTCGATTTATTCACGGAGGAGGTGAATAAATCTGAGTACGTCGTCCATTAAGCTGTCACTCCCGAGGCTGTACGATGTCAGGTACTCATTAAAGATCCCTACTCGATAGACGCTTGAGTTAGGCAAAATTTAGGATTCCCAATGTAGAATCACCGATGGAACGAAAAGACAGTAAAGGGCTGACGTTTTTAACCCGATAGGAGATCGGTTTAAACAATTAAAAAATATATATAACACGGGGACCTTACTTTTAACCCGGGAACTATACATCTATATGGTGTCTACACAATACACTGGGTAATTCCTGAGCATAGCTGAACTACAAACAAAAATCCTGGCTATCTCGTAAGATTATAGAAAAATCATTTGGTAATATGTTTTATTAACATATATTCAAAACGTTCTGTATGACCTACTAAATTGAGGAATATTGAGGGATACCAAAAATTACATCTCTACACAAAAAAAAGTTTCATACGAAAACTTACAACGCGTTTCGAACACTTAGTATTCTTCTTCAGGTTTTCATCTAAAAAAATATCATATCCCTTAATATGAGTATAACAGATTGTACAAATAATGAAATAAAATGAAGGATATGTCGAATTGAATAAGACTGACATATTTGAGGTAGTGAAACCAATTTTTGTTTGCACTTCAGATTTATATACAATCTTGAAGTTGGAGGTGTTTATAGGGAGTTCCATTTGCCTGAGCCAGTAATGTTCCATGCACCCGACTTCTACTTGCATTCAGGTAGTTTAGTTCATATGACGTCTTTACAGCGTATACGTAACATGTGTCCTAACTGTTTAAGCGTGTAAATGTCCACTGATGTGATCTCTATGACATATTACAATAATACCATACGATAAAGTTTAAATATACAACAGTTTACAAAACATTTTTGATCTTTATCACCCATCACAATAAATAAATAAATAAGTTGCAGTAACATTGCCACAAGGGAACACACATAAGTCGAACATTTTCCATTTGTGATAACAAACAATGAAGATTTTACAGTGGAAGTCCTAAATTTTGCATAACAAGTGTATTTCGAGTAGGTATCTTTAACGAGTGCGTGACTTCGTACAGGCCCGGGACCGACGGTTCAATGTCCTCAAATTGATTGGTCAAATGCGCAACGTAGCATCGTGGTGCCCACCTCCGCGAGGTCCACCTTAGACACCCCGAAGTTGTTTGTGGCAAACCTGGGGGTGACGAAAGGGCAACACGCAAAAAATCGTCGACCTGATTTGATTTATTGGTGTTATGGCTGGAACGCTAAGGTACACAGCGATCAAAACAGGTTTAATGTCCTCATCGAGGGTCGAAATGTTCAGATTAATTTACCTACCACGTCAATAAATCGAGAACCAGAGTGGGTATAGAACCATAGATCTATGATTTCAGAGTCAAGCCGTTGCTACTTTGCTAGCCTGGCCCTACATGACACAGTTCAAATGTAGCACTGTTTACTCGGCATGTTACGCATCAAAATGAATTATACCATACGATAAAGTTTAAATGTACTAAAATACATTACCTATATGACATCTCACAATGAATAATACTATACGACTTTTTATATATCGTTATATCACTTCCTGATGTGTGATCACTCATTGTTCATTGTGAACGTCATCAAAGTGAACGTCATGAAGTAACATAACGAAAAATAAACCAACATCCATCGTACACGGGTATCGCTGTTGAAATTCTCATTCATCCTCATGACCCAAATCCCTTTGAGTATTATAGTTAATAAAATCATAGAAATATAAAAAAAAGCTAATCTCGTTTAATAACGCTAAAATTGAAGTTTACGTATATTGTTAAAAGTCGTAGCCTGAAGATGGTCGCATGAATGGCTAAAAAAAAAAACTTCAATAACCCTTTTAATATCAAATTTATCAACAGTTCAACTATAACAAAAGTTACTATTATTCAATTCCTTTTGATATTCTTTCAGGGTTTTTATTTTTGAATTTATTTAAAATTGAAATATCTGTTTTGTTTGTATTTGGTTGTTGCCAAGCCGGAGGCACTGCCTTTGTGGATAATATACGAATTCATTGGCTCTCTGAGAGAGTAGCTCCCTGTATTTATTTCTTCTATTGAGTCGGTTTGATATAATTTTGATGAGTTTGCCTCAAACACTTCAATTGTACTAGTTAATTAATTCTAACTGTCCGTGCCATTCATTATTGTCTCTATGTTAATAATCTACAAATACAACAATAATGAAATTTCACTAAAAAGCAGTGAACAGCTTTCATACATTTAATTGTTCGAATTAATTGAAGCTTGATTTGTTGTAATTATAACATGATATTGAAGCAAAACAGTTTTTAAACTTGATATCTAACGCTCTCTGTAAAACATCTCTCTAAAGAAAGTCAAAATATTATTTACTCATTGAATTATAAATTCTGAGGTAAAATGGATAAACAAACAAAAGTCTCCAAACACATGAAGTTTTATTCAACAACAACGCGTTTCGAACACGTTGTCTTCCTGATGATGAACACAAAGTGTTCGAAACGCGTTGTTGTTGTTGAATAAAACTTCATTTGTGTGGAGACTTTTGTTTGTTTATCCATTTCACCTCAGAATGAGTAAGTATCACACAATTACGGATTGCACAACTAATGAATTATAAATACATAATTCTAAATTCTATTCTTCGTATGCTGTATGAACAGCTGATTCACGTGTCATACATGGAGACAAATCGTTTTTTAAACCGCTCATTTTCAAAACAAACTTGAGAAAAAACAATTTCCGATCTTAAATTGCATACTTTTGCCAGGGGCACGGAGGGGGTGTCCCACCCCGGGAAGCACGTGCCAGGGGGTAAAATATTGAAAATATTGAGGGGGTAAAAATAGAAAAAAATTAAAATGAAAAGTTAACCAAAAATGCCATATTTTATACTAAAATGAGCTTTTAAGGTCGTAATTGTTTTATGTTTTATTTGCGAAAAATTGTTTTTAAACGGATTTTCAACTGTAATATTTGCAAATTAAAAATAAATTTATTTGAAATTTTCCAAAAGTAGTTTTTAATGAGGTTGAATATGTATTATATTTATTTGTGTAGTCAGTTAATTTAATTTAACCATTTCTTTATGATTTGAATTATACGTTTTTGTTTTGAAAAATCTTTTGTTTTCTTTGATAACAACTGTATATATATGAATACGAGGACTGTAAGAAGATGAAAGTCTGAGACCAATGACAGCAGCCTAAAATTAGATCCTTAATTGTAATTTCATGAAAATAAATATTTTCAGGACGTTCTGGAGTTTTGAATGTTAACGGATTATTATCAACGGCCAGAGGAGGGAGGATGAGTCAGCAGAAATGGTTGCTACGACACTGACTTTGGGGCTACTTTAGGGGTAAAGTGAACAGGTAACACAAGACCACAGCAAGATAATGGGTTACCCAGGCCCCTTGGTTAATCCATTGAAAGTGACAAAAAATAAAAGATAAATATGGCATTGTTTTTAAAATAAATATGAGCTATACTCTTTACAAGTAATAGTCACATATAAATGTTATTGAGATAGTAAACATTACACGATGCCTATATCTACCTAACACTACAACTGCTACACGAAAAGAATGACCCTGGGGGCATATAATTAGCACAGTGCTAAAATCATGCAAAATAATGTTGACCTTGAACTTTATATAATGAATAATCTCTTCTATAAAAGCACAGTTTCTATAACTAACCGTTAAGAAGACCAAATGAAGAACTGTTACATTGTAAAATAATACAATGTGTGCTGGAGGCCTGAAGGCGGTGAAACAAGCTCATATCCATGTCTGTTTCTATGGGAAGAGACAACCCTTCCGGTGGCCTTGTCTTCACAAGGTCACGGCAATCGCTCTTCTAGCGGCTGCACTTCAAATATTACCTTTAGCCTAAGTTACAGTAATTAACAGTATGTTACAGTAATTACTGTAAGTTACAGTAAAGACTTTAAGTTACAGTAATTATCACAAGTTAATTGACCAAGTAACTGACAGTAAGTTACAATAATTAACAGTCTGTAACAGTAATTTGCCCTAAGTTGCAGTAATTATCGTAAGTTGCAGTAATTTACTTATGTCACAGTAATTACAGTAAGTTACAGTAAATTATAGTAAGGTATAGTAATTACTGAAAATTACAGTCATTTCAATAAGTTACCATTATGTATTCCGTAAGGCATTAAAAATGAAATTTATATTTATAAAAATTAAGTTTCCATCTTTCCGTTTGTCTGTCTGTTCATAAACTAAAAATAGTTAAATGACAATTAAAAAAAATAACTTAATTTGGTAATATTTACTAAAAATTAAGAAAAAAATAATTATAAGCGATAACGTTTAAAATTATAGGGTAAAAAGCTAATGAAATGGTCTCCACATATAAAAATTTAATGGTATAAACAACGCGTTTCGAACACGTAGTGTTCTTCCTCAGGCATTAACTAAAAAATACAATGTCATCAGAGAGTTATCTATAGCACAAAGTAATCTATAGATTACTATGGATAACTCTCTGATGACACTGTCTTTTTAAGTTAATGCCTGAGGAAAAACACTACGTGTTCGAAACGCGTTGTTTATACCATTAAATTTTTATACGTGGAGACCATTTCATTTTAACCTCCAATTAGTAAACACCACATAATAACTGATTGCACTACGTTGGAATACGTTTAAATATAGTCCTCAAATTAATCGCACAAAACCCTTGGCTTGATATAAAGAGAGGTTAGTTGATTTAGTTTATTTACAGCAATTGATAATTAATGGTATTTAATATTCAAAAATAAACATAGATTATTATAAGCCACTCTAAATACTGTAATATTTAATTAGTTTTGAATGCAGCAGAGGAGCTTTACCGGTAAAGACTTTATCAGCGGTAAGTCTACTTAATATATAGCTTAAATGTTATTATTAATGTACAATAATATTTAGGCTTCAGTTATTTAACTCATACAATTCATTATATATTTATATAAATACCATATATAAAAATTCCCAATTAGAGTGCGCATCTGTTAGCTTATCAATTATCTTCAATAAATGCCAAGAAAACCAGAAAAAAAGGCATTCCATGTGTCTTATTTAGTGAATCCACACCATAGAAAAGTGCATTCGAGGTTAATTCGTCACTCTGGGCTGTTTCAGTTGTCTAGATCTGTGTTTTTCAACCACTTTGTCATGGCATAGTGGAGTGTCGCGAGATATTGTCAGGAGTGGAGTGGGGAATCATCCGATTTGTGTGCTTGTGCAGTCTAGCACAATTTGCAGAGTAATCATGTGGTGGCTTAAATACCAGTAGGTGGCAGCAACAGGTAGCTAAATGCCTTGTACTTGGGTACACAAGGGAATTAGTCACGGTGGATGCAGTGTTCTGTTACGACACTAGCGAATTAGTGACGATGGATACACTGTTGTGTTAGGACAGATGCGAATTAGTGACTGTGGATGCAGAGTAGTATTAGAACACTAGCGAATAGTCACGCTGGATGCAGTGTTCTGTTAGGACACTATCGGATTAGTGATGGTGGATGCAGTGTTGTATTAGGACACATGCGAATTAGTGACGATATATGCAGTGTTGTGTAGGAAACTAGCGAATTAGTTACTGTGAATGCAGTGTTGTGTTAGGAAACTAGCGAATTAGTGACGGTGAATGCAGTATTGGGCTATTATACTTAATAATTTGAAGGTTTATAGTTTTTCTTCGTATTTTGTTATTTCTTTATTCCAGTCATTGCTTCAGAAATCTCCCTGAAGATGGTCATAGTTGACCGTACCTAAAAGGTTGACTGTAGTTACAACAAAAAGCATCGAAAACAGAAATAGAATCCATATTTACTCTGAAGTTATCCGAAACAGTTGATTTATATACTCAAGACAATGATATGAAACAAGACATATACTCAATTTGTTAGTAAACAAGTATTTTTAAGTTTGTATCATTAGCATAGAAGTCCATAGAAATATTACAGCCTTATCATGGTTTTACTCCTGATGAAGATATATAAAAACATCGAAACGTTGGCGAAGTTGATTTCGAAGATGTTGAAAAAAAAAATAAAAGCTAATCAAAGTGAACAACAATTTAAGAATATGAAGTCGAAAACCACAAGGGAAAAAACAAAAGGTATAAGACCGCTTGTTACGGTTGAAAGATCTTAGTCTTTTATTCCCATTTCTTTTGTGGTTTGATGATTGATTGTTATTTCATGTGTTTACTGTAAAGTCTTATATATATATATATATATATATATATATATATATAAAACTTTCAATTACAGAAAGCACGACACAGAAAAAAGAATAAAAAGAACACTTACAGAATTCAATATTTCAAACTGTTGTTCGTCATCAGGAGTACACTACAAGAGAGGACGAAGTGAGAGAGATCTCCCCACGTCGAAGAGCGGAGCGCAAATATATATATATATATATATATATAAGAGAAGAGAGAGAGAGAGAGAGAGAGAGAGAGAGAGAGAGAGAGAGAGACAGTGAAAAGGCCGACATGTGACTTCTTGACTAGGGCACTGTGGTAGTATACACATGCATTACTCAGTGTAAAGTTAACAAAAGCCAAGAGATCAAGTACGAAGTCCTTAGCACAAGTTAAAGTCCCCCATTAGAGGGGATTACAGTTGCTGATCCTTAGAACAGCCCTCATAGATAAACTTCACTTTCAAACTGTTTCATCCACAATTCAATTTACACCAAAACAAAAATATTCAATTTACTGAAGAAAGAGAAACGAAACTACAAACCTACTCTAGTGATAAAACAATATTTAAAGCATAATATTTGTTGAACTCCATGATTAATATCTAAATAAGAAAATGTTTGGTTTTGCCTAAAAAATGTAATTGGAATGGCCTACACTCAATTTTCTATAATTAACCTGATTATAAGAAAAAATTATTCCTACTTTAATAGGTCAATACTTATCCTGCTTCTATTAAGTCAATTAGATTTTACACTAAGTGTCGCGTGTTCATTCAGACTACTGTTGTAAAAATCCACATCCTATTTTTCTTTGTAAAATAATTTGTAATGTAATACTTAGTTTTTCTGTTTCAAAATTTATGCTTCTGTCTATGAAAAAGGTTTTAAAAAAGACCGAAACGTTGGTAATGAGAGTTTAATTTGAACCTGAAGAACTGACTGAGTCCCGATAAACTATATTTTTTATATATATATATAATATACCAATATATATATGTCTTATAACAAATATAACATATAAGAAAGGATTTTTTTGACCGTTGATATATAAATATGAAGAGAACAGAATATCGGGATGCGGTCGATTTTTTCAAATTGAATTTACACTTTAATTGCTGACGTTTCGATCTTTATTTAAATTTTTTTCACAGACAAAAGTAGGAGTTTAAGAATTCAAAAAACTATTAGACTTACATAATTGAATAAACATGAAATATTAAATACAAGTATAATTAAATAGAAGTATTTTTATTTCAAGATATAGCTAAGCACACTGGAGCTGTGAGTGATATTTGAAATGTGTTTTTGGACATAAACTCTTACGGAATTGTTGATTCTAATCATGTAGCTCAATGATCTGTTTAATTAATATTCTATTTTCTTTTATTCTGGTTTCGTGTATTTATAATTGAACAAGAAAAGAACAAGTAGAAAAAACACACAACTCACTTCAATATTTCGACCTTGTCGTCATCAGGAGAAGGAAAAGATGATGAGTTCTACTAAGCTGGCAAACAGCAACTCAAACAGGAAACTGGTAACCGTTGCCGGGAAGAACTCATCTTCTTTTTTTTCTTCTGATGACAACGAGGTCGAAATACTGAAGTGAGTTATACATTATTTCTACGTGCTCTTTTCTTGTAATCAATTGATATATTGTCTTAATTGACCGTTCCATATTTTGATGTATTTATTATTCTTTATTCTATTTAAAAAAATTTCATATATTAAGTATTATTATTTTTTAGAAATTATATACACACATTTTTTTCTTATTTATGTTTATAATAATTGCCGAACTGTAAACTCAGAATGAACGGAAGCATTTGGTCAAACCCATCACATTTCACTTAAATTTTAAGTCGTGGAGTGATCACGATCTAATTACGAGTCGGTATAGGTGACACTTTGCACGATAGACATTTCAAACACCAGTGGCTCATCAGTAGAAATTCGAATTAGAATACGGAGGAAGAAATCTATTTAGCACTTTCATACCGACGCTGTGTCCTGATTCCTAGTGGCTGACTCGGCATTTGCCACAATGCTGATTCTAGCACCGGATAGAGGTTGAAACGAATATTTAAACGCGGCCGATATCTCTTTTAGTGCTTATATTATATATATATATATATATATTATACTTTAATAAGAAATGAGAAAAAAAGACTAAGATCATTCAACCCTAACAAGCGGTCTTCTTCAGAGTCAAAAAACCGAACTGTTCAGTTTTTGTCTCTGACGAAGACCGCGTGTTACGGTTGAAAGATGTTAGTCTTTTTTTCCCCATATCTTATTCTTTGATCATTGATTGTTATTTCACGTGTTTATCGTGAAATCTTGATATATATATATAGATAAAAGTACGGACTGTGAAGTAGAAACAAAATAAAAGTTATCAGGAATCGGCCAGTTCTTCAGGTTAAAATTAAACTCTTGTTTCCAAAGTTTCAGTTTTTATTTAAAACCTTTTTCAAAGGCAGAAGTATAACAATCAAAATAGAAACGGTCCGTTAGGACAACATATCAAACGGTCTATTCTGAAATCTTGTTTTATATATATATATATATATATATATATACATAAAACTAAAGTCACAACTAGAAAACACAAAAAAGAGACTAACATTCGCGGTTCTCGATCATGTCGCCTGTCTTACCGTCTTCAGGAAAGGAGGAAAAGAAAGAAAAGTAGGAACACAGGATTGGAGATGTGAATGCGTTCACCGATACAAAGTCATATATGTAATTCTGTAATTTGTTATTCTTCAATAAACTGGACATTTATTCGATTGCTAAAATAATAGTTTTTATTAGATTCTTACAAGTATAAATAATCACAAAAAACAATGTATTACAATGAAAACTTAAGAAATAATGCGGTCTCTAAACTTACCTAAAATAATAGAATTGAATAAAAGTCCTTTCTTTACTTTTGGAAACAATCATAAATCATAACTTCAGACATAATGAAACCTGCCGTCACACAGTATAAAATCAATAAAAATAAACAACACTAAATAAACTAAATAAACAAAACATAAATTCTAATTTACACCTTCGCTGGTGGGTGACTCTTTTTCCCAGGTGGAAAAAGAGTAAGGGATCAACTTACAGCTGTGGAAGAAGTTAGGACAACATATCAAACGGTCTATTCTGAAATCTTGTTTTATATATATATATATATATATATACATAAAACTAAAGTCACAACTAGAAAACACAAAAAAGAGACTAACATTCGCTAATTAATTAACTAATGTTATTCTAATTTACATATATATATATATATATATATATATATATATATATATATATATATATATATATATATATAGTAGGTGTGTTCTCTAATCGGGGTTCGGTCAATTTTCCAGGATAAAAAATCAAACTCTCGTTGCCAACGTTTCGGTTTTATTTAAAACCTTTTTCATAGGCCTACAAACAAAGAATAATAAGAAATCACATATCAACATCAAACATATACACAATATGAAAATGGATTGTTACAACTCATGAATATTACAAGCAGAAATATTTCAGAGATACATAAAACAATATTACTTACAGAAGTAAGAATTTTTTAACTAAGAAAATGAAATTTACATTATTTAAAGGAACAACAATGTTAGCCGGACAAAACCTTCGACTAGACTAATAAGATAACATTACAAATAACCTCAACACTGTTCACTCAAGGGAACTAAATAAATCAAATTTCACTAAACCTCAGCACAACACTCCAGAATAAATATTACTTAAATTAGTAATATCACTTCTATGATTAATCGAACTTAGATCCTTTTTAATATATAACATCTCAAGTGTCTTCCTTCTTTGCTCATCTTTTTCTTTTTCTATTATAGTTGTATCTTCAAAATCAAACGTGTGACCTTCGTTTATTGCATGCCCAGCTAAGGCTGTTGCGTTACTTTTATTTGTTCTTATGGAATAATTATGTTGGTACAACCTTTCTTTGAGAAAACGACTAGTTTCACCATAGTAACACTTGTCACAGTCTTTACATTTGATGGCATAAATGAGGTTACTTTGTAACTCCTTCGGTATTTTTTCTTTCAAATTTGAAAATAAAGATTTATTTTTTCTTTTATTATAAAATGCCAGTGTAACTTCAGGTACGTTTCGTTTGAACACTTTTCTAATTGATTGTGATAAGCCCTCAACATAAGGAAATTTGAAATACTTCCTATTTATAACTTCCAGTTCAGCATGATCTTCATTTGAATGTGCTGGTTGCTGTCTTAAATATCTTAACCAATATCGTTCAACTAAGTTCTTCGGATAACAATTTTTCTGTAAACAATAATTTCACCCTTTTCTTATTTTCATTTAGAAAACATGGACTACTTATTTCAATAACTTTTTTAACCAAATTTTGGACGCAATTTAATTTTTGGTTTATAGCATGAGAAGAATGGTAGTTCAGGATTCTTGCAGCACTGGTAGGTTTTTTAAACCAATCCGTTAAGATATTGCCATTTTCACCTCTTATAACTTTCACATCTAAGAATGGCAGATTTCCATCTTTCTCTACTTCACAAGTGAATTGTAGACGATTATGAAAAGAATTAAATATATTTAATACATTCTCTTCTTCTCCCTTTTCAATAATTAAAAACAAATCGTCCACATATAATTTAATAAATTTCACCTTCGTACCTAATTTATTGATACTGTTTTCCAATAGTTCAATCAAATACTAAGTGATGACGTAATTATGATTTCACTAGATGTTCAGTCGTTGTTTACTAATATACCTTTAGATCTAGCATTTGATTTAGTAAATAAACAGTGGAATAAGATTAGTTCTCAGGTTGGAATGTCGAAAAAGGTTTTCCTTTCTATACTGGACCTTATATGTGAAGCAAGGTATTTCACCTTTGATGGTACTATTTATAAACAAAAATATGGCTTACCAATGGGATCACCAATTTCACCAGTTCTCGCAAATATAGTTATGATTGAACTATTGGAAAACAGTATCAATTTTTCCAATCAATGAAGGAGTTACAAAGTAACCTCATTTATGCCATCAAATGTAAAGACTGTGACAAGTGTTACTATGGTGAAACTAGTCGTTTTCTCAAAGAAAGGTTGTACCAACATAATTATTCCATAAGAACAAATAAAAGTAACGCAACAGCCTTAGCTGGGCATGCAATAAACGAAGGTCACACGTTTGATTTTGAAGATACAACTATAATAGAAAAAGAAAAAGATGAGCAAAGAAGGAAGACACTTGAGATGTTATATATTAAAAAGGATCTAAGTTCGATTAATCATAGAAGTGATATTACTAATTTAAGTAATATTTATTCTGGAGTGTTGTGCTGAGGTTTAGTGAAATTTGATTTATTTAGTTCCCTTGAGTGAACAGTGTTGAGGTTATTTGTAATGTTATCTTATTAGTCTAGTCGAAGGTTTTGTCCGGCTAACATTGTTGTTCCTTTAAATAATGTAAATTTCATTTTCTTAGTTAAAAAATTCTTACTTCTGTAAGTAATATTGTTTTATGTATCTCTGAAATATTTCTGCTTGTAATATTCATGAGTTGTAACAATCCATTTTCATATTGTGTATATGTTTGATGTTGATATGTGATTTCTTATTATTCTTTGTTTGTAGGCCTATGAAAAAGGTTTTAAATAAAACCGAAACGTTGGCAACGAGAGTTTGATTTTTTATCCTGGAAAATTGACCGAACCCCGATTAGAGAACACACCTATTCTATCAAACGGTCGATATATTATTGAATCAATTCAAAACGAAGGAAACACACAGAAAGACACAGACATAACTCACATCGATATTTCGACCATCGTCGTCATCAGAAGGTGTGAAGAGTGAAGAGCTCTTCACACCTCCTGATGACGACGATGGTCGAAATATCGATGTGAGTTATGTCTGTGTCTTTCTGTGTGTTCCTTCGTTTTGAATGTATTTTATTTAAAAAAGTCCGCTGGACCGTTTCTTTTAATTGGTATATACATATATATATATATATATATATATATATATATATATATATATATAATATATGACCACCGGCCAGTCGTGGTCTGCCTGCGGAACGACTCGTTTCTATTCTCCTCCTGACGAGGCCATCGAAATATAGTAGTGAGTTTCTATTTCTTTTCTGTGTGTTCTTTATGTTAATGTAGTTTATTTAGTTCGTGGAATCGTTTCATATAATTGGTATATATATATATATATATACACTATAAGTAAATGCACCACTATTTATATATGATGTATATCAAGGAACTCTATATACCTACACTATTTGAGTGAGTAATGTGTCTCTTTCTCTGTGTGTTACTATTCTCGGTTTTTACATTTTGTGTATATATAATTGTTCGATGAAAATACGATCCGAAAAGGACAAATAAAGTTCAAAATAAATGAAAAAATATAGAGATATTACAAAAGCACACTTCAAATATCTAATTTTCAGTTTAACCGTCTTCAAGAGAGACAAGATATCTCTTTTATTCTTATCACTCCTGAAGACGGTTCAAACCGAAAATTAGACACTGTAAGTATGTGTTTTTAATGTTTCTATATTTCTTCAACTATATTGAACTTTATGTATAAATAATTTCACCTACACCAAAGTTAAGTTTTGACCAACCCTAAAGAACATCTGCGACTTGGTGTTATTCAGAAAACCTTGGACTGTTCTTGCATAAGTCGATTGTTTTTCCACCCATCTGCAGAAATATGCAGACTCTTTTTTTTTTTTTTTTTTGTTTTTGAGGTCGTTAACACTTTGTTCCTCTCAATTCCTTATTGATGTCATTAATAACGTTAAATTACACCGCCTCTTATACACACAAAACTTGAAAAGGTGATAAAATAAAAAAGGTTCTGCCATGGTTTACCAGAAAGCCGTTTAATGTCGAATGTCATAGTTCCACTATGAGTCATTGGGCCTACTTCCTAGACTGGCTCTCGACTTCATACAGTTGGTTTTTTTCTAATGTTAACAGTGTATGTAATCCGTCAATTCAAAGGTCAGATTGTTTTCTATTTTTTTCTATATCTGTTTGTTTAACTTTATTTATTTTATTTCATTTAAATTCATGATTTCTTACCTTCATTATTGATTTATCTCAGATCATTACAACAACTACAATTTGTCTTTTCCTTTTACTTTTATTTATCTTTAGATCAACTTAACTGATTTTCTTCTTATCCTTTTCTAGCTTGTTTATTTATATTTTCTACTTTTAATATTCTAATTATATTTTAACTATATTTTTATTTATATTAAGTAAAGGATTCAATTAAAAAAAAAGATAATTATTTTAACAATAACACACACACACACACACACACATTATATATATTTTTTTGTAAGCCTATGAAAAAGGTTTTAAATAAAGACCGAAACGTTGGCAATCAGAGTTTAATTTGAACCTGAAGAACTGACCGAGTCCCGATAAACTTTAGTTTTGTATATATATACATATAATATATATATATATATATATATATATATATATAAAGATTTCACATAAAGACGTGAAATAACAATCAATGATCAAACCACAATATCAAATGGGAAAACAAGACTAAGATCTTTCAACCGTAACAAGCGGTCTTCGTCGGTTGGGTTTTTGACTCTGACGAAGACTGCTTGTTGCGGTTGAAAGATCATAGTCTTGTTTTCCCATTTCACACACAAACACACAAACACACATATATATATATATATATATAAGTATCGACCGTAAAGAAAAAAAAAATAGAACCTTAACAGGAATCGGCCAGTTTTTTCAACTATACAATTTTGAAACAGAAAAGCTTATGTATTGCATTAAAGGATTAAAAAAAAATTGTGAATTTCAACAACTGTCCAGACACAACAGTGTCAGTTGTTTATTATTCAAACCAGACAGTTGTTGTTGAAATTCGCAAATGTCTTCCTTTTTGCAAAAAAAATCACTTCCGTAATATTTAAGTTTTTTTTGTTTCAAAATTTTATACTTCTCCTATGAAAAAGATTTTAAATAAAAACTTAAATGTTGGCAATGAGTTTAATTTGAATCTGAAGAGCAAAACAAGCCCTGATAATTTTTTTTTTATCAATGATCAAACCAGAATATGTAATGGGAAAACAAGACCAAGATCTTTCAACCGTAACAAACGGTCTTCGTCAGAGTCAAAAGCCCAATTCTTTATATTATCTATCTATATATATATATATATATATATAGATATTGCTTCTCAACGCGAGTACTTCGCACTTCTTCCCGATGACGACGGATGTCGAAATATCGAAGTGAGTTCTGTAGTGTCTTTCTGTGTTCTTTTCTATGTGTTAAAGTATATATATATATACGAGTATTGTGTCCAGTTTGGATCGTATTTCGTTTTATCAGTGAATATATATATATATATTTTGAAATTCGTATATTTGGGGAACAGTCCTTCATTTATACCTGTGAGATTAAATTTTCTGCCCACTTTTGTCTTAATTAGTTTTTTGGATTTCTTTTCCAAATCTCGAAGTCTTACTTTAATTTCTTTGGGAACTAGGTGTAATAACTCACCATATGTTTTGTTGTCCATTTTTTTATTTTTACCGACGTTTCGGTCTTCTTCGACCATCTACTGGGTGATTTTTGAACACATACTATTTTAAACTATTTAACATTTTTTAACAAAAAGCTAAATTTTAACGCTCGACTAACAAAACTTACATTGGTGCAACAACCACAACTTTATCCAGACGCCTCACGATGCACCTAGCTGCAGGAGGACCTAAGGACCACACAGAAAGGTTACATAAAGTGAAGCTGACCAGGGAAATGCTTACAAACAATACCGAAATACTATATCAAGAACGCGATCACAGCAGATTAGGTATTGTAGAGGCCCTGAATATTTTGGAAAAGAGACCCAGTATCAATAATCAAACTGCAAGTTTTGCAAACATATTGAAGTTGCACATGGGACAATTCCAACCTCTACATATAGGAAATTCAACAAGGAATGAAGAAACTGAAGACACACCTGTCTGTGTATAACAGGAATTGCAACCTGCCAGTTTAATTGTTTACATTTATATTTTGTTAGTCGAGCGTTAAAATTTAGTTTTTGTTAAAAATGTGAAATAGTTTAAAATAGTATGTGTTCTAAAATCACCCAGTAGATGGTCGAAGAAGACCGAAACGTCGGTAAAAATAAAAAAATGGACAACAAAACATATGGTGAGTTATTACACCTAGTTCCCAAAGAAATTAAAGTAAGACTTCGAGATTTGGAAAAGAAATCCAAAAAACTAATTAAGACAAAAGTGGGCAGAAAATTTAATCTCACATATATATATATATATATATAGTCACCAGGAAAACTATTCAAAAAGGACAACAAACGTTTCACAGTAAACTATAGACATAGAATAAAGTTACGAAACACAATTACAGTCTCTAATTTTCGGTTGAACCTTCATCAGGAGAGTTGAGATGGGGACATCAAGCGCACTTGCGAAACGACGGTCTCAACTGTCGCTTCGCAAGTGCGTTTGGTGTCCCTATCTCAATTCTCCTGATGAAAGTTCAACCGAAAATTAGAGACCGTAAGTGTGTTCGTATCTTTATTCTGTGTGTATAGTTTTCTGTGAAAGAATATACTCGTATATAATATAACGTATATAAATACAAACCAGAATAACAAATGAGAAAAAAGACGATCTTATTGTAGTTCGGACGCTGTTTGTTTTTCACGTGTTTATAGAGAAATCTTGTGCTACATATATATATATATAATATATAAAGATTTCACATAAAAGACGTGAAATAACAATCAATGATCAAACCACAATATGAAATGGGAAAACAAGACTAAGATCTTTCAACCGTAACAAGCGGTCTTCGTCAGAGTCAAAAACCCAACTGAGTTGGGTTCTTATTGTGGTTTGATCATTTATATATATATATATATATATAAACCCAGAGGTAAAAAAGTTTTAGAAAATTAGAAACATTTTCTAAATTAAATAGTGTGAAATCGGACATTCATTTTTTAAACGCATATATATATATAAACTAGAATTTAAAAAAGAACACATACGAGTAGAAAGGAAACCACTGAACTCACTACTATATTTCGATGTCCTCGTCTTCAGGAAAAGAAGTGAATCGCTCCAAAGGCTGATAACGACTGATATATATATAAATGTATACTTCGAAAAATTGAAGAAACACAGATGAAAAACAGACAGTAGGACTCAGATTCAATGTTTCGACCCTTTTAATGGTCGTCCTCAGGAAGGCAGTCGAGCGGCGAGAAGACAATATATACACAACTCATTACATACGCAGCCTCTAATTTTCGGTTTAATTGTCAAATTTCAAACGTAGCTGTTTTTTTAAACTGCAGTATTAAATAGAAGCCAAAAGAAGATTCCATTAAAATAAAACAGAATTAAATCACAGAGGTATGTGTGAATTTGTAACTTGAAAACATATAACTTAGATTTTAATTAAACCTTTGGTATCACATAATTATTGCAGCCTTAAAGCGTATACTTTAGTTTAGAATTATTTTCTTAATTGACCAATGATATGAGAAGACATGTAAGTTATATTCTTCTGAATATTAAAGACTCTGAAACTACTACATCCATATCAAAAGAATCTTCTAATATAATGCTGGTGACTTACTGAGTGGCTCATACAAAGCTGACTTCTGTGTTGTATGAATTGTATTCAGTGTTTGTCACAAACATCTCCTTTTGTCTCACAAACACCTTAAATCAGCTTGACTCAAAACTCTGTTAACTGATGTTGCCAATAAAACAGGACACCAAGGAAGGCGTATTCGTTGAAAATAACTGATGGAGCGCTCATAATCAAAGGCGGTAGGGAGTTGTAGTGGTTATGCGACAATTCGACAAGCTCAAACGTGTTTCTCTGAAATACCAACCAACAGCATCCCTAGAAACGCAAATTATAGAAACGTTGCAATGCTTTTTTTCTAATTTCCTTTTAATGTGCAATACATATTTATTTAAAATTTTCATTTGTCTCTATTATTTAGGGTTTAAACAAAATAATTCTTAATACTTTGGGTAGAAAATATTTGAACTTAAATTTGAGTAAAAACAATTGAACAAGAATAAACAGTACATAATATGCGGCATCAAATTTCATTAAATTGAATTTTTCTGTGACAATAATAGCTAATTTATTACTATTTGTTGATTAATATTCTGTACTATCTTCCGCTTAAGTCACACAGCAATAGAAGTAGTAACTTTTAAGTCCAAACAATGGTATATCGATAAAAATCAAGGGTTAAGAAGTACTGTTTGTACAATACTTTTGGTGGTACTGTAGCTGAAATAGTAACATTTTCGATCAAAAAATGGTATTTCAAAAATGTAATAATATAAAAAGTACTATTTGTACAAAATTTTTCGGTGACATTATTACAGAAATAGTAATTTTTTTGCTCGAAAATTGATATTTCAAGAAACCTAATAATAATAAAAGTTACACACACAGACAACACTTTTGGCGGCACTGTTGCAGAAACAGCAACGTTTTTCTTCAAAAAATTGTATTTCAATAAACAAAATAATAGAAAAGTACTGTTTATACAATACTTTTGTGCACTTCAACAGATAGTACTGTGACACTACTTTTTTTTGTAACGCTACAACAGAAACAGTAATGTTTTTGCTCTAGAATTGTATTTAAACAAACGTACTAATAGGAAAAGTACTGTTTCTGCAACCTTTTGGTGGCACTGTTGCAGAAAAACTACCATTTATTTCTGAAGTAACGGTATTTCTAAAAACATAACAATGTACAAAGTTCTATTGGTACATTATTTTTGGTGACCCTTCAATATAAGTCATACACAAAAGTTCGATAACAGGAGTACTGTTTGTGCATAAATGTTACTATTGTTGCAACTGAAACAATGAAAACAATAGTGTTTTCATACTCATAATAAATTGAATAACACTATTTACCGAAAAAATTGACTTTTGGTAATAATGCTGAACGAGTAACACTGTCTGAATCAAAACAATGGTATTTTGACAATCATAATACCCTGAACAACTTTATTTTCCCAGAAATGTTACTTGGTTGAGTTTGCAAAATAAATACTAATTGTTAAGTTGACATAAAGCTTTTAAGCTTATTGTAATAGACGTAGTAACATTGTGTATTAACGTTACTGTAGTTTTTGAGTGAGACTGCAGAACAATAATCATGTCTCAGAAGTTGTACACTTATAGTTAGTATTATAAAGCAATTTAAAATATCGTAATGGATATTTAAAAAGTATGGATGAATTATTTGTATAGTATTTTCTGTTGTGTATGTATTTTTCAGAGGAAAGTAGTTGAGAATGAAAAACTTACGTGACAGTTTCACTGATGGAAAAGTACTGATGGTGCAGAAAAAGTGCTACTGATGAGCGTGTACAGCTCAACAGCACAGCATGTCGCGAAACGGCACAATATTAGAGGGAAGAGCGTAAAAGAACGAGCAAGCTCTACACCGAGCACCTTGGCGTCACTGGCTTGCTGCTTGCGTGAGTCACCTTCCCCCACCCCGGCCTCACTCAGCGCTGCTGCAGCCCAGCGGCGAAAAGCATAAGCTGGCTCCCATTGATCACAGCTTCCTGGGCAGCGCTGCAACCAGAAGAGGGGCCGATGAACCGGACGGCCGAACTGGCTCAGGCCCAAACGCCGACACTATAAATCAATGGGATAATGTAATGGTGTAAACAGAGCCTGGCGGGCCCTCGATATGAACGGCCGGACTGTGATAGCCGCGAAATCATTTCAAACGTAACCCACGTACGCAGCAACGACTCATTAGTCACCAGCGCCATTCATCCCTTCAACCATAAACACAACAAATGCATTTCTCACACCAACCAAATTTAATTATTCTAAACATATTACTCTTTTTTTACTTTAAGTATAAAACCATCGTAATAATAACATTTCTTCACACCAATTACCTCAGCTCTAACAGAGTTTATTTATTGCCAGCACCCTTGCAAATTATATCTACAGAAATACATATTATGTTTTCAGAAAATATTTTTCTAGCTATAAAATGTAATTTTGTCATAAAACTATACTCAACATTAACAATCAACAAAAAAATAAAATAAACATTCTGACACGGCAAAGGGTAATATATCTATAATAATTAAAAATTAATCTTAGACTAACGGATCACCTGCTATACTTGTCGGATTTGTTTATATTTGCGAGTACAGACGGACAGACTGACATGGCTTCTTTTGTAATAGTATAGATTTCAGCAGAATGACTATTATAGTAGTTGCCATTCAATACACCACACGAATATAAAAATATATGGAATGGCGTATACTCAACCTAACTACAAGTAAACGTATTAGTTACCAATAAATTAATCAATCAAATGTACTTTATGTTATTTTTTTTCAAAATCTTTTTAAAGCTTAACAACTCTCATAATCACATTTATAGAAACTTAATTGTATTGGATTTGAAACCTTTAAGTGTTTTAGGGTTTTCATTAAAGTAGTTTGTTTTTAAAAAAATATATCAATTTGAATATTGTGTTATAGTTTTTGGTACATAGTCAGAACTTCGGCAGTAGGTGATTAGTAAGTCGTTTTTTTTTTAATATGGACGGTGAAGGCGAGGTGTCATCAAAGGGAAAATAGAAAAAAATGTTTGGTCAAGATAGCTATTAGGAGGTTGGGAAATCATTGATGATGGACGCGCCCTACTTATAAGCTTATTCCCCTTATAAGGGATGTAAGAACTTGTAAGATTTACACGTTGACTAGATCTGATATGTCATGCATTTAAAGCTTTTGAAGATGTAATTAGCAGTACCTGCCTGCTTATTGGTACACCGTAGTTAAAGTCAAAGGGAATATATCTAAATAAAAACTTCTTATGGATTAACAATTTCTTATTTACAGGGTGTCCATAAAGTCCATGTGCAGTTTAAAAAAATTATAACTTTATTTGTATTTACGATAGAAATAATCTGTAAAAAATATTAGAAGGAAGTAAACCTACATTTTTTATGGTTTTATTCTAAAAATAATTTTTAGTTTTCACAGTCCTCCATTATTAGCAATATAGAGAGTAATACGCTTTTGCAGTTTACGAAAAACCTGCGCCAACTGATTTACAATAATCTGTAAAATCTTATTAGTTATTTTAGCTTTCAAATCTTCAAATGGACAAGATTTAGATGCATACACAGTTGTTTTCACATACCCCCCATAAGAAAAATCTAATGGAGTCAAGTCTGGCGAATGTGAAGATGAATGAAATGGTTCACCTCTTCCGAGTCATCTGTTAGGAAGTTCGTGATTTATCTGTATGGAAGAGGTTACCACATGATGGAGGTTAAGTGGATAAAATTTCAATAAAACTTTAAAAAATATAGATTTACTTCTTTCTATTCCTTTTTACAGATCATTTCTATCCCAGCTACAAATAAGGGTATATTTTTTTTAAAACGCACACGGACTTTATGGACACCCTGTATACAAAAAAAGATTTCACATAAACACGTGAAATAACAATCAATGATCAAACCACAATATGAAATGGGAAAACAAGACTAAAATCTTTTAACTGTAACAAGCGGTCTTCGTTACGCTTGTACTCAGTTGGGTGTTTTACTTTGACGAAGACCGCTTATAACTGTTGAAAGATCTTACTATTAGTATTAGGAAAACGAAACGATGTTTTCCTATTTCATATTTGGTTTAATCATTTTTATATATATACTGAATAATTCATCAAAGTTTGTTGACACCAAATCTTGGCAGTAAAATTTGGAAAAAATAGAGTACTCCTATTCAAATTTGATATGTGTATTATATATTTTTGTAGTACAAAACACACACACACACACACACACACACACACACACACACACACACATACACACATATATATATATATATATATATATATATATATATATATATATATCAATGATCAAACCACAATAAGAAATGGGAAAACAAGACTAAGATCTTTCAACCGTAACAAGCAGTCTTCGTCAGAGTCAAAAACCCAACTCAGTCCAAGTGAAATCATCGTATTTTTATGGGATTTTTTACTTTTACAAACGTAATGGAGTATATTTTTAAACCAAAAATTACAGACTGTCATCATTACACAGGAGTGTGATTGAGAAACGGAATGGGTAACAGCTTGAAGGCTTGCAGATGACAAAACAGAGTGTATAAGAGGTGCCAGAGTAGCCCAATCGGAAAGTGCTCGCCTCTGACAAGTTGGCTTCGATACTCGCTCTGGACCTGCATTTATTTACGTGGGTCATGAATAAATCCTATGATTTATTCATATCATATCTATGATATGTTGATAATGAATATTATGATAATATTACTTAACAAAGCTCATCCTACATGTTAATTCGCTTGTAACTAAATACCTACGTGAGTCACGCTTTGTCCTAAACAGTAGCATAAAGTGATTATTGAGATATAATTGGGTATATCTAATTGCTTTAATCAAATTAAAGCTACATAAAGAGCCAGGTTAGATCAGTGGTTAACGTACTGGCCTCTGAACTGGTAGGTCCGGAGTTCGACATCCACCGTCGGTTCAAAGCCTGTATAATGTCAGGTACTCGGATTCCTACTCTATATAACGTGAGTTAGGCAAAATGTAGAACTCTCAGTGTAGAATCATCTTCTTAAAGTTATATCACAAAGGGTCAATGTTCAGCTCATCATGTGTGTTCCGTTGTGGGACAGCCACTGCAACCTAACCTAACCCTCGAATTCATAACAATATGTAAACAAGCAAGTAAAATACTGGAAGTGAAAGCACAAAACTGATTCATGACAACTTTAAAACAAAACAAATAAACTAAAGGAAATTGAAAGCGCAAGCAGGATTTTCAGTTTTATTTGACGTTGTAAAATCAAACAGAAGCTGTACTTGAAGAAGATTGCAGGGGGGTCGAAATGACTGGCCCTACTCGACTATAACTAAACTAATTGATCAGCAACAACACTCGAGTTTTGCTCTTCAACCCGACACCCCAGCAATTAATTAACGCCCAATTATATTAATTAAAATATAATTATTCACCCTCTACTCGTTTCTTTCACTGACAGTAAAAGTACTTTCTCGTAATTGAAATTGTTTATTCAATAAATTCTCTTTGAAGTTAGATACAAATTTATAATTTAAACCTGTATTTTGCTTAGAATGAAAATGAGTATTTCTTTTACTTATTGCACAACTAAAAAATGTAAAAACAATTATAAAATTAAATTTTTATTGATTTAATTTTAAATAACATGAATATATAATTCTAATGACGTTTGAAACCAAAATATTAAATGCAATTGAATCATTTATATCATCTAATGGCTACTGCAACCAGTTTTTTATTATTTGTTATTCGTTCAGGGGTCCATTATTATCTGGAGCATCATTAAAGACGTTGTTATTTATAAGGGCTCTAGACAAATTTTTACGTATAATGACTCCTGATATCTTGTTCTTTAACAGTTCCATTAATTGCAAAAGTAGATACATCCAGATGTGCAAAGCAAAAGCCCACTAATGCTGAATTATTATATATACTACTATTAAAAATATTTCACATAAACAAGTTAAATAACAATCAATGATCAAACCACAATATGAAACACACCACAATATGAAAAACCAACCCCTCAGTTGGGTTTTTGACTCCGGCAAGAACTGTTTGTTACGGTTGAAAGACCTTAGTCTTTTTTCCCTGTTTCATATTGTGGTTGGATCATTGATACTACTATAAATGAAGAGGTACTTAAGTACAGACAAATAGTAAGTTAGCATGTCACGTGAGAGAGTCGTAACCGAGGTCATATAGTCTTATACTATAGATTGGGAACCATGATAGTTTAATGGTTAACATACTCGGTTTTAACTGGTAGGTCCGTGGTTCGATACCCAGTCTGGCTCTCGATTTGTTCAACTGGGAAGTGAATAAATCTGAGCGCGTCGTCATTCGGAGAGGACGGTCTCAAGCCTTTATGATTTCAGGTACTCGTTAAAGATCCCTACTCTAAATACACTTGAGTTAGGTAAAATTTAGGACCCCAAATGTAGAATCAGTCTTCATTGTGTGGTATGACAAAGGGCCAATGTCTGGTCTAAGTGTGTTCTCGTGTGGGACTAGCACTGTAAACTAACCCAACCTATACTGTAGACTTGCGTGCCTGAAACCCACTACTCCTCAATATTATGCAACTACAATTTGGAAAAAGCAAGAAGTTTTACCAAATAGTAAATTCATCTATCATATGAAAGGTTTTATATTCAAAATCACTTCTTTTATAGGTGAGTAGTCATAAATAAGGCTGAGTTATTTTAAGTCAGGTATCATGCAAGGCAGGGTCCAGGTTAGCTCAGTGGTTAACGTACTCGCCTCTGGACTGATAGTCTGGGGTTCGATTCTCACCTGGCCCTCGATTTATTCACCCGGATGGCGAATGAATTTCAGTACGCCATCCCTCGGAGAGGACGTGAAGTCGTCGGTCCCGAGCCTGTACGATATCAGGTACTCGTTAAAGATCCCCACTCGAAATGCACTTGAGTTAGGCAAAATTTAGGACTCTCAGTGTAGAATCTGTAGAATCATTGATGAAACAAAAAGACAGTAAAAGGCTGACGTCATCACTCGCTAGGAGATCGTTTTAAACGATAAAAAAAAAAAAAAGAAAAAAGTTCAAGCAAGGCAGTCACAATTGAGATGCGTTTGCATTGGGGTTCAAGCGAGGTTCACTAAGGTTTATGCCTTGATTATCATCCCAAAGGTAGTTAGCCTATTGGTCTTTATTATTTCTAAGAGGACTGATTGACTAATCAGTTAGTTATCATCCCAAATCATAATCATTATCAACATTTTTGGATTATGATGCTCTCGTTACTTGTTAATGTTATATAACATCATATCCATTATAGCAAATCTGTTCAAGATGGCAAAGCTTAAGCAATAAGCAGTGTACCCTGAAGGCTCCTCGACTTCGACCGCCTATCATACCATTTTCATTAAAAATCTTTGTTAATCCAACAATTCTTTAACTGATTAACTGATTCACAATTAGTCTAATACATTAATCTCTTCTTTTTATCAGGAAATAACAATGTGAAATCACACAAAATAAATATATTTATCCTAGCTTATTCATTGTAAATTTCAATTTCTTGTCAATTGATACAGGACATTTGGTTGTTAGCACAAGGTAATCAAACATTTGTAATGCAAATCTAACCTTCCCTCCTTGTACATATTCAAATGCCTAGGAGGGAAGATATCATCATTCAAATAGAATAACATTCTTACAAATCATTATTCAAGTTTCTTTTCATAGTTAATATCATTATTTGGTATCATTTTATTTATGATAAACTATCAAAGTATCTCAATGGACTAAGATGGTAAGTTTAAGGTTATAAGATGGGTGACCAGTGAACCGTTTTAAATCCCACTAAGTATCAATGGGATGCTCTTTGATGTCTGTTTATACGAATTCTATCTCAGTGACATCAAAGCTCGGAGTAATCAATGAGTAAAGAAACACCTGTTAAAATGCAAATATCTACTTAATTTAATATCATAATGTATTAGTTCAGAAATTGTAATGTTCATTTAATCATGTTTACCTTCATGAAATAAATGATATTATCTAATGATAATAAAGCTGCAGCCTCCATCTGTCAAATTATTTGGGTTTTGGAGAGAGATCTACCATATATATATATATATATATACCTACTAACTCAAATTATCAGATAATCCGTCTTCAGGAGAAAAGAGAGTGGGAGCCCAAGGACGTCGAAAACCCAACTCTCCGTTTGATAATACCGTTTGATTCGTCAAACAGTATGTCTTGTATCCTTCTTACAAGCTCTGGGATTGAATCAATGGTCAAAATTTTTACATTTGATTAAAAAAAAAAATATTTCCAGTGTATATATACATATACGAGATATGTTTTTGGTTGAGAGCGAGTGAGTGAGAGAAAGCTTTAGAGGTCGTAAGCCGTGTGTTTGTAGGCGAACCACATACCAGGTTGTTTCTACATTAGGATACCTAAATTTTGACTAACTTAAGAGTATTTAGAGTAGTAATCTTTAGCAAGTGCGTGATATTGGAACAGAAGGCTTACTAACTTATCCGAGGGATAACGTGCTCAGGTTGATACCTTCTGTCTAAAGAAATAGATGTCAGAGTAAGTGCTGAACCCGGGATCTACCAGTCCAGAGACAAGCGCACAAGCCACTGGGCTACCATGGGCCCTTTTTTTTAGCCAAGGCTTTATATTGGTATATCATCCATTTGTTTCAAGGTAGACGGTAGGTATGTGTTAGTTCTTAGGCTCAATCCCTAGATCAATAAGAATATTAATGTGATCTCTATTTATTCTGGCTGCCTGGAAAGTAGAGGTGATTTTACTCGCAGTGGAGGTGTATCTTCAGGTAGTCGTAACTGAGAGCTAAATGAAATCGGGAGGAAGAGTTCTACCTTCTTCAGTACCTTAACTTGTCCTGTGCAGTCAAGACATAAACACCCTCTCTTCTTTCCTAGATCCCGTCCTTAGACGTTGGGTTATCTGTTAAAACAGGTAGTGACTTGATATGAAGCCCCTCTGAGGGTGGCAGCTTGGGTAAACCAATTCTACCCCTAATGTGGACATTGCGACAACTTTAGAGGTCAAGCCTATGATGCTGAAAATGAACAGCAGCCAAAGGATCAAACAACTGTACTAATTATTCTAGTTTCGCACGCTATGTATGGCGCGAAGGTATTATGTATATTTGTTACTGGTTAGCCAAATACAAACTACTGTGACGAGCCATTGCCGTTTGGCACGGAAACCATTGTATGGTCCGGCCATACTGTGGCGAGCCATTGCCGTTAGGCACGGAAACCATTTTATGGTCCGGAAACATTCTGTATATTTTTTACTGCTTAACAAAAAAAACACAGGGCCAAATTTCTGTTGTGAGCTATACATGTTTAGCACAACATTATATGGTTCGGAGACACTCGATATATTTATTACTGCTTGGCAAAAACCGAAACCACTGTGACGAAATATAGCCGTTTGGCGCGGCGATGTATGCACTGGCGTAGCAAGGCTGGCGGGAGGAGGGGTCCACCCCGGCTGGCACGTGCCAGAGGGCGACACTTTGAGAGGGTAAAAATTAAAAAAAAATTCAAATAATAAAAAGCTAAAAAAATTTGAAATTTAGTACAAAAATGAGTTTTTAAGGTCGTAATATATTTGTATGTTTTTTATATATGTGTAATACTGTTTTTAAATGGATTTTTCAACTGTAATATTTTCAAATTAAAAATAAATTTATTTAAATTTGTCAAAACTAGTTTATTTTAATGATGTTGAAAGTTTATTGTATTTATTTGCATAGTCAGTTAATTTAATTTATCCTTTTTTTTTTATAATTTGAATTATACGTTTTTGTTTTGAAAAATTTGGTTTTCTTTGATGGTGACTGTATATGTATACGAGTACTGAAATAACATAAAAGTCTGTGACTAATAACAGTAGTCCACCTCCAGTGCATTGGACCGGCTACGAGTGGCCTATCCTCTAACTTCCAGGCAGAAGAATGAATAGGGATCACATGAATATTCTTATTGAACTAAGAATTGAGCCTAAATTAGATTTTTGACTGTAATTCTATGAAAGTAAATATTTTGAGGACTTTCGGGAATTTTGAAGGTTAACAGATTATTAATGAACAGTTGTGGGAGGGGGGTAAATCTTACGACCACCTGAAGTTTAAAATAGTTGCTACGCCACTGATTGTGTGGCAAGAAGATATCAAGTATATTTGTTTCTGCTTATCAAAAATACACAAGGTCAAACACTTGTGATGAGTTATTCTTGTTTGGTACCTCATTGGATGGTTTGAGGTTAATGCTTATGAACAACACTCAATGAAGACAGATATTTATAAGAAAAGTTGACCGCAGTGGTCAGTTGAAAGACACTGCCCCACCCCACTGCCAAGGCCTGATTACGAGGACCCAAGCGCTAGCTAGACAGTGGGCGTGTTGGCAATCGATAGAGTGCAGTCCGCTTCAAAACGCCCGTCTCCCTCAGAGCGCACCATCTTTGCTAATTTAGCCCCCCCTGTCTAAAGCACTCCATCTCTGATTACCTCTACTCCGTCTTCCCTAACTTCAACACCACAACTCTATCGGCCATTCGATCCACATTAACCACTTTCCCTTTCATGCTTAATATCGCTTCAACATTCATAGTGAAACAATCACTTTCACGTAACTTTCTTACTGCTTTTATCGCACTTCTATTAACAAGAAAAAAGTTAAAGGTCAAAACATTCAATGATGAAACGGGTACATTTGCATCACCCTACATTGGAAACATACAATACACAGTTGACACTGAATGACCCATAAAATACAAGTACTCTATTCTCTAAATTAAAGCAGAAATAAGCAAATTAGACACAATCACTAAAACAATGATCAATCAACTTATTAAATATAATGAAAGGGATGAGAGTATACACAAGTATAAAAGAAGCCATGTCAGTCTGTTCGTCCCTCACAAATGTAAACAAGTCCGACAAGTATGGCAAGTCACCCATTATTCCAAGATAAATCTACAATTTCTATAGATATATTGCCCTTTGCTATAATCGGGATTTCATGATATTTCTTTTTGTTAATTTCTAATTTTATCTTCATTTTTTGAGCGAATTTCCATTGTTTTATAGTAAGTGGTTTCATCCTAAAAAGATATTTTCTTAAAACATAAAACACTCTTATTTGATAATGTATTTTTAAAAAAAATTATTTTTTTTTAAAAAGTGTGTGTGTATGTTCACCTCCCAAATAATGCTCTATGTTTAGGTATAATTTTATTCTGATCCGTCAAAATGGTATGACCTGTATTCTCTCAATTGATTGTTATTTCACGTGTTAAGTTAATTTGATTCTTCAGAACCAAATTAAACTCTCATTCCAACCTTTCAGTTTATATTTAAAACCTTTTTCATAGGTAGAACTATAATTTTATTATACTCCTTATTATTTTATGATTTATTATAAAATAAACTATAAACAACGCGTTTCGAACAAGTAGTGATCTTCTTCAGGCATTAACCGAGGATAAGTGTAACAAACATACACCACACACACATACAGATATCCAGACAGTAAAAAAGAAAAATCAATAGTGAATTTAATTAACACTACTGTTAGTATACCTCGTATATATATAAACTGCTGCCTATTTTAATAACATATGCTTAAAGGAAGACCTGCTGCCATTGTACACAAATATATATATATATATATATATATACGTTTCACGATGAATCACAAACACAGAACTAAGGAACAAACACACTTACTCTCTGTAATTCTCGGTTGAACCGTCATCAGGAGAGTTGAGAAAGGGACACCAAGCACATTTGTGAAGCGACGGTTGGAGACCTTTCAATATATTGTCATATATATATATCAGTGGCGATTTCTCAGGGAATGCAACACATGCATTGCATGCATAGAATTCATCTTTAAAGAAACCTAAATGTTCGAGACTCGAAATATTTAAAGGAACCCCTTTTTTTTATTCCACTATACGCTAAGGAACCATTTTCTATGATTGCGCTAAGCTTCCCAATGCAGGGGTTACTCTTATCATTTCTGGTTAATGAAAATGGTCTTAATTGCCAAGAGAAACAAGAACGAAGTTTGCATACACTGCAACTCAGGCTTGCTGAGCTCCTCAAATACATACTGGAAAGTGATTTGCACACAGGTCTTCCGGAAATTTATAAACTCATGAATTTGGTTATGACTATTCCCATAACAACAGCAAGTGTTGAGAGATCGTTTTCTGCCATCAAAAGAATTAAAAGTTATTTACGAAGCTCCCAAAGTGAAGAGCGATTGTCTAATTTATCCCTAATTTCAATTGAAAGATATTTACTTAAAGATCTCATGGCAGATAGAGAGAAGTTTTATGGTTTTGTTATCGAAGAATTTTGCAAGAAGTTTTTATTCAAATGATGTATTGTGTATCTCTTTCTTTAATAAAAACATTTTTTGCCTATTTTTATTGTATTGATTAATAAAAGTTAATGTTAAAAGTATTTCCAAATAAAACCTGATTCAAATCCCCATAAAATGTTTTTAATACATCATTATCCTTTTGTGCAACATGAAAAGACTGAACATGAGAATTAGAAGGGTATTTCTCTGTATTTCTTTTATTCTTTGAAAATTGCATGCCTAAAGAAAAAGGTCAGGAGTCGCCACTGATATATATATATATATATATATATATATGCAGAAAAATCACAATTAAACACGTGATACAATAAATGTAGTCTAAACCACAAGGAAAAAGAAAAAGAAAAGAAATAAATCCTCTGAGGCCGTTCACTTTATGTCATCAGAAAGCAAACAAAGTATGAAAGAAGAAAGTCACAGGAAACCTGTTACCTTCTTCTTTCATACTTTGCTCTCTGATGACATAAAGATATTTATTACTAACTATATACTTAAATATATATATATATATATGTGTGTGTGTAAGAGGGTAGCCATTCTTGACGTAAGAATATTTCATTGAAATGCACAGCAGCCTCTGTGTTAACGTCTTTAAAGCTGGTCTGTTTGTGTAAGTACTGTTAGACTGTAATTGTTTTCATTCACTGTATTTGTTTTTATTCACTGTAATTATTGTTTTTTCTCTTGAATTTTGTTTTGCATTATAAAGTTTCGTTTTTCATCTAAAAATTGTGATTTTCTTTTTAGATCTGCTCATGATAAGTTAAGATGTCTCTTGGGCAATTGATATGACATTTAACACTAGCCCATCGCAAAGTTATGAGGAAATTGGAGCAGACCAGCTTAAAAGTCATAAACGCAGGGGCTGCTGTGCATTTTAATGAAATATATTTATTATTTGTATACAAATCTATAAACACTTCAAAATTGATGCATTTGTTTTAAATATATCCATATTTAGTATATTATTATAGTATAGTAGTAAATTAGTAGTATAGTATATTAGTAAATAACTAAGGAAAAGCTTAATTTAGCATTGTTAACAAGAAACAATGATGAGTTAATGAATTAAAAAATCATTAAAAATGTTACAATAAAATCTGGTGTGTGACTTGGTTAATCTAATTATAAACATGTAGCTCCTTTTAGCTTTACACTTCTGAACAAATAATAATAATTAATTTGACAGGTTTTTTTATTTATAATACCGTTACAACTGCTTTGCGATCTTTACATTGCAGAGTACCTATGCTGCATTTCCAATGGTTAGAAATATGTTAAAATACCTTATCAAGTAAGAAATCGAATTCATACTAAAAGCCAAAAGGTAATCGATAAATGTTCATGGCTGCACGCATGAAATCAGAAAAATATTTTGTTTGCAAATACTATTAATTAAACTTAAGTTGATTTCACCAATAGAAAGAAGTTGAAACGAATAAAACATTAACAGACTTTTTAATCTTAACATTAACAGAATACCTGTATGATCAGCAGGTCAATGAAAAAGTAAAACAAATGGCAAATGACAATTTTGCACATGCAGTTGTTTAAAATTTCATAGGAACAGATGAAGTCGCAAACAAGTATTTTAGAAAGAAAAGCTGAACAGAAAAAAATTATTGTCGACTATGTGTTTTCATGATATTACTATATTAAAGTAAATTATTTTTAAAATATATTAATATGAATACTTTGCAAACTTTTTTAATATACAATCAACCCTCGAGTTTCCGTACTTCAAGAAATCTGCCGTTTCAAGTTTCTGCCCTTTGTTTTCTTCCGAATAGCATAAATTACCATCCGGGTAATGGTAACACTAATTTCGTTATCTTAAGGAAACTATGCCTTCATAGGGAACAAACAATATTATTAGTATGTATTTTAAAGTATGATAAACATAAACAAACTGTGTCCATCTGTATTTGATGTTAGTGATTGTAATTTAAGGCAAGGTGAGGCCGAAGCTAGCTATCCTCCCTTCTATGCCTACCCTACCCACCACTAGGCTACCACTTGCCAGTGTTACCAATTTCCAGACTTTTCTGTTTCCTAACCTGTCTCGGTCTCTATTAGTAAGGACATTCAAGGGTCTAGTGTAATATATTTTATCACTTCAAAGTTTTACAGATTTTATGTAGATAATTATTGAAAAAGTCAACCATTGAGAGCTCATAAAACGTTTTGAATGATATCTATTTGTAGAATAAAAAGCTATAAAATAGTCGCCATATATGCGAGTTTAATTGTCTAGACAAAGTGTTTCAAACAGGCAGTGTTCTTTTTCAGGTATAAAACTAAAAAAATACTATTACATCAGAACTTATCAACTTAGTAGTATACAAAAGTAAGAAGAAACGTATGATTTGGTGATTTCTCTCTCCGAGTCTAACCGAGTGAGACCAAAGTTAAAATTTATTATTTATATGTTATTTTGTTTAATATCCACTCCACTACCAACAAGAGTCATCGAAAGGTTTAATTTATGCATCATTTCCATTTTTTGAGATATTCTACTCACATATACACACATAGCACATACATAGTGGTGATACTAGTAAGTACACCTTGTACAATACCCTGTGATACTAGTAAGTACACCTTGTACAATATCCTGTGATACTAGTAAGTACACCTTGTACGATACCATGTGATACTAGTAAGTATACACCTTGTACAATACCATGTGATTCAGATGAGTAAGCATAATACAATGGAATAAGATGAGTAAGTACAACGTACTGTGCAGCTTTCCTAGCATGAAAAGTATAGCTAGGCCCTAAGATAAGTTAATACAACATTCTGGGATAATATGAGTAAGAACAAAATAGTGGCCTTGATGAGTAACTTCAACATAGTTGTTAAAGAAGGGTATGGGCCAGGTTGGCTCAGTGGTTAACATTCTCGTCCCTGGACTGGTAGTCCGAGGTGGCCTTCAATTTATTCACGTGGGAAGTGAATAAATCTGAGCATGTCGTCCCTCGAAGAAGACGTTAAGCCGTCGGTGCCGAGCATGTACAATGTCATGTACTCGAACTGCACTAAAGTTAGGCAAAATAGGTCTCCCAACGTAGAATCTGTAGAATCACGGATCAAACAAAAAGCCAGTAAACAGCTGATGTTATCATCAGCAGGGTATCAGTATAAACAATACAAAAAATGGGTAAGTATAACTTTGTAGCACTACACAGGATACTAAGATGAATAAGTACAATGTAATATCTAGTTTCACAACTATTCAAAAATTAGAGAAGTTTCTAACTGAATGTACTATTATATATTCAAAAGTTTAAATACGTTTTAACATTATAATAATAAATTAAATATATCTGGAATAAGGTTTCAATTGAAATGAATACAAGCTGAGATAGACGGTGTAAATATATTCTATTTTTGACTCCTGTAAAGATTATGCAAATTTAAAGTCTACAGCACAAAGTAGTGGTAGCTGTGCAGTTTTTATTGTGATGTGCTAAGACTAATGGCTCACAACTAATATTACATGAGTGCTAGGGAAGCTGTGCCCTTCAGCAAGCTGTTGTCTTCAAAAGCAGTTTAGAGCTAGTTAAAGGAAAGAGTTAATGAGTGTTTAAGCAAATATGCAAATTAGCTGCAGCTTCAAGGAGTAGTAAATCACGGTGGAGATACGGAGACTTTGAACAAGAACTTTGACAAAGCACACAAACACACACACTCACAAACACACACACTCACAAACACACACACACACACACACACACACACACACACACACACACACACACACACACACACACACACACACACACACATACATACACACACAAATATATAAAAAGATTTCACATAAACACGTGAAACAACAATCAATGATCAAACCACAATAAGAAATGGGAAAACAAGACTAAGATCTTTCAACCGTAACAAGCGGTCTTCGTCAGAGTCAAAAACCCAACTGTCAGTTGGGTTTTTGACTCTGACGAAGACCGCTTGTTACGGTTGAAAGATCTTAGTCTTGTTTTCCCATTTCTTATTGTGGTTTGATCATTACACAAATATATATATATATAAATTAGATTCACAAAAATAACAAACAGAAAAGAAACTGCAGAAACTTACTACAATATTTCAATGGCCTCATCATCAGGAAAATACGTTATATACTTTATTCCATCCTCAAATCGAGAAATACTCTACAGGCAGTGAGTAGTATCGACAGGACCTTGTCTATAGGACGGTCATTCGTTCGGCTATGACATATGGATGTTCAGTTTGGTTTGGTGCGGCACCCACCAACGAGAACTACATCCAAATTGTACAGAATAAATGTGCCTTCCTTATAGCTAGGGCTCCATAGTACTCCAGAAAGTTGATATTCAACATTATTTGAGTTTGGAATCTATTGATTGCTAAGTTAAAAATCTGCTCACCCATCCAAAACCCTTGCACTAAATCCAAGACACAACCTTTCCCAATCCCATAAGTCCTAATAGCTTACTGCCTGAGGTAAATATGACGATCTGATGGCGTATAAATTATAAAGTACCTCAGACAATGCAAGACCATACGACCACGAATACGACTCCTTTCCCTGACAGACTGACGTCCCCAGTATTGACAATGCCTACTGACCTAAACGAAAACAGCAGGATGAGAATTTAGCAGTAGTGGGCCTCTGGTCAGGAACTAGTGCACTGTTGTGAATGGAAATACTCGTTGGTCGTGGCTCGCACAAACTCATTAGAGACTATAGCCTGGACACCTGGACAAGTGGTGTAGTGAAACCTTGCTGTTGCCTTCCGCCTTAGTCAAACTTTCAAATATGCATATATAGTGTTTACTTATAATAAAAATGTTAATAACGTTATAGATTATTAATATAAGTAGACATAGTTTAGTAAAGTTATTATAGGTTATTTGTTATTATACTCTGAAGATGGTCAAGGTGACAGAAACATGAAAAATAAACTTTAGAACTTCCTGTTTGTACCTGAGGGATTTAAAGTTCATACAAGGAAGCTAGAAAGACTGAAAAAAAATATCAGTCCGACAATAAGCAGATCGTTTAATGAAACACGTATTAATGAAGGTTTTTTCCACAAATATTATACAGATAAATAGAAAGTAAATATTATAAATGATTATATCAATTGATAATTGTTATTAACATCACACTAATTTTAATTACAGGTTGATTTAAATGAATTACTTTTTTAAATGTAAGTAATTTATTTAAATCAGACAAGAGAAGCAGGAGCTAATTAATAGTTGCATTTTAATGTTATATTACCACTCGGATTAGGACAAAATTAATGACATTTTTTATTCTTTACATAAATGAATGTTAAATAAGCATGTTCGACGACAGGAGAGCAAACGTAAATTGCTTCCATGTAAAATATGATAATGAACTAATTAAACGAATCAATAATATCCAGTTTTAAAGCCATAGCTTATATTTCTACACAAAGGACTATCTCTCTGTAAATTTCTCTGAAATCTGTCAAAGGAAGATACTTAGTGTAACAATGAAACACTTCTTAGGGATTTAGATAAAAATGACAACGAAAGTAAGACATAGACTCAGATATAACTCGCATTTGGATTTCGACAATCATCGTCATCAGGAGATGAAAGGTCCCGCAGGGAGTGTAACATTACATATGAAAACAAGTGTAACCTTGTTATACTATTAATATTAGAACTATAATATACCGTCTTACCTCGTACACTGCTGCTGTAGCTCTCGGACCGGTTTCTGGTGTCACCCATCATCAACAAGAATTTCATGTTGAAGATGGGCAACGCCCGAAACCGGTCCGAGAGCTTCAGCAGCAGTGTAAGAGGTAAGACAGTATATTATAGTTCTAATATTAACAATACTAACGTCTGTGGTAATGACGAAATGTATGAATTGTTATACTAGTTACACAAACATAGTCTTGTTATATATATATATATAATATATATATATATATATATATATATATATTATATACATTTAAAAAGTAAATGTAAGATTTTACCTCGATAAGTTGTCTGGAGAATTTTTCCAATTTTCTAAAGCACTTTTCCCTTTATGGGTTTCTTAAATCATTGACAAATTCGCCATACTTCTTATGATGTAATATATTGTTTGAAAAGTTTCAGTGTTCACAGTTCACCATCTTCAGGAATTAAAAATAAATTAGATATAACATTAAAATAACACATAATTAACAATTTAAACAATAAACAAAACTAGAAAGAATTGAGATAACTACTATACAATTATAGGGCATACAGAGGTTACACAGTACGTGGATCACTGTTAGTCTCAGGTTGTGTTCATCTTCGGTTCTCCAGAGAAGGCCCTATGCATTTCTTCCCCTGGAGTGTCTTGATGTGATTGTGACTACCATTTCATTTACTTTGCTTACTTTCTTTTTGCTTTGTATGAGGTTTCCCAACAAGCGCAGTTTGTTCCTATAGTTCTATCATTAACAGAAACAAAGTTAGGACTCCCAATAGAAAAAAATTTCATTGTATGAATATTTGTCTATTCAAATAAAAAAAGACTCAATGATTGGCCTATATGTGTTCTCTTATAGGCTAACTGCCATTGCAACCTAACATAAGTAATACTTAAAAAAAGAAATAAATAGCAAATTTAATAACTTAATAAAAAAATTAGTGCAGAAGATCGCCTACGTGTGTCTCTGAAAGTGTAACCTAACCTAACCTTATCATTGCATGTGATATATAAATACATAGAAATAAATACCAAATTCATTAACTTATACAAAAATATATGCAGAAGATCGGCCTACGTGTGTTCTCTGAAAGTATAACCTAACCTAACCTTATCATTGCATGTGATATATAAATACATAGAAATAAATAGCAAATTCACTAACTTAATACAAAAATATATGCAGAAGATCAGCCTACTGTGTTCTCTGAAAGTATAACCTAACCTAACCTTATCATTGCATGTGATATAAAATACATAGAAATAAATAGCAAATTCACTAACTTAATACAAAAATTATGCAGAAGATCGGCCTACGTGTGTTCTCTGAAAGTTAAAACCTAACCTAACCTTATCATTGCATGTGTATATAAATACATAGAAATAAATAGCAAATTCACTAACTTAATACAAAAATATATGCAGAAGAAGCCTACGTGTGTTCTCTGAAAGTATAACCTAACTAACCTTATCATTGCATGTGATATATAAATACATAGAAATAAATAGCAAATTCACTAACTTAATACAAAAATATATGCAGAAGATCGGCCTACGTGTGTTCTCTGAAAGTATAACCTAACCTAACCTTATCATTGCATGTGATATATAAATACATAGAAATAAATAGCAAATTCACTAACTTAATACAAAAATATATGCAGAAGATCAGCCTACGTGTGTTCTCTGAAAGGATAACCTAACCTAACCTTATCATTGCATGTGATATATAAATACATAGAAATAAATAGCAAATTCACTAACTTAATACAAAAATACTCGTATATGCAGAAGATCAGCCTACGTGTGTTCTCTGAAAGTGTAACCTAACCTAACCTTATGATTGCATGTGATATATAAATACATAGAAATAAATAGCAAATTCACTAACTTTTACAAAAAAATTATATGCAGAAGATCGGCCTAGGTGTTCTCTGAAATGTAACCTAACCTAACCTTATCATTGCATGTATTATAAATACATAGAAATAAATAGCAAATTCACTAACTTAATACAAAAATATATGCAGAAGATCGGCCTACGTGTGTTCTCTGAAAGTATAACCTAACCTAACCTTATCATTGCATGTGATATATAAATACATAGAAATAAATAGCAAATTCACTAACTTAATATAAAAATATATGCAGAAGATCGACCTACGGTGTTCTCTGAAAGTTAACCTAACCTAACCTTATCATTGCATTTGATAATAAATACATAGAAATAAATAGCAAATTCACTAACTTAATACAAAAATATATGCAGAAGATCGGCCTACGTGTGTTCTCTGAAAGTGTAACTAACCTAACCTTATCATTGCATGTGATATATAAATACATAGAAATAAATAGCAAATTCACTAACTTAATACAAAAATATATGCAGAAAGTATAACCTAACCTAACCTTATCATTGCATGTGATATATAAATACATAGAAATAAATAGCAAATTCACTAACTTAATATAAAAATATATGCAGAAGATCGACCTACGTGTGTTCTCTGAAAGTATAACCTAACCTAACCTTATCATTGCATTTGATATATAAATACATAGAAATAAATAGCAAATTCACTAACTTAATACAAAAATATATGCAGAAGATCGGCCTACGTGTGTTCTCTGAAAGTGTAACTTAACCTAACCTTATCATTGCATGTGATATATAAAACATAGAAATAAATAGCAAATTCACTAACTTAATACAAAAATTAATGCAGAAGATCGGCCTAAGTGTGTCCTCTGAAAGTATAACCTAACCTAACCTTATCATTGCATGTGATATATAAGACATAGAAATAAATAGCAAATTCACTAACTTAATACAAAAATATATGCAGAAGATCGGCCTACGTGTGTTCTCTGAAAGTATAACCTAACCTAACCTTATCATTGCATGTGTATAAAAAACATAGAAATAAATAGCAAATTCACTAACTTAATACAAAAATATATGCAGAAGATCGGCCTAAGTGTGTTTCTGAAAGTGTAACCTAACCTAACCTTATCATTGCATGTGATATAAAAACATAGAAATAATAGCAAATTCACTAACTTAATATAAAAATATATGCAGAAGATCGGCCTAAGTGTGTTCTCTGAAAGTTAACCTAACCTAACCTTATCATTGATGTGATATAAAAACATAGAAATAAATAGCAAATTCACTAACTTAATACAAAAATATATGCAGAAGATCGGCCTACGTGTGTTCTCTGAAAGTATAACCTAACCTAACCTTATCATTGCATGTGGTATATAAAAACATAGAAATAAATAGCAAATTCACTAACTTAATACAAAAATATATGCAGAAGATCGGCCTATGTGTGTTCTCTGAAAGTGTAACCTAACCTAACCTTATCATTGATGTGATATAAAAAACATAGAAATAAATAGCAAATTCACTAATTAATAAAAAATATAAGATGATCGGCCTATGTGTTCTCTGAAAGTGTAACCTAACCTAACCTTATCATTGCATGTGTATATAAAGACTAGAAATAAATAGCAAATTCACTAACTTAATACAAAAATAATGAGAAGATCGGCCTAAGTGTGTTCTCTGAAAATATACCTAACCTAACCTTATCATTGATGTGATATATAAAGCATAGAAATAAATGCAAATTCACTAACTTAATACAAAAATATATGCAGATGATCGGCCTACCTGTGTTCTCTGAAAGTATAACCTAACCTAACCTTATCATTGCATGTGATATATAAAACATAGAAATAAATAGCAAATTCACTAACTTAATACAAAAATATATGCAGATGATCGGCCTACCTGTGTTCTCTGAAAGTGTAACCTAACCTAACCTTATCATTGCATGTGATATATAAAGACGTAGAAATAAATAGCATATTCACTAACTTAATACAAAAATATATGCAGAAGATCGGCCTAAGTGTGTCCTCTGAAAAATAACCTAACCTAACCTTATCATTGCATGTGATATATGCATAGAAATAAATAGCAAATTCACTAACTTAATACAAAAATATATGCAGAAGATCGGCCTACGTGTGTTCTCTGAAAGTATAACCTAACCTAACCTTATCATTGCATGTGGTATATAAAAACATAGAAATAAATAGCAAATTCACTAACTTAATACAAAAATATATGCAGAAGATCGGCCTAAGTCTGTTCTCTGAAAGTATAACCTAACCTAACCTTATCATTGGATGTGTATATAAAAACATAGAAATAAATAGCAAATTCACTAACTTAATATAAAAATATATGCAGAAGATCGGCCTAAGTGTGTTCTCTGAAAGTGTAACCTAACCTAACCTTATCATTGGATGTGTATATAAAAACATAGAAATAAATAGCAAATTCACTAACTTAATACAAAAATATATGCAGAAGATCAGCCTACGTGTGTTCTCTGAAAGTATAACCTAACCTCCTTATCATTGCAGTGTTATAAAACATAGAAATAAATAGCAAATTCACTAACTTAATACAAAAATATATGCAGAGATCGGCCTATGTGTTCTCTGAAAGTATAACCTAACCTAACCTTATCATTGCATGTGATATATAAAGACTAGAAATAAATAGCAAATTCACTAACTTAATAAAAAATATATGCAGAGATCGGCCTATGTGTTCTCTGAAAGTGTAACCTAACCTAACCTTATCATTGATGTGATATATAAAGACGTAGAAATAAATAGCATATTCACTAACTTAATACAAAAATATATGCAGAAGATCGGCCTAAGTGTGTTCTCTGAAAATATAGCCTAACCTAACCTTATCATTGCATGTGATATATAAAGGCATAGAAATAAATAGCAAATTCACTAACTTAATACAAAAATATATGCAGATGATCGGCCTACCTGTGTTCTCTGAAAGTATAACCTAACCTAACCTTATCATTGCATGTGATATATAAATACATAGAAATAAATAGCAAATTCACTAACTTAATACAAAAATATATGCAGATGATCGGCCTACCTGTGTTCTCTGAAAGTGTAACCTAACCTAACCTTATCATTGCATGTGATATATAAAGACGTAGAAATAAATAGCATATTCACTAACTTAATACAAAATTATTGCAGAAGATCGGCCTAAGTGTGTTCTCTGAAAATATAGCCTAACCTAACCTTATCATTGCATGTGATATATAAAGACATAGAAATAAATAGCAAATTCACTAACTTAATACAAAAATATATGCAGAAGATCGGCCTAAGTGTGTTCTCTGAAAGTATAACCTAACCTAACCTTATCATTGCATGTGGTATATAAAAACATAGAAATAAATAGCAAATTCACTAACTTAATACAAAAATTAATGCAGATGATCGGCCTAAGTCTGTTCTCTGAAAGTATAACCTAACCTAACCTTATCATTCGATGTGTATATAAAAACATAGAAATAAATAGCAAATTCACTAACTTAATATAAAAATATATGCAGAACATCGGCCTAAGTGTGTTCTCTGAAAGTGTAACCTAACCTAACCTTATCATTGGATGTGTATATAAAAACATAGAAATAAATAGCAAATTCACTAACTTAATACAAAAATATATGCAGAAGATCAGCCTACGTGTGTTCTCTGAAAGTATAACCTAACCTACCCTTATCATTGCATGTGATATATAAAGGCATAGAAATAAATAGCAAATTCACTAACTTAATACAAAAATATATGCAGATGATCGGCCTACCTGTGTTCTCTGAAAGTATAACCTAACCTAACCTTATCATTGCATGTGATATATAAAGACGTAGAAATAAATAGCAAATTCACTAACTTAATACAAAAATATATGCAGATGATCGGCCTACCTGTGTTCTCTGAAAGTGTAACCTAACCTAACCTTATCATTGCATGTGATATATAAAGACGTAGAAATAAATAGCATATTCACTAACTTAATACAAAAATACTCGTATATGCAGAAGATCGGCCTACGGTGTTCTCTGAAAGTGTAACCTAACCTAACCTTATCATTGCATGTGATATATAAATACATAGAAATAAATAGCAAATTCACTAACTTAATACAAAAATATATGCAGAAGATCGGCCTACGTGTGTTCTCTGAAAGTATAACCTAACCTAACCTTATCATTGCATGTGATATATAAATACATAGAAATAAATAGCAAATTCACTAACTTAATATAAAAATATATGCAGAAGATCGACCTACGTGTGTTCTCTGAAAGTATAACCTAACCTAACCTTATCATTGCATTTGATATAAAATACTAGAAATAAATAGCAAATTCACTAACTTAATACAAAAATATATGCAGAAGATCGGCCTACGTGTGTTCTCTGAAAGTGTAACTTAACCTAACCTTATCATTGCATGTGATATATAAATACATAGAAATAAATAGCAAATTCACTAACTTAATACAAAAATATATGCAGAAAGTATAACCTAACCTAACCTTATCATTGCATGTGATTATAAATACATAGAAATAAAAGCAAATTCACTAACTTAATATAAAAATATATGCAGAAGATCGACCTACGTGTGTTCTCTGAAAGTATAACCTAACCTAACCTTATCATTGCATGTGATATATAAATACATAGAAATAAATAGCAAATTCACTAACTTAATATAAAAATATATGCAGAAGATCGGCCTACGTGTGTTCTCTGAAAGTGTAACCTAACCTAACCTTATCATTGCATGTGATATATAAAGACATAGAAATAAATAGCAAATTCACTAACTTAATACAAAAATATATGCAGAAGATCGGCCTAAGTGTGTCCTCTGAAAGTATAACCTAACCTAACCTTATCATTGCATGTGATATATAAGACATAGAAATAAATAGCAAATTCACTAACTTAATACAAAAATATATGCAGAAGATCGGCCTACGTGTGTTCTCTGAAATTATAACCTAACCTAACCTTATCATTGCATGTGGTATAGAAAAACATAGAAATAAATAACAAATTCACTAACTTAATACAAAAATATATGCAGAAGATCGGCCTAAGTCTGTTCTCTGAAAGTATAACCTAACCTAACCTTTTCATTGGATGTGTATATAAAAACATAGAAATAAATAGCAAATACACTAACTTAATATAAAAATATATGCAGAAGATCGGCCTAAGTGTGTTCTCTGAAAGTGTAACCTAACCTAACCTTATCATTGGATGTGTATATAAAAACATAGAAATAAATAGCAAATTCACTAACTTAATACAAAAATATATGCAGAAGATCAGCCTACGTGTGTTCTCTGAAAGTATAACCTAACCTACCCTTATCATTGCATGTGATATATAAAGGCATAGAAATAAATAGCAAATTCACTAACTTAATACAAAAATATATGCAGATGATCGGCCTACCTGTGTTCTCTGAAAGTATAACCTAACCTAACCTTATCATTGCATGTGATATATAAAGACGTAGAAATAAATAGCAAATTCACTAACTTAATACAAAAATATATGCAGATGATCGGCCTACCTGTGTTCTCTGAAAGTGTAACCTAACCTAACCTTATCATTGCATGTGATATATAAAGACGTAGAAATAAATAGCATATTCACTAACTTAATACAAAAATATATGCAGAAGATCGGCCTAAGTGTGTTCTCTGAAAATATAGCCTAACCTAACCTTATCATTGCATGTGATATATAAAGACATAGAAATAAATAGCAAATTCACTAACTTAATACAAAAATATATGCAGAAGATCGGCCTAAGTGTGTTCTCTGAAAGTATAACCTAACCTAACCTTATCATTGCATGTGGTATATAAAGACATAGAAATAAATAGCAAATTCACTAACTTAATACAAAAATATATGCAGAAGATCGGCCTACGTGTGTTCTCTGAAAGTGTAACCTAACCTAACCTTATCATTGCATGTGATATATAAATACATAGAAATAAATAGCAAATTCACTAACTTAATACAAAAAAATATGCAGAAAGTTAACCAACCTAACCTTATCATTGCATGTGATATATAAATACATAGAAATAAATAGCAAATTCACTAACTTAATATAAAAATATATGCAGAAGATCGACCTACGTGTGTTCTCTGAAAGTATAACCTAACCTAACCTTATCATTGCATTTGATATATAAATACATAGAAATAAATAGCAAATTCACTAACTTAATACAAAAATATATGCAGAAGATCGGCCTACGTGTGTTCTCTGAATGTGTAACCTAACCTAACCTTATCATTGCATGTGATATATAAAGACATAGAAATAAATAGCAAATTCACTAACTTAATACAAAAATATATGCAGAAGATCGGCCTAAGTGTGTCCTCTGAAAGTATAACCTAACCTAACCTTATCATTGCATGTGATATATAAGACATAGAAATAAATAGCAAATTCACTAATTAAAAAAAATATATGCAGAAGATCGGCCTACGTGTGTTCTCTGAAAGTATAACCTAACCTAACCTTATCATTGCATGTGGTATAAAAAACATAGAAATAATAGCAAATTTCACTAATTAATACAAAAATATATGCAGAAGATCGGCCTAAGTCTGTTTTCTGAAAGTATAACCTAACCAACCTTATCATTGGATGTGTATATAAAAACTAGAATAAATAGCAAATTCACTAACTTAATAAAAAATATATGCAGAAGATCGGCCTAAGTGTGTTCTCTGAAAGTGTAACCTAACCAACCTTATCATTGGATGTGTATATAAAAACATAGAAATAAATAGCAAATTCACTAACTTAATACAAAAATATATGCAGAAGATCACCTACGTGTGTTCTCTGAAAGTAAATAACCTCCTATCATTGAAGTGTATATAAACCATAGAAATAAATAGCAAATTCACTAACTTAATACAAAAATATATGCAGATGATCGGCCTACCTGTGTTCTCTGAAAGTTAACCTAACCTAACCTTTCATTGCATGTGATATATAAAGACGTAGAAATAAATAGCAAATTCACTAACTTAATACAAAAATATATGCAGAGATCGGCCTATGTGTTCTCTGAAATTAACCTAACCTAACCTTATCATTGCATGTGATATATAAAGCTAGAAATAAATAGCAATTCACTAACTTAATACAAAAATATATGCAGAAGATCGGGCCTAATGTGTTTCTGAAAATATACCTAACCTAACCTTATCATTCATGTGATATATAAACATAGAAATAAATAGCAAATTCACTAACTTAATACAAAAATAAGCAGATGATCGGCCTACCTGTGTTCTCTGAAAGTTAACCTAACCTAACCTTATCATTGCATGTGATATATAAAACTAGAAATAAATAGCAAATTCACTAACTTAATACAAAAATATATGCAGAGATCGGCCTATGTGTTCTCTGAAAGTTAACCTAACCTAACCTTATCATTGCATGTGATATATAAAGACTAGAAATAAATAGCAATTCACTAACTTAATACAAAATATATGCAGAAGATCGGCCTAAGTGGTCCTCTGAAAGTATAACCTAACTAACCTTATCATTGCATGTGAAATATAAACATAGAAAAAATAGCAAATTCACTAACTTAATACAAAATATATGCAAAGATCGGCCTAGTTGGTTCTCTGAAAGTATAACCTAACCTAACCTTATCATTGATGTGGTATATAAAACATAGAAATAAATAGCAAATTCACTAACTTAATAAAAAATATATGCAGAAGATCGGCCTAAGTTGTTCTCTGAAAGTTAACCTAACCTAACCTTATCATTGGATGTGTAATAAAAACATAGAAATAAATAGCAAATTCACTAACTTTTAAAAAAATATATGAGAAGATCGGCCTAAGTGTGTTCTCTGAAAGTTAACCTAACCTAACCTTATCATTGGATTTGTAATAAAAACATAGAAAAAATAGCAAATTCACTAACTTAATAAAAAATATATGAGAAGATCGCCTACTGTGTTTCTGAAAGTATAACCTAACCTACCTTACATTGCAAGTGATATATAAAGGCTAGAAAAAATAGCAAATTCACTAACTTAATACAAAAATAATGCAGATGATCGGCCTACCTGTGTTCTCTGAAAGTTAACCTAACCAACCTTATCATTGCATGTGATATATAAAGACGTAGAAATAAATAGCAAATTCACTAACTTAATACAAAAATTATGCAGAGATCGGCCTATGTGTTCTCTGAAATTAACCAACCTAACCTTATCATTGCATGTGATATATAAAGCTAGAAATAAATACAAATTCACTAACTTAATACAAAAAATATATGCAGAAATGGCCTAATTGTTCTTGAAAAAATACCTAACCTAACCTTATCATTGCATGTGATATATAAAACATAAAATAAATAGCAAATTCACTAACTTAATACAAAAATATATGCAGATGATCGGCCTACCTGTGTTCTCTGAAAGTTAACCTAACCTAACCTTATCATTGCATGTGATATATAAAACTAGAAATAAATAGCAATTCACTAATTAATACAAAAATATATGCAGAAGATCGGCCTATGTGTTCTCTGAAATTAACCTAACCTAACCTTATCATTGCATGTGATATATAAAGACTAGAAATAAATAGCAATTCACTAACTTAATACAAAAATATATGCAGAGTCGGCCTAAGTGTGTTCTCTGAAATATACCTAACCTAACCTTATCATTGCATGTGTATATAAAACATAGAAATAAATAGCAAATTCACTAACTTAATACAAAAATTTATGCAGAAGTTGGCCTAAGTTGTTCTCTGAAAGTATAACCTAACCTAACCTTATCATTATGTGGTATATAAAAACATAGAAATAAATAGCAAATTCACTAACTTAATAAAAAATAATGCAGAAATCGGCCTAAGTTGTTCTCTGAAAGTTAACCTAACCTAACCTTATCATTGATGTGTATATAAAAACATAAAATAAATAGCAAATTCACTAACTTAATAAAAAATATATGCAGAAATCGCCTAGTGTGTTCTCTGAAAGTTAACCTAACCTACCCTTATCATTGATGTGATATAAAAACATTAAAATAAATAGCAAATTCACTAACTTATACAAAAATATATGCAGAAGATCGCCTACTGTGTTCTCTGAAAGTATAACCTAACCTAACCTTATCATTGCATGTGATATAAAAGCTAGAAAAAATAGCAAATTCACTAACTTAAACAAAAATATATGCAGATGATCGGCCTACCTGTGTTCTCTGAAAGTTAACCTAACCTAACCTTATCATTGCATGTGATATATAAAGACGTAGAAATAAATAGCAAATTCACTAACTTAATACAAAAATATATGCAGAAGATCGGCCTATGTGTTCTCTGAAATTAACCTAACCTAACCTTATCATTGCATGTGATATATAAAGACTAGAAATAAATAGCAATTCACTAACTTAATACAAAAATATATGCAGAAAGGTAATTTTTAAAAACCTAACCTAACCTTATCATTGCATGTGATATATAAAACATAGAAATAAATAGCAAATTCACTAACTTAATAAAAAATATAGCAGAAAGTATAACCTAACCTAACCTTATCATTGCATTTGATATATAAATACATAGAAATAAATGCAAATTCACTAACTTAATAAAAAATATATGCAGAAGATCGCCTACGTGTGTTCTCTGAAAGTTAACCTAACCTAACCTTATCATTGCATTGAATAAAAACATAGAAATAAATAGCAAATTCATAACTTAATACAAAAATATATGCAGAAGATCGGCCTAAGTGTGTTCTCTGAAAGTTAACCTAACCTAACCTTATCATTGCATGTGATATATAAGACATAGAAATAAATAGCAAATTCACTAACTTAATACAAAAATATATGCAGAAGATCGGCCTACCTGTGTTCTCTGAAAGTATAACCTAACCTAACCTTATCATTGCATGTGATATATAAAGACATAGAAATAAATAGCAAATTCACTAACTTAATACAAAAATATATGCAGAAGATCGGCCTAAGTGTGTTCTCTGAAAGTATAACCTAACCTAACCTTATCTTTGCATGTGATATATAAAGACATAGAAATAAATAGCAAATTCACTAACTTAATACAAAAATATATGCAGAAGATTGGCCTACGTGTGCTCTCTGCAACTTTGCACTCTTATTATTGTATATGGTACATAAAAATATAGAAATAAATGGAAAATTTAGTAATGTAATATAACACTATTTTTCTTTTTTATTGAGGTTTGGTCTAGTTTCAATAATACAAGACCTTTAAGCCGACGTCTCGTCTATATTAGTAGACATATTCAGGGCTACATCATGTAGTCTAAAAATATAGACGAAAACTCGGCTTAAAGATGTTGTATTATTGAAGCTAGACCAAACCTCGATAAAAAAGAAAAATAGTGTTAAATATATGTGGTCGAGATAAGGAATACATTGGGTAATTTGAAATATAAATATATGGCGAATAATCACAGTAAACATGTGAGGCAATCAATGATGTATAAATCCAGTAGAAGATGCACAAATCATTTCTTGTGTTTTATACTTCATGTAAATATATGTAAATGAAAGAGGATGCAGTCACTTTTTTCCAACTTGAAATTGAACTCTAGATGACATTTTGATTCCTTTTACAAAATATTGTCACAGGCCTACAAAACAGAGCAAAATTTGAGTATTTAGATAGAGAAATTGACATTTCAAATCAACAAAATAAGGGCATCACGTATATATAATACAAGTAAAAATAGAAATATTTGCTAGAATACAATGTGATGAAACTTAACAAAATTAGGAATATATATGAAAAAGGAAATAACTATTGCTATTATCTTACAGAAATAATTAGATTCTTTTTTTATCAACAAATTGATTAATAGTTTTTTAAATCTTTAAGAAATTACAAAATATCGATGAGGAAATGACAAATTTAGACATTTGTCATTAAGGAAACCTTATATTATGAAAAAGAAACAAGGCTTTTGCTAGGGATATAAGACTTAAGACATTCTAATACCAAACAACCTGCTTACACCAAAGTATTGTAAACTTTAAATATTGTACGTTGTAAACTTTTCATTGTATAAACACTGTGTAAGTAGCTATAGATCTAATTTGTCAATTTCAATGATGAAGATATGAACTTAGTAAAACATAACTCATTGGTAAATAAGAAAAACCCTGAATACAAACAGTATTGCATAAGACTGGAAAAATTCTCAATAAAACAATTTGTTTTTTTGCTGCATCATATTTAGTATATAAGATTTTAATTCCACTTAAAAGATGATAACTAAAAATAAATCTAACCTATGCTTCTTCAATCGTATTAACGTTTTAGTAATTATTTAGGACTTATTTATTTCATATATTATTATGAAACGTTTTATTTAATTGCTGATTAAGTAAATAACAACAAATAATAACGTTATATATTAGCCAAATAATAAATCTATGTTATTGTATCATGTTACAATAACTATTCATGTTATAAGTATCATGAGTATTTATCTAATTAAGTAATCATTAGGAATACAAAAATAAGTTAAAAAGAATTTTGTACTTACTATTTGAAGTATTATTTCAGGAATTAACTGGTTGACACAAACTATTGAAGAGATTAAAACAGGCTTAAAGGTGCTAGTGACGCGGAGAATGAAAGTATTAGTGTATTGCCGCCTTTTTAGAATGACTGTGCTTGCATCGTCACTCTAATCAATGCCATGTAAATTGTTTCATATTAAAATAGTTCCCTTATTCCAGTTTTCTTATATAAACATTAATTTATTATTAAAAGAAATGTATAACTTTTTCTTTAAAAAAAAAGAAGATATGTAATCAATAATTACTTTTAATGAATTAGTCGAAATATTATAAATTAATAAAAGTAAACTCTGAACCTGTTTCTTTTTAAAGTTGTTTCAATGGATTAATTTCGTGCCTACAATACAAGGAAGTAACTATAAATGCCTTAATTCATTGAGTTTATGAAATAGCTTCGGACTGGTATATTTTTCATAGTAATATAAAAAGCAGGAGACAAGCATTTGCAAACAATGGCTATCCTAATGAATAATTTGATAACATTCTGAAGACGTATCTGTTCAAAGAGAACACAAAAAATGGATCAAGAAAGACCTGGAATTATTTATAAAATTTAATATACAAAGTAATATTCAGAATAATACAAAATGGATGAAAGGGTACTGAAGAATATTAATAAGTACATTTATATAGTGTACAAATAAAGACAACAGAATTTCTCTTGTTACTATAATACAAAAGCCCCAAAGTCAACAGACTAATTATGAAAAACAACAACCAAACAATGTGCATTCAACTGAAGCAAACTAATCTGGTGTTTGAATACACATATACCTAAGGTGACTGTGACATGGCAAGTATTCGTACGTGGGAGTAACCACTATAATCCAATCAGAATGCATCTGATGTCTGGAGCTCCCAAAAAGCACATGGAAAAGATATATAAGACAAAATTAACCAGAAAAATCATTTTAGCAAGAGCACAAAATAATACAAAAGATATGAGATGACCATCACAGGCTTAAAATCATTGAAACTGTGTGCATACAAAAAATGAAAACACAATAGAAAATAATCATAATATATTAAAAATACTTGGATCAACACCAAGTCAAACAGTAGTGGCCCAAATAGGGACAGGTAAACCCAACTTCAAACATTTAAAGAATCATTATCATCCCGAAGAAAGAGTTGAAACGTGTTAACAGCAGGAAGTGTGTTATCGAGTGTAATGCAATAACAAAAACGTTGTTCAGGAAGAGAGAGAAACTTAACAACAAGTATGTTTCTAAAATTATTGTTATATTCTTAATAATAACAATAATATATATATATATATTTATATATATATCAGCTCAAAAACGAAGAAAAGTAACACACAGAGAAAGAGACACACTTACAAACTCAAATTTTCGGATGATCCGTCTTCAGCAAAATTTGAGTTTGCAAGTGTGTCTCTTTCTCTGTGTGTTGCTTTTCTTCGTTTTTGAGCTGTTTTGCATCCAGTTTGGATCGTTTTTCAAATTTTGAGTGATACATATATATATATTTTTCTAAAACTTTTATGCCAGTTTCATGCTTGGTTACCTTTTTTGACAGTTTCTCTAACGTCCTACAGTCCTTATAAATCTGGCATAAAATTTTAGAAACATATTTACAAGAACATTGCTACCAACCTTCACTAATATATATAATATATATATATATATATATATATATATATATATATTATTATAGTTCATTATAGACAAAGAAACATTAAGAAATCAAAAGAACACACTTACAGTCTCTAATTTTCGGTTTGAACCGTCTTCAGGAGAGATAAGAGAGGGAAACCAAGCGCACTGGTTCAGAGACAGTTGGAGTGCGCTTGGTTTCCCTCTCTTATCTCTCCTGAAGACGGTTCAAACCAAAAATTAGAGACTGTAAGTGTGTTCTTTTGATTTCTCTATGTTTCTTTGTCTATATTAACTATATTTGTCCGTTTTGGATCGTATTTCCAACGAAAAAGTGTACATATATATATATATATATTATGATTGGTTATACACGACTGAATATTGTCGATCGATGATCTTCTTCTCCAACTTTTCAAGTTTGCGGAAAATTAATTTTTCGTTGTGAGAACAACGGTTCAAGAATGAATTCTTCTTGTCGACGCGTTTCGACTGTCTACTGCAGTCATTTTCAAGACACAAAACAGGTGGGTTACCGGTCTCTTATATAGCCGAGAGTCAGGGGGGGTGAGCGCTGATTGGCTGTGCTATTGTGGTTCTTCCTTCTCATTGGTTATTGGTTTGGCCTATTGCTGGGCTTGTTCTCCGAGTAGCTTGAGTACTCTTGACATCCAGATTTTGTTGTCTATTGATTATAGGGCTATTTTTGGTTTTTCTATTGCTTCATAGATTGGGAGTCTATTGCAATCATTGGTTTGCCTGATGATGTGGTGTTTCTGTAAGGTCCTGGCGGGATAGGTCGGAATTGTGTGCTTGTCTGGTATGGTTCTTTATAGCTCCTGATTGAAGGTGCATGGTGAGGCGTCTGGAAAGCGTAGTCTTCGTCATGCCGATATACTTGGCGTTAGCCAGGAGCTCACACTCTCCTTTTTTACATTTGTATTCGTACACGACTTGAATCTCTGCAGATCGCTGGTTGCGGTGATGGGCTGTTTTTTATGACTAAATTTGTTGTGGTCCGAGCCTTATAATAAATATGTAATTTTATTCTCGACAAAGAACAAAGAAAAGCTCGACAGTATCCTGGCCGACACAACAAAGTTCATAAAGATTAAGCAAGACCCGACAAAGTCACTTAAAACGGAAGTAAATAAGCTGATAAGTGCTGCCAACAAAGGACTTAAGGACAAGGTGCTACAACCTATCGTCGGCGAATTCTCACCCGGTTACATCTATGGGACAGTCAAAATACACAAGACGGACAACCCTCTACGACCCATAATCTCTCAAGTCACTACGCCAATATATCAGACTGCAAAACAACTTAACAGCATCATCACGCCATACATGCCTGCCGAATTCACTCTGACTTCTACTGACGACCTTCTGCATACTTCTACGTATATCAGACCCGAAGGAAAACTATCATCGCTAGATGTGGAGTCCCTTTTCACCACGTTCCAGTGGGCCTACCATTGACATCATATGTAATGCAGTATACAATCACGCAAGCTTACCACTCCGCAGATTGAAAGGAACATAATGAAGAAACTGCTCTCGCATGCACCACTAAATCCCCTTTCCGGCATATTGACGGAACTCTCTACCGCCAGTTGATGGCGTTGCAATGGGGTCACCACTAGGAGGACCTTCGCAAACTTCTACATGTGTCACGTGGAAAATTCAAGTACTGCAACAAGCCAAACCTACCCTCTATTGCCGTTACGTTGACGACTGCCTCGTGGTTACAAAAACGAACCAGGAACTCCTTTCCCTTATAAGCTGCTCTGCAAGAAACATCAGGACTAAACTTCACCCTGGAAGAAGCCAAAGATGTGCCAAATTCAACTACCTCGATGTGCAATAGATGGACGAGGCACGAACTATGTGACATCAGTATACAGAAGGAAACGGATAAGGGCATATACTTAAATGCCAGAAGTGTGATGCCCTGAGAGGTACAAGACAGGCACCATATATGCCCTCATACACCGCACATACAAAACCTCATCTACGTGGCAGATATTCAACAAAGAATAACCAACTCAGGCAAACCTTTGTGAATAATGGATATACAAATAACGCCTTCGATAAAGTCCTGAATTCCTACTTGGTCAATAGGAAAGAAATACCAATAATGACCCAGACGGACGGTATACCAGCTGTACTACAGAAACCAGTTCACAAGGGAGTACAAAACAGAAGAAGCCGCACTTAAGAATATTATACGAAGAAACGCATAAAATGCAAACAGCCCAACGACAGAATAAAATTACATATTTATTATAAGGCCGGACCACAAAAATTTAGTCATATAAAAAACAGCCCCATCACCCAACCAGCGATCTGCAGAGAGTCAACGTCGTGTTACGAATACAAATGTATAAAAAGGAGAGTGTGAGCTCCCTGGCTAACGCCAAGTATATCGGCATGACGAAGGACTACGCTTTCCAGAGCCTCACCCATGCACTTCAATCAGGAGACTATAAAGAACCATACCAGACAAGCAACACAATTCCGACCTATCCCGCCAGACCTTACAGAAAAACACCACCATCATCAGGCAAAACCAATGATTGCAATGACTCCCAATCTATGAAGCAATAGAAATATCCAAAAATAGCCCTATAATCAATAGACAACAAATGGGATGTCAAGAGTACTCAAGCTACTCGGAGAACAAGCCCCAGCAATAGGCCAAACCAATAAACCAATGAGAAGGAAGAACCCAATAAGCACAGCCAATCAGCGCTCACCCCCCCTGACTCTCGGCTATATAAGGGACGGTAACCCACCTGTTTTGTACCTCCTCGGAGAGTCAATCTCTCTCAATATGGAGAAATTAAAACCATATTGAAAGGGCTCCCGGGCGCAAAGCACCGGGTGCGGATGACGTAAATAACTACGTTCTAAGCAGCTCCCTGACCCTACACTCAACTGGCTAACCTCCATATTTAATGCTTGCATTAAACTTGGTTACTTTCATCAGCCTGGAAACAGGCCAGGATGCATATCCCCAAACCGGAAAGGATCCAACTCTAGCCAGTAACTACAGGCCTATAAGCTTGCTTAGTTCTCTAAGCAAGGTATTTGAGAAGGTCTTACTCAAACACGTATCCGAGTTCCTCCAATTCACAGACATCCAGTTTGGTTACAAAAGGGACACGGGTGCGTTCAGTTACTGCGACGTACCCTCAACTTCTTACCACTATGCTAAGCAAAGAAAGCTTAGAACATACACCCTAGCCATCGACCTTAACAAGGCTTTTGATTGCGTCTGGCACGAAGGCTTTGTTAAGAAACTAGGGAGACGCTGGGCTTCCCCAATGGTTCCAAAGGATCGTTCACTCTTATCTAACTGAACGATCCTTTAGAGTCAAAAGCCAAAGACACTTTATCCTCGCCGTACAAGATTGAGAGGGGGGTTCCCCAAGGCTCTTGCTGGGGCCCATCTCTTCAACTTCTACTTACAGGACTTTCCAAGTGGAATAAAAATAACAGAAACATACAGACACTAGAGGGTATCTATGCAGACGACATTTTGTATCGTGCCGGTCGTACTTCATAGATACTCCTTAAGACAATTTCAACAACACGTTGACAGGATGGTTCAATGGACTAGGTATGGATGAATGCATATTAACCAATCCAAATGCACTTTCACTGTCAACCTGCGCAAGAGACTCGGATACACACCTACACTGCGCAATCATGAACAACACATACCAGTTACAAACACCTTAGGTACTGGTGTTAACATAGACAAGAAAATGTCACTAAAAACTCACGTCAGCTGCACACTTGGCAAAGCCTATGGAGCAGGAGTGGCATTTACTATTTATTAGGGCCGGGCTCTGGACTCTCTCTTCGGACAGAGTGAACCTCTATAAAGCACTTCTAAGACCAATCGTTGCGTACGGAGTGACAGCCTGGGCTAAGCCGCGGGTAATTTGATGAGACGCATTTACGCGTTTCAGAATAAAACCCTCCGACTTATCCTGGGTGCACCACGCTACGCAACGAACGAGTTCCTCCATAATGAGGTCAAGTTGGAGCGTCTCTCCAGGTTTGTCCGCAGGTTGGGCAGGAAAGAAGACAGGAGAAATGCCGATTCGGCCAACCTCTGATTGCGGGCATTCAGGGGCTTTTACCCGAAGACGTCGCAGATGAGAAGGAGGTTGGGATGACCAGGGTGCGACTTTACAGCCAACGACCCAGCAGGGGACCATCAGGTTGACGTTGGCCAACATCTGAGATGTTCTACATTTCACATTGGTTTTTTATTATTACTAGTATTATTTATTATTATTATTTGTAGTAGTATTATTATATTATTAGTCTTATTATTATTATTTTAACATTAACATTATATGTACTATTTAATTCTATTAATATAGTATTACAGATAAATTTTTATTGTATTATCATTGCTGTGTTATTAATATTGTTATTATATTATTATTATTATTATTATTATTATTATTATTGTTGTTGTTATTATTATTATTACTGTTGTTATTATTATTATTGTCATTATTATTATTGTTATCATTATTAGAAATTAGGATTAGTATTAGAATTACTGTTATAAAGATTTATTATGTAATTAGTACATAATTAATATAATTAGTTATTAGCTTTAATTATCAATATAATGGACGAAGGGGAAAAGCCCGGTGGAGAGGACCTAGTCCTCTCTGTACGGCTACCCACAAGTATTTGTTAACTGAGAACTTGTTCCCAATAAAGAATTTATTCATTCATTCATTCATATTCATTCATTCATTCATTCATTCATTCATTCGTTCATACCTTTTTGGTCTTGAAAATGACTGCAGTAGACAGTCGAACGCGTCGACAAGAGAATTCATTCCTTGAACCGTTGTTCTCACAACGAAATTAATTTCCGCAAAACTTGAAAAGTTGTGAGAGAAGAAGATCATCGATCGACAATATTCAGTCGTGTTTAACCAATCATGTATTAAGGAAGGACTGCTACCGAAGTACATAATATATATAATATATTACATGAGTTCAAAACGCCGTTGTGTCTATAACATGCTTAGTCTCTCTTTCTCTTTTCTCCTGAAGACGGATTGCCGAAAATTTGAGTTTGTAAGTGAATTTCTTCGTAAAAGTGAATTTACTCGTTTTGTATAAGTAAAGTAAGAACAATGGGAGTTGTTTTTCTTAATTTTCTTAACAAACAGCTTATCTTAAACTTTTTAAGAAAAACCACCCAAACTGTCCTTACTTTGGTTATATAAAAGAGAAAATTCATCCAAGAAGTTATTAATGAATGTCCTGATGATGATTGATTATTATCAAATGTGTCGTCTATAGGAAATATACTTTACAGTGTAGACGAAGTAACGGGCGTGCTATTTAGAAAAATTGAGAAGCTTGTTAGGAAACAGGTATCAAGAAATTCTGGTGTCATTTTGAATAATTATATATATATATAAACTTTAACAAATAGGAAAGAACACAAAAAGTCACTACAGAACTCACTTCGATATATCGACAGCCGTCGTCATCGGGAAGAAGTGCCAAGTACTCGCGTTAAGAAGCAAACTGCTACTGTATATATATATATACTGTATATCAATGATCAAACCACAATATGAAATGGGAAAACAAGACTAAGATCTTCAACCGTAACAAACGGTCTTCGTCAGAGTCAAAAATCCAACTGCGGGTTTAATATTGTGGTTTGATCATTGTTTGTTATTTGCACATGTTTATGAGAAATCTTTTTATATACTATATATATATATATATATATATTATTCGTTACGATGGTGACCAATAGGAGAGTAGAGTTTGTAGGTCCATGCATACAATGCATACAACGGAAGCCTCCGTTATTCTGTCAATGGGTATAGAGGTTGCACAGTACCCATTCGCAGAATTCAATATTAGATATTAGAAAAGATACCAAGTATAAATGGATAGATTTTAAGTTTTAATAGAATCTTGAAGCTATATGGAGAGGAATCGGAGAGTAGGAATGCTTAAGATAATTGATATTAAGCTTAGCATTAGGGATAAATGTCTATGGACTTGTCTAAACTGTAACCTTCAAGTTAGCATAGCCTTACCATAATCTCTCTTATTTATATATCATGCATGTCGACTGCGTTATTGTTTTTTGTAAAGTATTTATACTTAGTTGTTATATAGTTATATACATGTTTAAATTTCTAGTATTAGCAAGTGAAGTTTAAAACACCCTGAAGATGGTCAACCATAACTGAAACGTTGGTGAATAGTGTAAATGTGAATATAGTAAACAATGATTTTTGAAGATAAAACTTTTGGAGAATAATTATTTCATATCCCTGAAAACCTCAGAACACTGATTAGAAAATTACAAAAGTTAAAGAGAAAAGAGACGACAACAAAGGTTCAAAAATTGTTTAATGAAATTTGTATCAACGAAAATCTGCTCCCAAATTACACAAATTATATATACTCGTTATATAAATCATATTAAATGTACCGATCAAGAATTAGAAAAAATAAATAAAATTTAACAGGACTCCGTCAGTCCCTAATTGACCGAGTTCTCATAACCTGCACGTTATTTTGTATATATTATTATTATCATGAAAATAAACCATTTCTATAGAGTGAATCTTACTTTATTAACTTGTGCTTTTAAACTACTTCCGAGGTAGGTAAGATATATATAATATATTAGTACAACCTCTGGTGTTATGAAGTTAACACAAAATAATAGCAGTAAAAATCAAATAACTTCTTAGTTATTTATTATAAAGCAACAACACACGCCCAAAATTACAGTATTATATAATAACAATATTGTTCAATATCAATTTTAAACAAAAATATAAATAATTACAAAAAAAATTAAAATATCTTAAAATAATACTTTATTATTTTATCTATATATTATTTATAATCAAATAAAATATTTTTGTTATTTATCAAAATGTAAAATTAAGCCCATGAAACAAGGATTTATATTCCAAAACGATCTCTTGAAATAATTTATTCTAGTTCATGGAAATTGTTATACCAAACAGCATTAGCGTACTATATCCTTATAATATAGTTATATTATAATATAATATTTAATATTATAATATAATATTTAATATTATAGTTATATTATTTAATAGTTAAAATATTAAATTCGTAAATAAAAAATGTGTTTTGATTCGATTAAAATTAAGAGTACCCCTGGTGGGACTCGAACCCACAATCCCCGGTTTAGGAGACCGATGCCTTATCCATTAGGCCACAGGGGCGGTGGTGACAGGCCCTTAAATTTAGACAGTAATCCTTAGATATCAAACAAAAATATTGAAATTCAATTTAATATTCATTATATTATTAACTTTCCTATTTAAATAGATAATATTAGCAAAAATACATTTACTTTTTTAATAATTTTTAATAAAAATAAGAAAAATGTAATGTTTTCAAAATTAAACTCAAATTATTTTTACTTATTTATAAAATTAGTTATAATGAGTTCATATAATTAATGTTATAATGATAATATATAATTAAACTATGAAAATCTTGTACTTTCTATTATAGAAAGAACAATTCATATATATTAATAAATACAGTTTTGAGTAGTAATTACATCGCTAACTTAAAAAGGAAATTGTAGGGTAAAAATCTAATGAAATGGTCTCCACATATAAAACTTTTAATGATATAAACAACGTTGTTAAATGATATCGAAACGCGTTGTTTATATCATTAAAAGTTTTATATGTGGAGACCATTTCATTAGATTTTTACCCTACAATGAGTAAATACCACATAATAACTGATTGCACTACATTAGAATTAAAAAGGAAAACTAATTATTCTGGGTGATTGTGCAGAGTTTGTCAGGAAGTAAACATAAATCAGTTACTCACCGACGTTTCGTCATTATTTATTGACATTTTCAAGTCTATAATACATAAACTATAAATGGAAAAATAATACTCAATATAAACAGCATTTCAAATAATGTTTAATACGTTTAATTTGGGTTGGTACATCAAATTATTATAAACTTGAAACTAATGTTTGTCAACAATAGTTAACACTGTTAACACGTATAACAACTAAGTTAAAAAAAAGTGACTTTTCCGTCATGCATAATTCTCCCCAAACAATAGGGATCATCTACACTATAGGGCCCATTTTTGTGTAAAATATCAACTTGATCCATCAAAGATTCTGGACGGTAGCGCGGTAACAAGCAATGCTAACACACACCCACCCACCCACCCACACACACAGACATTATCGAGAAAACATCCTAAAACGACTTCTGGGACCTCAAAACATGTAATTCTGTCAAAATTTCGAGATCGAATTTTTTCACGATCACTATACTTTACTTATATTAAAGTAAAACTTGTCAAATTGATTATTATTATTTGTTCAGAAGTGTAAATCTACAAAGTGCTACTTGTTTATAATTAGATTAACCGAGTCTCACAACAGATTTTATTGTAATAGAATATTTTAAATAATTTTTAATACATTTTTCATAATAAAAACCTAACTGACCCAAAAAATCCAGTTGGGTTTTTGACTCTGACGAAAACCGCTTGTTACTGTTGAAATATCGTAGTCTTTTTTCCCCATTTCATATTGTGGTTTGATCATTGATTGTTATTTCACGTGTTTATGTGAAATGTTGTTATATATATACTAAACAACAGTGTAACACTCTGGATACACATGTGGTGTGTGTATCTGTGTGTTTGTGTAACACACATCCTTGGTTAATGCCTGAAGAAGAACATTACTTGTTCAAAACGCGTTGTTTATAGTTTATTTTATCATAAATTATAAAATTGGAAATATTGGACCGTAGCGTGGTAACAAGCAATGCTAACACATTCATCCACCCACCCACACAGACATCATCGAGAAAACATCATAAAACGACTTTTAGGACCTCAAAATATATAATTTCGTCAAAATCTCGAGATGGAATTTTTTCACGATCACTATACTTTACTTATAGTAAAGTAAAAATGTAAAGAAAATTGTTTACACTAGGAATTGTTATCTAACGAAACATGTTATTGTAAAGAAAAAAATGACTGACTCATCCATTCAGAGATAAGAAAGGCTTTTTTGAGAATCATCCCTAAGTTGTAAAATTAGGATTAGTTGCAAGTCTAAAAAAATTGTTAGTGAAAGAACAGCATAAAGTACTTTAAAAATGAATAACTTTAGAAGAAATCTAAAGTTATTATACAGTTGATTAAGAACTTTGTTCCCCTGCCTCTTTTAAAGCATAAAATGATTTTCTAACGTCATGTAAACTTTCAAACTTTTAAAAACCTGTAGAAGTAAAGAGTTTTGTTTTTCCCTTATGTGAAAGTACCCAGGAACACTATTAGAAAAAAGATTTCATTTTATGTATTTCTTTGTCTTATTTCAAGTTTTGCTAAATAGTTTGGAAGTAATATGCTAAACCTTAGTTGTGCAATCCGTGGTATTTAGGTATTTATTGTGTGGTGTTTACTCATTCTGAAGTAAAATGGATAAACAAACAATGTTGTTGTTGAATAAAACTTCATTTGTGTAGAGACTTTTGTTTGTTTATCCATTTTACCTCAGTATGCTAAACCGATTTGATAGGACCTCAAAACCTGTTTTTCCGTTGAAAAATCAATATAGAAATTTCAACTCAAATTCGAAACTTTCATTACAATAATTAACAGTATTTCACAATAAAAAAAAATCAATTGACAAATCACAGTAAGAAATCAAAAAAAGACTAAGTTCTTTTAAGTGGTCTTCGTCAAGTGACGACACTAATTTGGCACTAGATTCTTTGAATATTAGTCAGACTCTGACGAAGACCACTTGTTTTGATTGAAGGATGTTAATATTCTTTTTTTTATACTTACTGTGGTTTAGACGTTTATTACTATATGTAGATATCATTTAGAGAGAAAAGAATATAAAAGAGGTTATATTTTTTATATCAGATCTGCTGAGAATATTTTTTTTTATTTTAAATTTTTTTTAAATTTTTCCTTTTATTTTAAATATGAGATTGATTTTTATAAAAAATATTGATTTAATATGACTGGCATGTTTTCGTAAATTGATTTGTCAGACAAGTTTAAAACGACAGATGTTTCTTAAGGATAACTCAATTTTTGGCTCTTGATGTCTGGTTTCTATACCTTTAATATCAATATAAACACGTTTTAAATAACAAGTATGTTGATATCTACGTCCTCTTATGAAACCATCTAAGAGAAGGTAGTTGAAAACAACCACTGCTAATCTTCCCATGAAATGTAAGTGCATAAAAGCTATTTTACAATATGTAAAATTTTATTTTATTTGTATATTTTTTTTATTGTAAATTTTTTCCAAAGAAAAGTAAATATTTCTTTTTGATGCAGACGAAATGAATAAATATGTAACAATTTCGAAAAACACTTAGTTTACGTATATTCATTGCACCCTTTGCTTATGCAAATATTTAAAATGAGCCCTTTACTACAGAATTGTTGCCTTCTTCTGCTGTAGGTCAACGAAGGGTCGATCTAAATCAGCAAACCAAGGCTGGTGCATCAGCCTCAGTGTTATAAACTTCTTTAGAGTGCTAATAATAATATAATGGCCTCCTATAAAAAAATATTGGGCATCATTCTAAAGCTAGGACTATCGACCTCACTGTCATCATAGTTTCCATGTAATGCTTAGAAGATTTTAATAAATAATCTATTTATATTTATTATCCATGAGTTTACAAGTTGAGCATAGACCTCTAGATTTTGTTTTTAAACATAATAAATTAATTTTATGTTTATTTTACATTTAGGGGTAAATACCACACAATTACGGACTGCACAACTAATGAGTTATTTATATTATTATGTTTATTTATTAATATACAAGTAGTACTCCTATATTAATTAGTATCATTATTTATTAATAATATTAATTTAATTAGTATTTATTATTTTTAATAAATTGGAAAATAATCTTATTACTAATGTATTGATATTTTGTTTTATTATTTTCATTACTTTATTAATGAAATAAAATAATTTAGTTGGCATTGATATCAGTGTTGACAAACTGGCGCTCAGTCATTGTGGCAGTATTATTCTCATATTAAGGTTATACGTCCATTAAATCGTTTCTAATAACTGAAATCTCATTCTGTTTAATGGCTACTTCTTTCAACTATTACTTCAAACTGTAAGTACGATTTCCTATACAAGTTATTTCTATATTTATAAAGAGTTTATGTACGAAAATAACTAGGTAATTACCAAACGATTACTCTCAATAAACATGGCCGCATATAAAGAGTTTTTTTTTCTTCTCAGTTATTACATATTGTCTTATTATCTCTTTTAACTACAAATAAAATCATTTAGAAAAAATATAGTATGACGAATCGGCTTAAAATGCCTTATAGTATTAATCATACAGTACAATTATGAAATTTATTCAATACTCTAAATTTATCATAACATATTTTGCCAGAAAATTAGACTTATTTTACTAAATTACAGAAGTTCATTGGTAATTAGCAAGTTTTATTTTAATGGTTTATTATTAATAATAAAGTGCAATATCTGAAATTTAATGATAATATAAACACAATACTAATATATTAGTATTATAAATACTAATATAAAATAAATTTTTCTTGTATATACAATATTTTATACAAGTCATTAGTTTAAATTTTAAACTAATTTATTTAAACTAAACTAAACTATTTTAAACTAAACTAGTTCTCACTAGTTTAAACAACCTAGTAGTAACAATTATTATTATGTAGTAATTATAGAGTAATATAATAACACTATTATTATAATAGTAAAAATGATTTGGTTCCAGAATAATAGTTACATTTACTTATTTTTCTTACCCATAACTTATTCATCCTAAAAACTCTGTTATACTATAACAATATTAGTCACTGTTTATTATAGTTGGATTATATATTAATAATTAAAAGTATGAATGTAAGAAACTTTATTTATGAATACAATATATTTGATTTGATTTCATGTTTAGTCACTTTTGACTTCATACATTACTCTAAATAAAGTTTAGTTGAAACATTTACATGTTTTGAAATCCTTCAAATGCAAGTTTGATATTTTTAGATGAGTTGCAAGAAATTTTGGTTTTTTTCTTATTGTTTAATTAATTATAATGAAACTTATCACATATTAACCTACAGTATGAAAAAAAAACACATTTCATTTTAAGCAATATTACCTCTTTAAAAAGGTACTTTCTATCAAACTATAGAAGTCATTTTTTGCCTTTCTTCTCCTTATTTCAGAAAATTGTAATTTTATATTTAGCATTATCTTTATGAGTGGATTACATGATACTTAAAAAAATTCACAATAAGGAACAACTATTATACTCCACTGCATTCACTTATAGAATTTGTTTAGATTAACTTTATAAAATCTCAGAAGAAAATAAGTATTATATTAAAAATTTACTATACTTAATGCTTAAAATAATAATTAATGTGAATGATCGATTAAAATTTATTAATATTTTAAATAGTTAAATATTTGTTTGTGACACACAAAATTACATAACCTCTCACAACATTTAAAATTAAATCTTTTAGTATTAAAATCTGGTCCCACAATATAACATCAAATTGATTAATGTATACTTTTCTCTGTTTATACTTCCACTTTTCTATCAAGTTCAGTGTTTCATATCATTATTCCAACTCATTTAGCCTATGTAAGTTGAAATTAATCCAACAAAAAAACATATATGATTTACTTACTACTTACTTTTATTGATTCTGTTTTTATATTACAAACTTTCTCGAATGTAAGCCTAAACTAATTGACAAAGTAATATAATAAACTAATAACTATCTTTTTGTTTATAAATATTTATCTGATGTTATCATTAGCAATTATATTTGCTAAATTAGAAAATTAAATTAATGCTAATCTGTTAATATGCAGAACAAGGGGTTCCTCTAATGTCGTCGGGGTATCGATATCTACTATTAGTATCAGATAGGTCTTATTCATAACATATATACGAGTATATAATATATATATATATATATATATATATATATACGAGTATATATATATATATATATATATATATATATATATATTGGTATACTTTGGGAGCAGACCTTCTTTTAAACATACCTCATTAAAGATCTTGCCAACATTAAGTTTAGTATGTTTCCTACATACCTTTTCAAGGTTTCGAATGCTTCTTTTCCATCTTTGTGGTATCATATAAATTAACTCACCGATTTTTTTATCTTTAAATATATTTTTCATATTACATGTCCGACGTTTCGGTCTACGTTGACCATTCTCAAGGATTCTATATACAAGGTTTTTTTAACAATTCTAATAAATAAATATTTTCAGAGAAAAAAAGGGTATTTTACCGTTTCAAATTTCAAATTTTACATTAATATTCAATGTAGAAGGATGTCAAGTAAACGATGTAAGAAATCTACTGGCTATTTGAACAATAGCCATGTTCTCTTGTAGGATAATATTTTGTTTCAAGAAATGTTCACATTGGTTTTTCAAAAATGTTATTATTACTGCTGTAGTTATACTAATGAAATTATTTGCAAATAATAAATTATTTGTGATGTACAAAAATAAGCTTATAAATTGATATGTCCTTCAATCACTATCTGTACTACCTCACGAATGCAATGCTAATAATTACATCCCATTTAGATATTTATGTTATGCTTAAATGATACGTTATGTTTTATATACTCAAGAAATTTGACATTGAGTTACTTATAGTAAAGTAGAGTGTAGGCCACTCCAGATTTTTTTATTGATGTAATTACTGAACTTGTAGTTATATAATGTGCTTTTTTTAGGTACTACAAGTAAAAGTATGCATTTAAATAGAGTATTTAACTCGTAATTGGGGAAGGTTAGTTCAGTGGTTAACGTGCTCGCCTTTGAACTGGTAGGTTCGGAGTTCAATATCCACTCTGGCCCACGATTTATTCTCGTGGGAGGTGAATAAATCTGAGCACGTCATCCATTGTAGAGGATATTAAGCCTACACGGTCCCTTAGCCTTTACGATGTCAGGTACTCATTAAAGATTTCTACTCTAAATACATTTGAGTTAGGCAACATTTAGGACTCCCAATAAAGAATCAGTCTTCTTTGTGTGGTATCACTAAGGGCCCATATGTGTTCCCTTGTGGAGGACTGCACTACAACCTAACCTAACTCAACTCGTGCTCTATTAAATGCTACTGAGAATATGTTTGCTGTCTTAGCGGTATATTCATTTTGCAAGTGTGAGAACTGGACAAAACAAATGAACAATAAAGACACTTGCTTACAGGTGTGAGAATTGAACAAACCAAACAAACAATGAAAGCACTTGTCTACAAGTGTGAAAACTGGACAAACCAAACAAACAATGAAAGCACTTGTCAACAAGTGTGAAAACTAGACAAACCAAACAAACAATGAAAGCACTTGTCTAGAGGTGTGAGAACTGGGCAAACCAAACAAACATTGTAAGCACTTGTCTACAGGTGTGAGAATTGAACAAAACAAACAATGAAAGCACTTGTCTACAAGTGTGAAAACTGGACAAACCAAACAAACAATGAAAGCACTTGTCTAGAGGTGTGAGAACTGGGCAAACCAAACAAACATTGTAAGCACTTGTCTACAGGTGTGAGAATTGAACAAACCAAACAAACAATGAAAGCACTTGTCTACAAGTGTGAAAACTGGACAAACCAAACAAACAATGAAAGCACTTGTCTAGAGGTGTGAGAACTGGGCAAACCAAACAAACATTGTAAGCACTTGTCTACAGGTGTGAGAATTGAACAAACCAAACAAACAATGAAAGCACTTGTCTACAAGTGTGAAAACTGGACAAACCAAACAAACAATGAAAGCACTTGTCAACAAGTGTGAAAACTAGACAAACCAAACAAACAATGAAAGCACTTGTCTAGAGGTGTGAGAACTGGGCAAACCAAACAAACATTGTAAGCACTTGTCTACAGGTGTGAGAATTGAACAAAACAAACAATGAAAGCACTTGTCTACAAGTGTGAAAACTGGACAAAACAAATGAACAATAAAGACACACGCCTGCAAGTGCAAAAACTGGACTAAACAAACATTCAATACATTTTGATAATAATACACTTATAATATTTAATAATTGTACTTTCATTAAGAAATGATTTCTATTACATGCTGTGGCATAAAATAGAGTAAATATATACATTGAAATGAAATAATATTCAGAAATAATTGATTGCTGTTTAAACAAGATGTATTCAATTCAACAAATATGGGACAAGAGGTAATCAATTTAGAGGGAGTTACTGGCGATTAAGTCCCAAGAGGTAAGGGTGGTGGGCCTACTGGGCAGCTCTAGGGGTGGTGGCCCTACTGGGCAGCTCTAAGGGTGGGGATTACCATGTTCCAGGCCAGTGACCTGCCTAAAGGGCTATTTCAATTCAAACCTTCATCTCTAATTAACTATCGTTATAAACTGCTCAAACAGTTGTTTATATTGTTTATACCTTCAAGGATTTGCTTCAAAGCATGTATTACTAATGATCTTAAACAATTATTTACAAATTATATATATCTTTAATTATATTAAAATGCCCACATTTAGCACCTAGGAGCACAATCAAAACCTGGTTTGAATTTAAACCGTTATTTATTTATTGTTTATTTTTATTTTATTTATATTTATTATTAATCATCTCACAATTTTTTATTTTATTTTCCTTACAATTTTTATTTTTTCTAATATTTTTTAATATATTTCCTTTATTTTTTTTCTTTACCATTAATCTCCTTTAAAAAAATTTGTTTCTCTTTGATCTCGACTCCTTGGATCCTTTTTTATTTTTCTCCTTTGCGGCAACACTGCTTTAGACCTCACCAAGTTAGTTCTTTAGTTTACTGTCAAACCTCCGTCAATTCACTTCTTCTCCTGAGGACGACCACCATAACGTTCGAAATATTTAAAAGTGAGACTTTTATTATATTTCTTTCTATGTGTCAGAGTTTATTATAAGTGTATATATATAAATAACAATATTTTGCGACTGGGTTTTTAACTCTAACAAAGACCGGTTGTTACGGTTTAAAGATCATAGACTTTCTCCCGTTTTTATATTGTGGTTTGATCATTGATATAAATATATATATACATATGTATATATATAACTCTGGTAACTGCGTTACTGTTTGGATTGCACCTAGTGTGATTCCTTTTATGTGGATTTGGCTTCCACCAAGCTAAGCCTGCGCATGAATAATCACAGGTCGTCCGTTGGCAAACACAGTGACCTTCCCGTTGCTACTCATGCCAGTTCTCACGGACTCAATTTCATTGACAGTTTCCCTGTACAGGTCCTGAGGCAAATTGATGGAACTAATTCGAAAGTCACTCTGAGAGCTTCAGAAGAAGCATTTATTAGTCTTCTGGGTGGTAGTTCTCCTCCTGGGCTTAACCTCAATCGTTAATTGTTCCTTTAATTTATTTTAGTCTGTTTTACTCAGTTTTATTTTTTATTTCTATGTTTATCTTAGTTGGTTTTTTACCAGTTGTTAATAGATTTTAAATTTATTTTTATTTAAATGTTTTCATTCATTTAATCTTTATTTGGCTATTATTTCTTTATATCCTTGTTTCCCCTCCCTCCAAAAGTTGGCTACACTGTTTGAGTGCTTCTAGTTTAACGCAAGCCAGCCGTTATCAGCCTTCAGAGTGATTCACATCTATTCCTCATGACGAGGACATCAAAATGTAGTAATGAGTTTCAGTGATTTCTTTTCTGTGTGTTCTTTTAAAAATTCTAGTTTAAAATATATATATATATAGTTAACACATTAAAGAGAAAAAACAAATAAAGATACACAAAAAAGACTCACAACGATATTTCGACAGTCGTCGTCATCGGGTAGAAGTAGTCCCTTTGAGTAGCTGAAGCTAACTGAGAGGTAGACCGAATGCAAACGAACACGCACGCACTCTGTCAGCCATCCTAGGTAAGCTACTAACTACAGAGAGAAAAATAACTAAAAAGAACAAATAAAAGCAAATAAAAATAACAGAAGGAGAAGAATAGTAAATGAAGCAATAAACAATTTAAAAAAAAAAAATTAAAATTAAAATAAAATAAAAAATAAAAATAAATAAATAAATAAAAAATAAAAAAAAATAATAAAAATAAAAATTGAAAATTAAAAAAATAATATAAAAAAAAATAAAAAAAAATAAAAAAAAAATAAATAAATAAAAAAAAATAAAAATTAAATTAACGGTACAAGTTAAGGCCAGGAGGAGAGCGAGCTTTGAGAAGACAGATAATTGCCTCCTCTGAAGCTCTTAAAGTAACCCGAGAAGACGGAACAGGGATATGATTAAGGACTTGGACCCGGAAGCAGTGATTAAAATCCAGTCCATGGGAATTAGAGTGGATAGCAATAGGGAGGTTTTTGCGTTGACCAACGGAAGCCCTGTGACCATTCATACGCAAGTTGAGCTGCGTGGAGGCCATACCAACGTAGAATGCATCACACTGGGTGCAGTCCAAACGGTAAACGCAATTAACCGATGTGCATGAGGTGTGGGGAGGACAAGGGTAGTTAATATTGCTATGGGGGGAAGTGAAAAAGGGATTAGGGTTTATGATAAGACAGGTTTGGCATCTGCTCCGTCCGCACTTCACCATTCCCCTCCCAAGTGCAGGGTTCAAGGGAGAGTGATGGGAGAAAATGCCTCTGAGGTTCGGTGGTTTGCGATATGATAAGGAGGGGGCTTCAGGAAATATATATATATATATATATATATTATATATATATATATATATAAAATATATATATATATATATATAATAATATATATATATATATAGTAATTAAATGAAACGGCCGAACGGACTTTTAAATAAAAATTAATTAAAAAGAAGATAGCACACAGATAGACACAGGAATAACTCACTTCTATATTTCGACTATCGTCGTCATCAGGAGGCGAAGAGTCCCGCAGGAAGGCAGAGCAGCGACTCAGCAGGTGGCTGTTACCACTCTGCCTTCCTACGAGACTCTTTGCCTCCTGATGACGACGATGGTCGAAATATAGAAGTGAGTTATTCCTGTGTGCTATCTTCTTTTTAATTGGTATATATATATGGTATATATATATATATAATATATATATATACCTTTATGTATATTAACCTGTCTATACCTTTATGTATAGAAGTTCTTTATGAGTGCACTTTATAATATTTCTGCTCCTTTCACTTTATTGAAAGTGCACTGATAAAGAACTTCTATGGATATTTAATGAACAATAGTCCGGGACTTTACAAACTAGATGAAATATTAATAAAAGAAATAAGTAAGCAGATCAAGACTCCTTCAATATTAGGAACATTAAATTCAGACAGGAATGCCAGCAATCCTGAATACTTCAATCAACCAGGTTAACTTGTTATTATATTTTTTGTTTGGTTCATTTAGCTCTCTGAGAATGTTGTAACGAAAGGCCTTAGAGCATTGTAATTAATATATATTTGTTTATTGTGGTGTTCAATTCATATATTATATCAATAGTTATTGTTGATTAATAATTTATATATATATATATATATATTCAGTTTTAATTGCTTAGAATATAAAAGTCAGTAAGCTATGACTTGTGAACCAATCCTATTTCTTTTAATAACAACATATTATTTGAGGTAAGAAAATTGTTTTACTTTAATAAACAACAGTTTATAGAAAGTAAGTTAACAGTCATAAAACCTGATTTCCTTTTTAAGATAAATACTAATCAGTTATATTTTGTTTTTCATGTGAAGATAGACTTGAATATCTGTTTAACTTATGTAATTGATCCATGTTGGATAAGCTATTTAGATCGATTGTTTATAAGTTAAGAAGTGGGTTGTGTCAGGACAAAATCAGTAGTGTGTATCTTCATTGATGATCAGAAACAAGACCTTTATTGAAATCAGCTGCGAAGTATATAGACGCGACCCTCAAGTTTCAGTAATTTTTTTTCTTTTGAATAACATAAATTATCATCCGGGTATTGTAAATTCACAATGAGGGTAGAGCGAGACCGAGCAGCCTAGGTGACTCCAATTTCGTTACTTTAAGCAAACAGTAGCTTTATTATTATTACGTATTTTAATATATAATAAGCATAAACGAACTGTGTCCACCTGTATTTAATTATGTTGATTTAAGGCAAGGAGAGGCAGAGAAAATCCTAGCTATCCTCCCTTCTCATATACCTACCCTACCCACTATTAGGTTACCACATACCTGTGTAACTATTTTCCGGACCCGTCTCAGTTAGTACGGAAATTCTACTACTAAAGAAAATGAAATGTTCATAATGGGTAAAGAACGTCATAATGGGTAAATAAACTGTAAACCAGATACGGGTGTATTCCGGGCAACCTTTGGGAACCCCGCTCATTGTGATAGACTACATCAAAGACCTATCAAGGTACGAAGACATAATATAGCATAAAATACTTCAATAATATTGTTTTTAAGAAAAAGAGAAAATCCATTTAGCCGATGTTTGAAGTTCGTTATACAGGTAAATCTGAGATGAGAAATTCATTTGGTTTTGAAATGGAAAGGAATTCTAAATGGTAGCCAAGATTGTTAGGAAGGGCAAAGCGAGATCTTGGTGAGTAATTAATTCAGGTGAGATGAGAGGACAGCAAGGATAAACAAAGCCCGGCCTCCAAGTATGTTTACCCTAGTTGCTCTCTCTCTCTCTCTCTCTCTCTCTCTCTCTCTCTCTCTCTCTCTCTCTCTGTGCGCTTGCAGCCCTTTCTAGACGGCATTGTCTATCTACCCAATATGCAAATCCAAAACTCTCTCACCTCTGAATAAATCCCCCTAGGACTCTTTGTTCCTTGACAACAAATAACGAACCGAACTTTTGCCTCATTTCCGCCGGCTCTTTTCATATCCTGCCACCAATTACAAGTGTCACCCTCCCAGAGGCCCCTTCATATGAAACCTCTTCCATTTCAACTCTAGAGTATGATTCCCCCCACACCTAATACAATTCAACTTCCACCCTCTTTCTGCTTGAAGCAATAATACAAAAATCTCATCTTTTGATCTCAAAATCCAATAAGAAAAATTATATTTGAAGAAAATCTATATAATCCTCAATATTTGTAGGTCCACCCACTTATCTATTTATATCCACGGTAAAAATTCCTTCAAAGTATGAAACATCCTGTTAAGACAACATATCAAACGATTACAAGAAAAGAACACACAACTCACTTCACTATTTCGATCTCGCTGTCATCAGGAGAAGAAGAGGAAGAAGAATGATCAATACTATATATCACTGAACCGTGCGTTCTGCTTGGTTAGTTGCTGTTTCTAATGCGACCAGAACTCCTTCTTCTTCTCTTAATGACGACGAAGTCTAAATATTAAAGTCAGTTATGTGTTGCTTCTACATATTCTTTCGTTGTAATATTTTTTGAAATACACAATAATTTAAGTGTCCTTCACTTTAGTGAATACCATTCATACATTTGTATAAATATTACAATACGAGTTAAAAATCGAAGAAAAGTAACACACAAAGTAAGGAAACACACTTACGAACTTAAATTTTCGGGCAATCCGTCTTCAGGAGAGAGGGTGACCAAGCAGGTTGTAGGCGCAACGGCAAATAACTCTTTTCTCCTGAAGACGGACTGCCTGCAAATTTTTAGTTACAAAATATGTTTTCTTATTCTGTGTGTCAAGTTTGGATTGCCTTTCCGTTTTTATAGTGAATAAATATAACAAGAAACACACGTGACTCTACAGTTAAAGAAATCATGAAAAATTTAATAGAAAAATAAAAAAGCTTATAGGCTTTTCATTGTAGTACATTGTCAAAAAATCTGGAGTACTACACTCAACACTACTATAAGGAAATATATTAACAAACACGTTGGCAACTACTGTTCTGTAGTAGTAATATAATAAACCCTCAGGCCAGCCAACCCCACGACTGATGTTTACTATAAAATCATGCTATCAGGTGTATATATTCACATGTATAAATGTATGATTACAAGTAATTTGTGGTTAAGATTATCTATATCTGTCTATAATTTTATTATTTTTATTAATTGAAAGATAGTTAGTTGAATAAATTAAAAAGAATAGCTTCAAAGATCAAATGGAATTAATTGTAATAAGGACTAACAAGTCCGCAATGTACTGTGGGCCCAGTTAAATAATTTTTCCATTAATTTTAAAAAGTAATTCACGATCAAGTGAAGACGAAATGAGAAAGATGTTCTCAAGAATGCGAATCAAAACAACTGAAATGACAAAAATTAACAAAATTTAAATTGTTTCTTTCATTCAAGCTCAAAATAAATATTTCGAGAAAACAGTGTTTCAGTAAAAGCGCCTTATTTATTTAACCTGATTCTAGAGGATATCTCTGATGGAATTAACGAGTTGCCAATTGTAAGTTGGTGTTTTGAAAGAATGACGAATGGAACCTGGTAGTATGTAGGGAGGAAAGGAGAATTATGAACAGCACAGGGGAGTAGGGTTGTCGACCCATTTCTGAATTGTACCACCATTGTCTTCGTCTTATTTTTTTTTCTTTTTCCAAGTTTTGAAAAGTGGAACAATATTTCTTCAAGACGCCGTATTTCATAAGGGTGTGGTTCTACCCCTCAACGGCCAACAAGAAAGACACTTAGTTATTCAACACTGGGCCGGAAGACAACTTTTAATAACGTTATCTCCCGTCGAAAGCTTTAATAAATTGTTTGCAACGAAACCGGTTTCACCTCGAACCTATAGCAGTCTGACAACTTGCTCCAACCAAAGTTTCTATCCAATATATCCCCCTCAAGACCCATCTTTGTGGCTCGCTTAATGGTTTCTGTACTGGAAAACTTGGCCCAGAACACACGTTTGTCAACTACCTAAGGCTTTTAGCATACCTATATTCTATTCAGCCTCCAACCTTCTGAATGCAGATTGCATGTCCTACAGATATTTCTAATATAATTCTAAACGTGCTGACTATTGCTGACTAATTAATACAAATAAATTTGTATAATTAATTAATAATTAAAAATTATTACTTGCATAATCAAATCATGTTTTAAATTTTCTAATTATTTTTTATTAATCAACCTGTAGAAATTAAATTGTTGGACCAATTGATAATTACAAATGTACAATCGGTAATTATTAATGTACAATTGGATGAGACTTTAAATTTTCATAGTTTTTAATTAATCAATTAAGATGTGAAATTAGTTAATATTAAAATGAGGGTTTAGTTTTTCAGATTATTTCTAATTAATTAATATATGCACTTTTCATATGACTAATTTAAAATTACTATTCATTTTTAAATTCTCCTTGGTAATAATAAACGTTTAAGATTTCAAATACTATAAGTTATTATCTAATTTTAACTAAACTCACTAATAATGACTTTATTAATTAATAATCTAGAAATATGAAATTTCTTTAGGTATGACTTGTAAGAATATATTTATAATACGGTACTGTTTTTTGACCACAAAATATTAACAAAACACTTTTTCTTTTTCTCGGAGTTTGGTCAGGGTAAATATATGGAATCACCTTTTTGCCAACGTTTCGTCTTTATTTCAAGACATCCTCAGGGCTATAAACTAACAAAAAAACAATAAACTATGGACATTTGTCATTTCTACTTTAAAAACCTCATAAACAAATTGAAAAAAGAACTTACTGAAGGCTGGGTTACATTACAACAACCGTTAACTGTCATTACATGTGCTGTTCCAAGCGACATATTATTGAAACACTGTTTTTTTAGTACAATCATATATATATATATATAGAAAATTGTCACAATAACACGTGATATAAATATTCAGGTAACTCACCACAAATTAGAGAAGATAGTCGCTCTAAGGCCTTTCGTTTTCACGTCGTCAGAGAGCAAGTGAATGATGTCATTCACTTGCTCTCTGACGACGTGAAAACGAAAGGCCTTAGAGCGACTATCTTCTCTAATTTGTGGTGAGTTACCTATATATATATATATATATAAATATATATTATATATATAACTTATACACATATTATAATATATATCTATTATAATATGTATCCACCATAATATATATCTATAATACAATTATAATATATTATTATTTTAAAAATCCATAAAAATATAAATTAGATAACATTGCATCTTTAACTATTTATGATGGAATTATAAATCCTACTTAAATTGTCTGTATCTGTTTTTCTATTGCAAGTATTATTAGTATTTTTGATATGTATCATTTCTTTGATCAATCTTTTATTGTATGAAGTTTCATAATCTAAAATTGATGCATTCTCAAATTGAAATGGGTGTTGATTTTTAATTGCATGGGAGGCTAAGGCACAAAACATTTTTTTATTTTTAAAATTTGATTTGTGTAATGCTAATCTATCTTTTAGATATTGTTTGGTTTGACCTATGTATACATTATTACAATTATTGCAAGGAATAGAATATATTATATTGCTTTTAATTAGTTTGTTGATAGGTGATTTGGTGTTCGTAAAAATGCATGTATTTAATTTTTTCTTTACTTTATATGTTATTTTAAAGTTAACTTCCTTAAGTATTTTTCCAATCTGTTCTGTCAGTCTTTTCACATATGTCACTGATCTATGCTGTGGTAAGTTGGTGAGGCCATTATTACTGGAGTGCTGATTTATTTCATTACCTTCTTCAGTGTTTAAGTCCGGACTTATATTCCTATTAGCGTCTACCTGTGGAGTTATTTCATTATGGTTACTAACTGTTGATCGCATTATTTTATTTATTAAATGGTGCCGGTAATTGTTTTGTTTCAATATATTTTTTACTATATTTAAATTTTTCTTTATAAATTGATTATCACATAAATGTATGGCTCTATATTTCAATGCTAATGCAGTGTTAATTTTGTGTTTTAGAGGGTGGTGAGATAAAAAATTTAGGTATTTATCAGATTTTTGTGGTTTACGCCACCAATCGACAACTAGGCTAAAACTTTAATTTTGAATGGAACGAATTGAAATGGTCCAGTACTGTATCAACCGACTCTTGGGAATTGTTAAAAACAGGTCATCTACATATTTATAAATGAAAGGCATTGGAAAAGGTATTACATTAATTACTGTATCAAGAAGGTAATCCATCACTAAATCTGCCAAAATGGGGGCACATGGACTACCCATTGCTACTCCATCTATAATCCTGTAATGTTCATTGTCATATAGGAAATAATCCTCTGATGTGCATAACCTAATAATGTTTATAAAGTCTATTATAGTTAATTTGGTGCGTTCTGAAATTTTATTCCATGAGTCTTTCACTATTTTTTCCACCATATCAATTGGGATGTTAGTGAATAATGAACTAACATCTAATGAGGCTAAAATGTATCCATTTGGTATGATCTGATCTTTAATGGAATTTTTAAAGGTAAATGAATCTTTTACATTGTATTTGTTAGTGCTAATGTGTTGTAAGATATTTGTTACATACTTAGCTAATCTATATGTAGGACTATTTATAAAACTGACTACCGGTCTGAGTGGATAATTCTCTTTATGTGTTTTTACTGTCCCATAAAGTCTGGGCGGTGGACTGTTTTTTATGATAAGTTCCGTTTTCGTTTTCAAATCTATTTTCTTATCTTGGTATAACTCCATTACAAGTTTATTATTTTTAAGCTGCAAAGATGAAGTTGGGTTTTCTCTACTTCCTAATTTCATGTATGTGGAGGTGTCATTTAAAAGTTGCCTAATTTTTTCCTCATAATCATTCTTATCCATAATTACTGTCTGGTTTGTTTTGTCTGATTTTATTACTATCAACTGTGGATTATTATTTAAAAATTGTTTTGCTACCTTAATCCTTTTATTAATGTTATCACCTTTTAGTTTTATCTGTTTTTGTTTATTTCTGAAATTATGAAGGACATTAGTACATCGAGATCTTATGTGGTCCTGTTTTTCTTTATCTGGAATTTCAGTGATAATACTTTCAATGTCTGCAATAATTTGGCTTGTTGGAAAATCGTTATATGTGTAAGGAACACCAAATTTTGGCCCAAAGCTAAGAGTATGTACTACATTTTCTGGAATCTCTGTGTCTGTTAAATTAACCACCCATGATCTATTCCCGTTATTGCAACCTACACGTTTTTTTATTAAATCATTTACTTTCCGATCTTGTACTATTTTAATTTGATTAAAATGCCTTTGGTAATCTGTTTCAAGCCTCTTTTTATATGTGTTTTTTATAACAGAGCCTACGAGATTGTTCAAATTGTCTGTAGTATGTTTTATTTTATATTCCTATTAATCCTATTCACATCCCAATAAACAATTTTAATTTCTATATTTAACAATTTCCTCTTAAATTCATTACATATACGTTCTAAATCATAAATATACGGGTGATTACTATTTAAATTAGGATACACACATATCAAATGTGTATATATATATATATTTAGGCTTCACACTTTAAAAACACTTCGAAATGAAACATCATATTCACTTAATTAAAAAAAAAACCCTTTTTTTACTGAAACTTTTTTAAATTAAAAGTTAAAAGAACCTGTTTAATTAACAAGTTTCCTAACAGTTATAAAAGAAAGCAATATTCAAAGAAAGTCAAAATGAATTTCTTTAATTAGAATTAAGTACCGTCCTGTAGGATTTTTTGAATTCCCTTTCGTAAATAAGAGATCAAACATTTTTTTATATTTATATAAAAAAAATGTATGAAATACATCAACAGAGTTAGTTATTTTATTTTTGCAAAGGAAGGTGTGTTTGTATAATACCCCCCTCCATTCTACCGAGAAAAATCTATTTCACTTCTCATAATTCTTATTACTTGCTTGAGTCTACAACTCGTTTGCCACATATTTAATAGGCAATACATATCTTTGAAGCATTTGCAAAATGTATTCATTTTTTTTACTTTATTAAATATGTCATGTATTAAGGAAATATATACCTTGGTGAGTTGACTTTGATTCATCTATCAGAGAATATTTCTTTCGTTTCGTCTTCTCTTCTCCTGATGAAAAGCCGTGGGTCAAAATGTCTGTAGTCATAGGTTTTTTTACTTTTAACACTAAACCTAATGTTATTTTTAGTGCTTAAAAAGTCTACTTTTATTTTGAATTATATATATATATATAAAGAGAATTCACATAAACACGTGAAACAACAATCAATGATCAAACCACAATAAGAAATGGGAAAACAAGACTAAGATCTTTCAACCGTAACAAGCGGTCTTCGAAGACCGCTTGTTACGGTTGAAAGATCTTAGTCTTGTTTTCCCATTTCTTATTGTGGTTTGATCATTTATATATATATATAATAACTGAGAGGAAACACAAACAAGGAAAACACAAACTGACTACGATCAGTTTTGATAAAAAATTTTTGAACTTGAGTTTTGTATTTCATTAGTGGTAGTAACATTGTTTTCGATAATTTTCCTTAATGCCCTCTCATCTTGTTTATATTGATTGTGCATAAACCCTCTGTAGTAGAGATATATATCCCTCTCTTAGGTAGAGGCTACTTTTTTATCTGACTCGAAATGCCACTTATTGAGTTGTTTGTTTGTTATCTCTGTTACTTCTTTTTTTGAGAAGTCATTGTTTATGAAAACTTGCGTTGATTTTCGAGCCTTGTTATCTAGCGAGCTCCATTTGATATAGTGTGTTATAACAAGATTTCACATAAACACGCGAAACAACAATCAATGATCAAACTACAACATGAAAAAGGAAAGAAAAGACTAAGATCTTTCAACCTTAAAGCGGTCTTCGTCAGAGTCAAAAATCAACTGAGTTATATATATACATATATATGTATATGTATATATATAACTGACTCTGGCAGTTGGGTTTTTGACTCTGACGAAGACCGCTTGTTACGGTTCAAAGATCCTAGTCTTGTTTTCCCATTTCATTTTGTGGTTTGATCATATATTGTTATTTCACGTGTTTATGTGAAATAAAACATTCTCAATCAGTTACTCTGTTATGTACTAATAATTCTGTGACTGAAAACCAAGTCTCTACACCCAAGAAGTGTATGAAAGGACAATGGCTTTCGAATACTGTGGCCTTCTGGCCAGTTCTTCATATTAGGTTTTTAGATTCAACCTGGAAAAGACCACTAAGTGTCATAGAGCCCCTTTTGTCCTTGTGACTTTTTTTATTAATTTTTTTCAAATTGTTATTACAATTAACATTATATGTGTATATGATGTACCCAAGATGTTGGCTTACTCGTGACTGAATGTTGAAGGGTTTTCGGTGGTAAATAGCGTGAAAGAGTTATTGTTGCCTCAGCTGTTCAAACAGAAGCAGTCATGTGTTTAGTGAATGAATCACAGTTGAGCTGCTCTTCCTCAGAGAGTCTCTTCCTCTTACTTGGAGTTATTCAACTAAAACCCTTTACTTGATTAAACTTCATCAAATCAATCAAACAAATCAAATGGTTTTCCAGCCTTCTTCAATTCAATCTAGTCAACATTTCTTAAGAACTGCTTCAAATATCTCTTCTCTATATTCTTCTCTTACTCTCTCTCCCTCCCCTTTACTCCCTCTCTATCTCTATGTTTCTCTCTATTCCTCCCTCTCTTCTCTCTCTCTCCCTCTCCATTGCACCCTTCCTCTCCTGGACTCCCTCTACTTCTATGTTTCTCTCTATTCCTCCCTCTCTTACTCTCTCTCCCTCTCTCTCTCTCCCTCTGCATTGTAAACTCGCTCTCCTTTCCTCCCTCCCTATCTCTATGTTTCTCTCTATTCCTCCCTCTCTTCTCTCTCTCTCCCTCTCCAATGCACCCTTCCTCTCCTGGACTCCCTCTACTTCTATGTTTCTCTCTATTCCTCCCTCTCTTACTCTCTCTCTCTCTGTCTCTCTGTCTCCCTCTGCATTGTAAACTCGCTCTCCTTTCCTCCCTCCCTATCTCTATGTTTCTCTCTATTCCTCCCTCTCTTCTCTCTCTCTCCCTCTCCATTGCACCCTTCCTCTCCTGGACTCCCTCTACTTAAATGTTTGTCTCTATTCGTCACTCACTTATTTTCAGTCTACCTCTCTCTATTTTTATCAGAGTAATTATATATGTATGCATATATGAAGGCCAAGCCACAAGGAAAAAGACAAAGAAAAGAAATAAATGCTCTGAGGCCTTTCACATTAAGCCATCCAAGAGCAAACAAAGCAAGAAAAAAGAATTTTTGTGATTTTCTGTATGCATATTTATACATTATACAGAAATTCGATCCAAACTGGACACAAACAATTTCAAAACGAGGAATAGTAACACACAAAGAAAGAAACACACTTACTAACTCAAGTTTTCAGATAATCTATCTTCAGGAGAAAAGAGAGGGGTTACCAGGACGGTCTCTTGCAGTTGCGTTTCCGGTGTGCTTCGTCTCTCACTCTCTTTTCTCCTGAAGACGGATTATCCAAAAATTTCTATTAGTAAGTGTAACTCAATATACAAATAATATGAATGTTTTTTTACTTCGACCACATACATTCAACGCAATTTTTCTTTCTTTATCGAGGTTTGTTCAAGCGTCAAACAATGAAACACCAATAAGCCCACGTTTTGGTGTAGTTTTCATGAGTTTACTAACAATTTTTCAGAGAGGTCAATTGAATGATATCGAATGTTCGTCAAACTGTCGCTAGGAGCAGCACCGTTGAATACAAAGGTCATGTAATGTTTTATTGCAATAGGAAAATACCAAAGTAATTATGTATATCATATAATGTAACTTATAAAATTTCATTTCTTATTCCTGTAATTAATTTCTCTATTAAAGTAACCCTGAATATGTCTACAGATACAGACAAAACGTTGCATATAGGTGTTTTACTGTTTGACGCTACACCAGGGCTTCCCATCCTCGGGGTCGCTAAGCGATTTTGTTGGGGTTGCAAAGATTTAAATAAATATATAATGATTTATGTATTAAAAATAAATACCTTGGATAAATTAGTATTTGTTTAATGATTACTATTAGATAAATACTAATTATCTATACACATATAGATAATTAGAAGGTTATTAGAAGAAATATAAATAGGCTCTAACAGGTCCAATAGCGACGCCAGCTAATATATATATATATATATAATATATATATATAGTATTAATCAAGAAAGCAATCCACAAAGGACAACAAACGTTTCAAAGTAAACGTATAGTTGTATCTACAGTTTATTTTGAAACATATGTACATATATATGGATCTCCAACCGTCGCTTTGCAAGTGTGCTTGGAGTCCCTATCACTTCTCTCCTGATGACGGTTAAACCGAAAATTAGAGACTATTATTATAATGTAAGTCTGATATTTTTATTTTCTGTGTTCCTATAGTTTACTGTGAAACGTTTATATATATATATATATATTAGTGTAATTAGGTAGCAGACCTTCATTAATACATACACAATTAAATTTCTTGCCAATTTCTCTATGGATGATTTTTCGATTTAGCTTCTCAAGTTTTCTGATCTCACACTTCCATCCATTTGGTACTAAGTGTAATAAATCACCAAAAGATTTCCTTGTAAATTCCATGTAATATTTAGTTAGCATACATTTAAAAATTTAAATCCTACGTTTCGGTCATCAGTGAGTAACGAAAGATAAAGTAATTGAACAAAAGTTAGTAACAAAAATAAAAATTATATCCTACTTACTATAAAACAGCTTCAAATTACCAATACAAAAGATAAAACTACATAGTAAACATAAATCTGCAGGTTGCACTGGGTTTTACACTATGAATGTTGTGCTTTCATTGCAATGTTTCTAGGGTATCGCTCTGCAACTCAAACTGCTGTCTCTGCTGTGCCTGTCCCGTATATAGCTTTAACATATTGTTGAAGCTTGCAGATTGATGATTAATCAAAAAATCATCCATAGAGAAATTGGCAAGAAATTTAATTATATATATATATATATATTATATATGCTATTTACGAACTGAGAAGTTGGTCTACAACAAACAGCACCAAATATCTCATTAAGAATGTAATTACTTATCAAAACAAGTTTGACTTACTTGTATAACCAATATTCAACAATATATGGAGTGTTTCCATAAAGCAATTGTGTGTTTCATAGAACAAATATAAATGATACTATATAAATGCATTATTATATTCTTGCTATAAAAAAACAAAATTTATTGAAACTATATTTTGTTATTGATATATATATATATATATATATATATATGCTTTTAAAAACTGGATGTCTGTTTCCACTTGATTTAATTTTGTCTTATATTTTTCCAAAATACGAAATTTTTTCTTCAACTCAGAACTCAACTTAAAAATTAATTCACCATAATTTCTTGTTTTATTATTGAACATGTTTCGGTGTACGTTCACCATCTTCAGCAAAACACACGATTAATTACAATTACCTTAACAAATGAATCTAATAGTTAAATTACATATCAAAACAATAAGTGAACAAGTTAACTAAGGTTACACTGACAGGTTAGGGGTTGTCAGTGTTGGCAAAACTAGCCCTAGGTTTCCAAACAAGCGCAACTGGTTGGCAAAATTACCTTTTTGATCGTTCATTCTAGGAGCTTTTTCTAGTATGAACGATCAAAAAGGTAATTTTGCCAACCAGTTGCGCTTGTTTGGAAACCTAGGGCTAGTTTTGCCAACACTGACAACCCCTAACCTGTCAGTGTAACCTTAGTTAACTTGTTCACTTATTGTTTTTGATATGTAATTTAACTATTAGATTCATTTGTTAAGGTAATTGTAATTAATCGTGTGTTTTGCTGAAGATGGTGAACGTACACCGAAACATGTTCAATAATAAAACAAGAAATTATGGTGAATTAATTTTTAAGTTGAGTTCTGAGTTGAAGAAAAAATTTCGTATTTTGGAAAAATATAAGACAAAATTAAATCAAGTGGAAACAGACATCCAGTTTTTAAAAGCATGTATTGAAGAAGGACTGCTCCCAACTTTTACAAAATATATATATATATATATATAACAAGATTCACATGAACACTTGAAATAACAATGAATTATCAAACCACAATATGAAATGGAAAAAAAGGACTAAGATCTTTCAACCGTAACAAGCGGTTGAAAGATCTTAGTCTTTTTTTCCCCATTTCGTATTGTAGTTTGATCATTTATATATATATATAAATATCTTAATCAATGAAGTTAAAAGTTTTTCTTTCATGAAATAATAAGATTAGAATATGGTTTTACTTGCGTGTAGGGTTGCAAAAGTATGGTGAAGATGAAATGGGGTCAGCAGTGTAGTAATGTTGGTAACCACTACGCTAGACGAAACCACGATAAAGAGAAAAATAGTGTATAATGTAATATTATATTAGTGTATGAGGTTATATAAGGTATGTTTGTTTAAAGATGAAAGGCTTGTATTTGAAAACAGATTGAGTGGCGGATTGGAAAGCTGGCAAGTAAAGCTGTGACAGGAGTGGGGGTGGTGTCATTACTAAGTTGCTAAGGGAGATTGCGAGGGTGGTAATTAGACGTTATTAAACAGGTGATGGAGTAGAGGGGCTCTTGTCTAGGCCCCAGAGTAACTACTCTCCCAGTGCCTCAGCACTAACAACCCACGCCTTCTTGCTAATCCATTCATTAAAACATTGTACATATTCACCAGCCGAGTGTTATGAAAATAAATTCACCCTTGCTAGGGTGGCTCTAGTAGAGGAGGTTACACCCCCACCCCGCGAATTAGCACGCCGCCCCGGGGCCTCGTTCTCCATTTACATCATCCCATTACCCAGAATTCAACCCTCATGCCTTCAATCTCGCCCTCCGCCCAAATAGACTTTATTTATGTGATAACACGAAGTCCTATCTGTCGTTATAACACTATAACAAGCCTGAGAAAGGATAAGGATGCAATCCTATCTGTGCGGACAGTCATTAAATTGTCAAGTAGAAATCTTATTTCAAGCACACGATAATCAACCTGTGAAGGATTTTGTAAAAATCTTGTCTGTACTTACTATAACAAAAAGGGGAGGTTAGCTCAGTGGTTAACGTTCTCGCCTCTGGACTGGTAGTCCGGCGTTCGATCGCCATCTGACCCTCGATTTTTCAATATGGAGGTGAAATAAATCTCAGTACGTTGTCCCTCGGAGAGGACCTTAAGCCATCGGTCCCGAGCCTATACGATGTCAGGTAATCATTAAAGATCCTTTCTCGTAATGCACTTGAGATAGGCAAAATTTAGGACTCCCAATGTAGAATCTCTAAAATCAACTGATCAAACAAAAAGTCGATAAACGGCTGACGTTATCACCCGCTAGTGAATCGGTATAAACTATAAAAAAAATATGATATAACAAACCTCAAACGAGCTTTTAACCATTAATCTTTGAAAGAGTGACCAATAAATCCTGTTTGTAAGGAATCTAAGAAAGAACAACTCAGAAATCTTATGTGTAAGTTCTGTAGTTAACTACAGGAATCATAATATAAATCGGACAAAAGCTGAAAGGTTATGAAAGACCTGTGATTAAAAAATATTATCAAATGTCATTAATTATATTTAATATATCAATTACTATAAACATTAGTACTAGTTTATTTGCTGCTCATGTTTCTCTTAGGAGAGCTCATAGAAAATACTATTTCATAGCTTCGCTTAGAAAATTTTATACATAACAACTCTTTTAAGGTTTATGTTGATACGGTAACCTCTTCTTCTATGAGAAACAAATATACACACAGACATCGACTCTTATAATACATTATGTAAAACTAACATTATAAAATATTGTTTTAAAACTAAAATCTTGTTCTTTAGCTATTGTAATAATTAAATTACATAAATTATCTGTGTAGTAATTGTAACTGCGAGTAAAAAACCAATGTAAAAACATTTTCATGTTTACATCCCATTTTTGCTATCTTATTTTCTCAAATTGTTAATTAAGTTTGAAATTTACCTGTTTATAAAAAAGAGATTTGACTCCAGTTTAATTAAACGTTGCAAACAGAAATAAATTAGTTGTACTTTAATTATATTTTAAGTTATTTAGTCTTTAATTTGTGATGTTATTTTATGTTTTAAACTTCAATAAAAACTTTTGAAATCTTTTCCAAGTTATTTAAGAGATTTAAATACAAAGGTAGGATTTATTTCCTCTTTTGTCGATGATAGAAAGCGTTGTTTCTGACAGGGTTTTTGTCTTCAGCGCTGTTCTAGGAATGGGAAGTCAACCTCATTTACTATTTTCTGCCCGCTTTGGGTATGAGCATGACTCATTTCCGAGTCAAAACATTATAATCTGTACTTCCGTTTCATGTCCTCTTCAAAGAAATGACAGACGGCTTTCATTCTTTTACATAGAATATTACAGATTTTAATGAAGATTTGAACCTTTGATCTTCAGTACTACTAATAACAAGAGTAGTAAGACAGAACTTCTTCAGTACTTTACAACACATGTCAATACTAATAAACAGTTGCAGATGTAAATACAATGTCGTATATATGTTAAATATATGTAAGATGAATACTTATATGTTTATAATCATAAGCAGGTAAAGCGAAGAGATATGCATGTAAAAAATCTGGTGTGTGACGCTCCACGACTTTCACTTATCTTGCTAAATATAAGCTAATACGAAAACTAGAGAGTGTCAACATGAAATTGGTTCAATGCAGAAGCTGCTGCTTATTTTAATAACATATATATATATATATATATATATATATATATATATATTATATATAACCACAATTAAAAGAAACGGTCCAGCGGACTTTTTTACAATAAAATAAAAAACGAAGGAAACACACAGAAAGACACAGACATAACTCACATCGATATTTCGACAATCGTCGTCATCAGGAGGTGCGAAGAGCGAAGAGTCCCGCAGGAAGACAGGGCGGTACTGATATTATATATAGATTATATATATTATATATTGATTATATATATATATATATATATATTATATATATGATATTATATATATATGATTATATATATATATATATATATATATGATTATATATATATATTGTTAACTATAAATCCAGAATCGCATCAATTTTAATCAAAATCATGTGAACGGATTTTTATCTTGTTGAAAAACATTTTCATCATATAAAATAGTAGTAGAAAAAATCTTAATTAAAGTTGTAAGAAGTTAGAAAAAAGACTAAAATCTTTCAACCGAAATAAGCGATCTTCGTAAGAATCAAACTAACACTGCAGTTTGGCTTCGTCAGAGTATTAGTTTGACTCTGAGAAAGACCACTTGTTTGGTTGAAATATCATAGTCTTTTTCATGATTTCTTACAGTGGTTTAAACGCTGATTTTAATTTCACGTGTTTATTGTGAAATCTTGTTATATATATGTACATATAATAACAAGAATTTCACATAAACACGTGAAATAACAATCAATCAACAAACCATTATATGAAATGGGGAAAAAAAGACTCAGATCTTTCAACCGTAACAAGCGGTCTTCATCAAAAACCCAACTCAGACCACTTGTTGTGGTTGAAAGATCTTAGTCTTTTTTCCCCCATTTCATATTGTGGTTTGATCATATATAAATATATGTATAGACGGTCACTCAGCAAATTTACAAGAATTTATTAAGTCAGGGGATCTCAAAACGTCTTTTCTGTTGAAGTATTGACCCTAATATAATATTAAATTTCTCTATATTTCATATAGAGTGGTACTAAAAGTAAAAAATTTGCGAAATATTATAAGAATTAAAGAAGAGGGCTTCAGATTCTGAATAAACTAATATAATCGGACTTACATTTCAGAGATTCTTCAGTTTAACATGACTGTCATAGACACAACAATACACAATTTACATGATATTATAAGGTTGTTGGTAGGCGGAGTTCTTCAGATATATTATTACAGTATAAAGCCGTTGTATATCGTAAATCTCCTTTGCATAACTGATTCCAAAGCGTGTCTAACAGCAAGGGCTTACTAAATATTTTTACAAATTAGAAAAATATTTGCTTTCAAGATAGTAATCCAACGTATATGACAATTTTAGGATAGAAAAAGATCTTTTAACGTTTACCGAAATACCAGTTTTAGTTAAACTTGCTAATTAAACATTTTGCTTAAAGGAAAACCCAATAGATGGGTTTCACAGTGAAAGGAATGATTAAAGATTTGCAAGGTTTTTCCACATTCCCTCTCCAATCCCAGGGTAACAGCAGGTAAACACTGTCATTTACTGTTAGGTGAATGGAAGGGGTAAATGGAAATAGAGAAAGAAACAAAAACTCAAAAGTACTATTAAATTTAACCAAGTTTAACTTTTAGAGGTATTTTTGAAAAAGTAACTGTTTGAGAAGTAACATTTCGACCGTATGCTGTGTTTGTGATCCAAAGGATTGCATGTTTCAATGAAAAAAATGGTCAAAGTTCCAGCCAGTTCGAGTGCCTCATTTTTGATCGGTTTGGTTCACATCAGCATCAATCTGGTGACATTACTCTTGTCTTGTTAAATTTAGGTTAAGTTGCAGTGTCATTATTACTGAGACACACCTGGACTTACGGACTTGAACTATGGGGATTGTGCAAAACCTTTCAATATTCATAGAATACAGTCGTTCCAATCTAGAATCCTCCGCACTATCACATAAATTTCTTATTATGTCAAAAACTACACTCTTCATAAAGACCTAAAAATTTCATTCATTCAAAATTAGCATCAAAAATAAGTAATTTCACAACCTTCCTCTCACCCAAATCCATTTGTACGAATACTTGCTTCTTCCTCACCTTCCCAGAATCCCCCAAGACGACTCAAGAGAAGATGGCCGAGAGATCTATTACTACGGTAATATAATATAAATCAAAGTGAAAAGTTGAACCACTGGGTTTCTTTCTTTATTCATGTACATCGAAGTTATTGTATAATCTCTTACTACATATGCTTGTTACGCAAAATATGCATAGTTGTATTTTTATAAATAAAGATGTTAAAAAAAAAGTTGCAGTGTTAGTTCTACAAGAGAACACACATAGGCTGAACATTGGCCCTTTTTGATAGCACGCAATATCCATTCTACATTGGGAGACCTAAATGTTGCCTCACTCAAGTGTATTTAAAGTAAGGATCTTCAACGAGTACCTACATCGTACTTGCTCGGGACTGGCAGCTTAACGTCCTCTCCGAGGGACGACGTGCTCAGATGTTTACACCTTCCGCGTGAATAAATCGATGGCCAGAGTGGGTATTGGATCTATCAGTCCAATGGCGAGCACAAAAGCCACTGGACTAAACTAGTCTGCCTGTTAAATTTACAAAAGTATTTCCTTTATACTTTTTAAAAGTTATTTTGTATCATTGTTGCCAATTAGTCTTAAAATTATAATGTTGGTATTATTATCAATTTCTATCATCACTTTCTTTGTCATTATTTTCAATTTGTCATCACTTTCTTTGTTATTATTTACAATTTGTCATCACTTGCTTGTTGTTACACTTTTTTTTTATCATTATTTTCAATTTCTGTCATCACTTTCTTTGTTTTTTCACTTTTTTTATCATTATTTTTAATTTCTGTCATCACTTTCTTTGTTTTTTCACTGTTTTTTATCATTATTTTCAATTTTTGTCATCACTTTGTTGTTTGCATATTTTTAACTTCTTACGGGGTTTGAATAATTTTATTAGTTGTGCAATTGTATTGTATATTAATAACTTAAATTGATAAGTAATAAGTTATATATCTTAATGAATAAGTTATAGAGAAACTTGTAGAAAAGGTTTTAGAGTGAGTATATATAATGAAGATGTAGAGTGTTTGATGAAGAGTGAGAATGAAGGCAGTATGTCTAGTATGTTTTGGTCTAGGAAAACAAGCGACTCGAAGACAATCCAGTGAAAGGCATAATGCAGAGCGTGACACAATAAGAGACTTGTCCGATTAGATTTGCTCTCCTCTCATCCAACTGTTGCACTTGTTCACAACACATTCAGATTCTGTAACCATATTACCACCACTGCCTGTCTACCTTTCTACCTGCATACACTGGATAAATCTATTCGAGAAACACACCTCTTCCCTAACCAGTATACAGCCGTAAAGTGTATAAAGTTACCAGACGACCCCTGACCCCTCGTGTCACCCAGTAACACCAAAAAAATATAAAAAATGAAATATAATAAAAAATTATAGCAACACTTAATAACATGCATTCACTGAATGTGACTAACAGAAATAACCATTATTGCTGTTTCTTGTTATGAAGTCATGAAAACTAAAGATTCTTATAGTAAGTCCCAAGCTTTTGATATAGTATTCTTAACATGAATCAAGATAATTTACGCAATAAATATATTTAATAAAACAAAAAAAAAGTTTAAAAGTAAAAGATTTCATTTATTCTAATAAATATCATTTATTCTAATATTCTTATAATTTCACTTTATTCTTATAATTCTTATTATTTCTAATATTTATTCTTCTTTCATTTATTCTAATGAATTTCATTTATTCATTACATAAATAAATGAACATCAATTCAAGGTGTAAACACAATCAAGTTTATTGAAAACTAACAAAGCCTGTAAATTGAAGTATTTCATTTATTTTTCCCAACAGAAAATAACATTAATGAAAGGAATGTGCTTTATAATATTGCCTTAGAACATTCGTATATAAGCTGACATTTGTGTTCAACAGGCAATCCTAAAATTATTCATTTTAAAACTCAAATCTAATATTATATATACTTTCGGAATTTCGTACATATGCTTAATGCTTAACTTCAAAATATGATTACCAAACATATATACAAGTATAGCAGGTGATCCATTAGTCCAGGATGAATATTCACTTTATAGCTTTATTGCTCATTGCAGAAATTGAAATTTCACGAATTTGTTTTTTAAACAAAATTTTGTTTTTTAAAAATTGCTATTTTTTTTTAAAATTTTATTGCTTTTGAAAGAGCCTTTTTGTGTCAACAAACATTTGATGGAAACATTAAATGCAACATAAAACCCCTTTGGTTCATGGAATCTTGAAACAAATTCCTCAACTCTTGCTCTACTAATGCTCTATTTATAGTTGTAATTTCGTTTTGATTCGTCAAACGGTATGGCTTGTATCGTCCTCACAAGCTTTCAAATTGAATTATAAGTCTATATTAATATTCATTTATATTTTATTAAAATAAATATATCCATTTGTTTTACAAATCTGAGGATCTTTTCATTTATTGTTGTTGTTGTTTCAATGCTAATGCAAAAATTTCGAAAATTAAAAGTTAATAGTTTATGAAAAAAAAAATGTGTAAAAACACATTGTGCAAGAGAAACTTCTTTCCTATCATACATAATCGTTCCCAAACAATAGAGTTCATCCAAATTATGAGACCAATTTTGTTGTAAAATATTAATTTGATCTATTAAAGATTCTGGACTGTAGCATCTACACAAACTTTTGGACATACACCCACACAAACACAAACACAACACACACACACACACACACAGACATCATCGAAAAATCGTCATAAAAACGTTTTGAGGACCTCAAAACATGTAAATCTGTCAAAATTACTAGATCGAATATTTCATGGTCACTATACTTTACTAATAGTAAAGTAATATTCATTTAAAGTTATAATAATAATAATATTTAAATATTATTATTAGTATAAATCATATAAAGGAAATTTCAAGAATAAACCACATTCTTCTAATGGAATTAACTATATTCACATAGAATATATAATTAAAAAAATAATTAATTAACATTTAAAGTATATATAATTTTAGCATCCAAAATGAAAATAAAAATTAGAAAATAAAAAACTAGTATGGATTATCTAAAAAACAGTAAATGTTATAAATAGTAATGCAAAGAAGCCATAGGAAAAGTGAGCTAAGATGGATAAGCCGGGTCGATGTGGCTCAAATGACGTACGCAAGGATAGAGCAAAGTACTTAAAATCATTGAGGATAAATTTAGCAGAAACTGACACCAACAAAAAAAAACAGCTGCCCGAGAAGTTCAAGCCATTGATTTAGTTAAATGTTGAAATAAACAAACAAAACAAAGTAAAAGGCATATAGGGTGGAGGTTTTTTCCTCCAAAGTAGTACCCCTACTTGGAGGGAGTTTGTTACGATATTTTCACATTCTCATTATATATATATATATATATTATATATATATATATATATATATATATATAATGAACGTATAAGCCACAAGGAAAAAGTAAAAAACACTGATGTTCTCTCTCAGTTGCTCTCTGATGACATATAATTGAAAGGCCTTAGAGCATATTCTCTGTGTTTTTTACTTTTTCCTTGTGGCTTATACGTTCATTAATTATCATCACGTGTTTATTGTGATTATTTAGTATATATATATACGTTCAAAAATGAAAAATAATAGCCCTCAGTTAATAAAGGGACACACTTACTAACTCCATTTTTGGATAATCCGTCTTCAAGAGAAAAAAGAATGGGAAACTAAGCACGCAGGAAACGCAACGGAAGGGGACCCATGCGTTTCCGGCGTGCTTGGTCTCCCACTCTCTTTTCTTCTGAAGACGGATTATCCAAAAATTTCAGTTAGTAAGTGTGTCTCTTTCTCTGTGTGTTACTATTTTTCATTTTTGAACTTGTTTGTGTCCAGTTTGGATCGACTTTCCGATTGTTTTTTATTTACAGGAACGAGATGAGATGATAAAGATGGTTAGAAATGGTTGGGGTTGAGTAACTTAACCCTGTTTTTTCTCTCCTTGTATATAACAGTGTTTTAATGTTATCTTAATAGACCATAATCTTATGAAATATATAAAAACAAAAGGAAAGAAAAACTAAAGTATTTTAAATACAATTCATGTTTTAGAATTCATTCATAGTCTGGCACGTTTAAATTCAACAATAAATAAAATGGCAGATGTGCTAGATATTTTAATATTTCAAAAAACAAAAAGAAATTCTTTATCAGTTGTCAGATGATTTATTTGTTATCAAAAAATACGGAATAGTTCAAAATGAGAATTTAAATGTGTTGTAGAAGACTAATAATAGTTAACAGTCCCATGATAGGAAATACATTAACCAAACATTGGCCCTTTCTGATACCACATAATATTAACACGTAGAAAAACATCTGAAAATGTACTGTTGATTTGCGTTTGCTATATAGTTTTAAAAATTGAACTCTTTTACCGTCTAAACTTATAATCTGTCTTCGTAACTAACAATTACTGAAATCGTACATTATCAAGAGCAGAACAGATTTTAGTTTCAAGTCACCAGTTAAGAGAGTCAACTCTTGGCAAATTTATGTAATATTTTTGTGACACATGAAGATTACAACTGGATTAATCGGTTTTTTATTTCATTTCATAAATTACGTTGATTATTAATTTATTTGTCAGTTATTTATGCAATTACTGTGTTAATCAGACATTTATTTCATTTGATAAATAATATTTATTAATTACTTTATTTACTAGTTATTAAACTCATTTAATAAATTATTTGATTGATTAATTTATTTATCCGTTATTTATTTAATTCAACAAATTATATTTATTAATTTGTATATTTATCAATGAACAATATGCTTTTGAAAGTCAAAACTGAAAAGGAATGAGAAATGTTGTTTAAAGATCAACAGTAATAGCAGAGGTTATAAAAAAAAAGGCAAGATTGGAAATTAAAAACCCCCCATAGAAATACAGCCTGGCCCCAATAAGAGTGAAAACGTGGAAAAGGTTGGAAAGGGAGGTGAAATGAAATAGCCTGGGGACTTTATTACGACTTTGAATGGAATATCGAAATGAGGGCCATGCCAGCCCAGGATTGGAATATTGGCAAAAATAAAGTTATTTGCAAAGATTTATTTCTTAATCTGCAACAAGGCTACTATAGATTAATCTATTATGCAACATATTATTATTAAATATATAGAATATTCGGTTGTTAGGTGCTTCAAATTCCCTCTGTCATAACTTAATCCGATGATTTCCTCTATTTTATTTTACGTTAACTTTTTTTTTTCATTATTTCAACCAAATTTGTTTTTTTTTTCACACTTCACCACCCCTTAGTTTAGTTTTTACTTGATTTTTTCTGTTGCATTTTCATTATTGTCACATCAGCATTAATTTTTAATTTATTATTTTATATTTGTCATTATATTCTCTTTCTTTTCTCTCCTCCTTCACTTAAATAATACTCTCATTTTTTTTATTTATTCATAAATGTCATATAATCCTTTTGTAAATAAAATAGAGTTAAAACGAAGGTGACACATAGATAGATACAGGCATAACTCACTTCTATATTTCGATTATCGTCCTCAGGAAGCGAAGAGTCCTGCAGGAAGGTAGGCCGATGACTGCCTGTCTAAATATATAATCGTAAAAGGTGAATCGCCTTCGTACCTCTTCTTCTTCCCTTCTACTCTCTTCCTGATGACGAACTTTGGTCCGAAATTAAGTGTTTCTAGTTATTTATGTGTTGTCTTTTTCATTTATTTAGCTGTACGATTTGAACTGTTTAGTAATTTCATTTATATTATATATATATAGAGAGAGAGAGAGAGAGAGAGAGAGAGAGAACAGAACTCTCGATTCTCGATCATTTTCTTTCCGTATTCAGGAAAGGTGGGAAAAAGGAAGAAAACACAGGAATGAAGACGAGAAAGCGTTCACTGACCGATTTAAAGTGACACACAATGTATATATGTATATAGTATATATTATATATACTATATATATATAACAAAATTTCACAATAAGCACGTGAAAAAACAATCAATTATCAAACAACAATATGAAATGGAGACCCAAGCCATCGGTTGGGTCTCTAACCGTCTCTGAACCAGTGCGCTTGGTTTCCCTCCCTTATCTCTCCTGAAGACGGTTCAAAAAAAAAAGTGAAAAAACAATCAATTATCAAACAACAATATGAAATGGAGACCCAAGCCATCGGTTGGGTCTCTAACCGTCTCTGAACCAGTGCGCTTGGTTTCCCTCCCTTATCTCTCCTGAAGACGGTTCAAACCAAAAATTAGAGACAAAGTATGTTCTTTTAATTTCTCTACGTTTCTTTTTCTACATTGAACATAATATATAATAAAAATATCACAATAAACATGTGAACTAAAAATGAACGTCTAAAACACAGTAAGGAAATTAAAAATTTTTAACCAAAAGATGTAGTCTTAAATTGAAATGCACTTAAATTGAAAGATTGACCTTAAATGAAATGCACGTGAGATCTTGTCAAGAAAAAAAGTTAATATTATCTTAAAAACAACTAGTTTTAAATAGAGTATTGTATTTAAAAATGTTAAGTTTTAAATTACGATGATATTTTTTTTTACTTATTGTAATAATTTTGTTTTTATTAAAATTTAAGTAATGTAAAGTTTTGTTGAGATTTATCTTGAATGCCTCTAAGGATTGTCGGGTGACGGAGGTTTTTGCGAATAAATAACGTTTTTCTCGCAGTTATTGATATTTATGATGTCATTATCTATTGGAGTATGGTAATCTAATGATGATAAACGATGCGATGGTAAAATCAATGAAGGCTAACACTTGGAGCGAAGTAAGGCAGCTCGCTCTGATGCATCGCCCACCATTCGCGCATCCTTCTCCCTCGATAACAAGTATTTACATGGCCTCCCTTTATTTTATCAATAAATATTGTAAATGTATTATGTAATAATGTATTCTTTATAAAATTCATCTAGAAATATTTTAAAGAAACTACTTTTTTTAAATAGTTTCACTCTCGTCTAAGTAGAATGTTTTAAACACTGACAAGATATATATTTTAGGTTCTTAGTTTATCTCTTGAAGAGTACTTGATGTTATTTTTTACAACTTACAACTTTTGACTTATGTACGTCATACATAATACTTCCATGAGCTGTGATGAGAGTGTGTGTGTATGTGTGTGTGTGTGTGTGTGTGTGTGTGTGTGTGTGTGTGTGTGTGTCTGTGTGTTTGCACGTATATGTGTGTTTGTGTTCTATTACATTCGTACATACTTAAATGTCAATGTGAAAGTTTCTGTATGTATATGTATGTGCGTAGGGGAGGTTTTCAAGACTGTGCAGTTCTGTATTTTTGAGAATGTGCCGCTAAAGTGGGGGGGGGGGGATTTCTTTACGCACCTGGATGTCTCCAAGCATGTGTGAGATTGTCTCTGGGAGGCGGTAAGTTTGCGAGCGTGTGTGTCTGGCATGTATGATTTTGTGTCCGTATGTGTTTGTATGTGCAGTGTTTATGTGAATTACTATGTATATTTATGTGTGTACGTGCGTGTTATATAAGCATTATGCAATGGTACTTTGGTACTCGACCATGATTCGTTCCTGAATTTTGGTTAACAACCGACTTGGTCAAAAACCGGAAACGGAATAATCCATTCGGATTCAGCCTATTTAATCCTATATTCGGCCGTAGTCGGTTTAAACTACTGTTGGAGTTCTGAAATTATGTTCGAATTCAGGGGGCAAATTTTCTAGACATCTCCATTCAAATTGCGATTTGTTCGAGTTCAAAGTCGTTCAAACACCGATGTACCACTTTATGTGTGTAACGCTTCAGATATTTCACCTATTTACTAGGGCTGAGAATTAATCGCGTTAATTATCACCATTAACACGCTAATTTTTATACGATTAATGTTTTTAATCGACGATTAAAAATTAATCGTAATTCCGTTGATTTTAATCAGGGTTCATAAACCATTCATTCAATCAGGAACTGTAATATAATCAATCAATATAGGCTAAAAATAGACTACAGGCACTAGACCCATAAGATAATAACAACCACTAATACTAGCAGCTTAATAAGAAGCTGTTACTTCGTTACTATTCATTCAGTACGAGTACATCATTCAGTGCCAGTAACCAGACAACTGGTTTCCCTCCACAGCTAGTTGTTGAAACAGCACCATTGACTCATGTTCTGCATGCAATGCCGATTTTTCTTTATAACCTTTAAGTTTGTAACTACTTCTAGGTTTAAATAAATGATTTTTGTTTTGAAAACAAAACTCTTCTTAGAATTTTCATTTACATTGGGCAATAGTTCAAACAAAAATTACGATTAAAAGTAAAATTAACACAAGATTACAATTTTTAATTTTTAATCGTTGCCTAGCTTTAGTATTTACACGTGCTGAGGTCTTTTTAACACAAGGTTGATATTTTTAGCATGTTGGCTGATTGTTTGTTTGTACTGGGAGTGCGTGGGTTAGTCGATACATGTCCAAAATGTCGTAATCACTCGACAATTTGCACCGTTCGACAGATTTAATGAAATTCATCAGATATATAGTCCTTTGCGTACATCCCACGGGCTTTATGAAATATTCCTCTATTGGCAAAAGTAATTTATCATCCTTTATATGAAAACAAACACTAATGTTTTCCTCCCTTTTGCTTATTGTAACAGATTGAAGCCTTTGAAGAGAATTCGTATTAAGCAATGTCCTGAGAATAATTGAATGGGCTGAACAATTCGAGAATTTTGGATATGTTTTTTTTTAAGTAGCAATATAGCATTAAAATCGAATACTCTTAAGCAGCGCTTCTTGCACTTATATATGTTAAATGTTTACCTCTCTCATTTAAATCTAGAGTTCAATATAACTAATTTCAGAATAAAATTCCTTTTTAAAATTATAATATCAATAAATAATCAATTATTAATTAATCATTCTTACTTTAATATAATTAGTACAATATACATATTCTGTTGTTCACTGATTTGTACAGTATAAAAATAAAAAAATCCATTGATCTTTTACGAGTACAATAAATGTCTCAAGAGAGGAATATTACCTTCAATATAGCAAAAATCAATAATAAAAGCTCGAATGGAAAAACGACTATGGAAAAGCATGACACAATAGATGAATTAGACCGACAAATTTACTTTTACAATGGGGATAGGTAATCACCTAGAAGTCATACTCCATGAGAGGAGAAACGATCTAATAAGTGAACTTTAATATAAATTAATATCGTAGATAAGTGCAGTTGAAGGCATAATGACAGCCAAGAGGTGCCTTAACTAAGAAATGGATAATCAATAAATTACAATGATATAAGTATGTTCTATATTTATGACCAATAAGTTATTAATTAACTAAGTGTAATTACCTAAGTTTACTCCAATAATTTTACATATATACGTGTCCCTTTTAACTCACGAGCTATAAAAGCTGTTATATGTGGTATTTACTTATGATTTGAGAGGAAAAGAAACACTAGGTATTCCTACACAAAAAAAATTTCATCATACAAGCGTTTGCAACACTTAGCGTTCATCGTCATGTCACATCACCTTACCGAGACAAATGTAACCTTATTGAGATAAATGTAACCTTACTGAGAAGGTTAGAAACACCAATTCTATCATGTTTAAACATGTGTACCTGACATGCTATAGCATGTAATCACTGTATATAAAGTTCGTGAGTTTGTTTGTTTGTTTGTTACCAATTTTCCGTGGAGATAGAGACCTGAAATTATAATATATATTATTTATTACCTGAATAATGTTAAATAAAAGAGAATTATTATTTAATTCCAAAAATTGGTGCCAGGGTAGCCAGTGGGCTTGCGTGCTCGCCGATGACTGTAGTGCAATGTATATTATAAATAAATGTAAAAAAAAATTTTTTAATTTAATATTTGCGTAATATAAATACTGGTACTAAAGTAAAGTATGATACCAGAGTAGCCCAGTGGCTTGCGTGCTCGCCTCTGACAGTAGCACAAATATATTTTAAATAAATGTAACTAACAAAATTTCGAATTTAAAACTTGAATAATATAAACAATGGTAATTAAGTAAAGGCATTAATCCAGGGTAATCAGTGGCTTGTATTTCTATATTGAGCATGCTAATTAAACGACTCACACTATTAAATATAATATTTTTATGTGGAACATACAATCCAAACAAATCAGGAAAAAACGTGCACACGACAGAAATTATACATGTGTTTTGTGATCCTCAGTAAAATAGAAGTACGAATAAATCGAAATATTCCAAAAATTTTTTTTTATTTCTTGATAGATTAACTACTTTAGATAAAGGAAACAATGATAATTTCAAAAAAAAAATCGTCAGGTAATTGTGGGTTGAATCATTAAGAAGAGAGAGAATGGGTTAAATTTAATTTACTGTCAAATAAGCGAAAAGGTTCCCCCACCCTCCTACCCTCCGAGTGAATAATTTGATGCACTTTTGTGGACAAAGTAGGGAAATCAGAGGTTGTGAAAAGTAAAGAGTTAGAGATTGGTACCGGTAGGGGGAGGGGGGGGGGTAATGGTTCGGGATAGCAGAGGGAGGAGGGATTGCTGCCAAGTCATGCTAATGGACAGTGGGGACTCTCTTGTTATTAATTGTACCGGCTTTCTCCCAAGCCTACCCAAAAACCAAATCAACTGCACTTTATTAAATTAACTCTGCCAAGTATAAAGTCCACATTCGTCTTTCTTAACTCTCGACAAATTTAAAGTTTTTTTTTTTGTATTCTGTTCCAAAAGAGGGAAGGGGGGAGTAATTCGTTTCTTACTGATTCGACAAAATACTAATTGATTTGTAAAGAAAATTACTTACAAAGTTTTCTATTTAAACTTAAATTTCCTTGCTTTCAATTATCTATAAAGAATTACTTTAATATTATAATTTAAATTTAACTATAAGTAAAGTAAAATAAAGTAAATCCTGAAAAAAATTAATATCTCAAAATTTGACAGATTTGATAGTGTTATATAAGTACTTAAAGTAGACTCCGTATTCTAGTTGATCAGTTCTTTTGAAGATGGGTGACGCCCGCAAACCGGCTAAGAATTCAGCAGCAGGGTACGAGGTAAGACGGATTACTATATTTAATATTAATTACTTAAACCTTTGGTAATTTTTGATAAAAATTCTGTTTTGCTTTTTTATTAAAAATACTAATTGATTTGTAAGAAAATTACTTACAAAGTTTTCTATAAACTTTTTCTTGCTTACAATTATCTTGGTTTTTTTTTTTTGCTTTACAATAAGTAAACCATGCTACGCGTACAAACATTTGATCTCAAAATTTTGACGGATTTTATACGTTTTAAAGTATCTAAAGTCCATTTTTAACATTTTTACTTTACTATAAATAAAGTATACTAATCATAACAAAAATTTATCTCAATACTTTAACGAATTTACATGTTTTGAGGTTCACAAAAACCTTTTTTGACATTTATACCAAAGATGGCTGTAGTTGGGTGGGTATCCTGCTAAACTAAAAAATCTAGTGTTGAAATTCTTGGGATTATCATGAAACAAAAACAGCTTATTTCAAAAAAAAAAAAACGATGTTTGTCTATTACCAGAAAGATCAGTTTGGCAAGAAATGTAAAAATTTTTGACTGATGATTGATTTTGAAAGCTTTTTGACACCATACATATTACACAGTTTGAAGGATACTAATGAAAGTATATCAAAAAATAGAACATTATAAGGAACGAAGCTGAATATAACTTATGATTGATTCTAGATGTTTGTGGACACGTTACTGGGCACGTTGAACAAAACTCATGAAATTATAACCAGCAAAAGCTCTTATCAGAAAATGAGCTAAATACAGTTTCTTGAAATTATATAGAAGAAAAGGGATATCAGTGTACATTTTAGATTTCATTATTTTAGTTTTTACGTTAAAGGGATAGCAATAAAAGAATAAATTGTTGTAAAAAAATTCTATCTAAATCGAGTATGCTCGATTTAAATTTTTAAAAATTTTGTTAATTTTTTTTTAAGTCTAAAGAAATTTAATAAGCTTTAATACAAAAACATTTGTTGTTTCCATAAAATTTTAATAAATGTACTATAAAAACTAGATAACCTGCTCTTCTTGTTGGATCGCCTTGCAGTAATTTCAAATTTTTTTCTGAAAACCTAGTCAAACAGGGTAGTTATTTAACAGTTTAATAAAAGAAATTAACGATGTATTAATAATTTAATATGATAGACAAATAATAAAATGTTAAAGCTATAAGTGAAACACAAATAAACCATATATTTTGTGATTTGTCCAGCGTTTGGCTGGTGTTGTGTACATGTTGCACAGTTTGAGAAATCTAAATGTCATAGATATAGTTCCTGGTGTGTTTAAAAAGATCTTTTTAGGGTAAAAAACTAATAAAATGGTCTCCACATTTAAAAATTTAATGGTACAAACAACGCGTTTCGAACACGTAGTGTTCTTCCTCAGACATTAACTAAAAAATACAATGACACCAGAGAGTTATCTATAGTACAAAGTAAATATAGTACAAAATAAAAATAAAATAAAATAAGGAAGAGAGTACGAACCTAAGGGTGAGTGTCTGTGGTGCAACTAACTGGGAATAAGATGGACGTGGGTGAGGGTAAGGGGTATATCTGTTTCATATTAGAAGGCAGGTACATTTCATTGTTATTTTTTTTCCTAAAAGTTAGGCTGAGCCTTTACATTTGCTCTAAGACTAAATGTAGGAAACATATTGAAAATACAATACAGAGAATTATAACGAAATACAAACAAATATAGCAATAAGGATAAAATTCCTGAGGAAGAACACTACGTGTTCGAAACGCGTTGTTTATACAAATAAATTTTTATATGTGGAGACCATTTCATTAGCTTTTTACCCTAAAATGAATAAATACCACATAACAACTGATTGCACTACGTTAGAAAGAAAAGATCCTTGTTTTTAGGTAACATTAAAGTATAAGAAATTTACAATCAAAACGACTACAAATTTGAATCCACTTCTCCGATGATTCAAGAAAATTTAGAATATATTGAGTATTGTCATAATGAAAATTTTGATGAGCCTACAATGTTTGAAGCCCATGTTATCAAAGTAGTTGATATTGAAATATTAATTTCACATTTGACAACAATTAAGTTTCATTTGTAGTAACATGAAATTTTTTTTTTGTAATAAAAACGTAAGTAATAGTAAGAGTAATAAAATATTACTGAGACCTATCTGGACTTATGGACTTGAACTATGGGGTTGTGCAAAGCATTTAACAGTCATAAAATACAGTCATTGCAATCTAAAATCCTTAGCACTGATGCTCTTTATTATGTCACAAATCACACTCTTCATAGAGACCTAAAAATCCTATTTATACAAAATTTAGCCTCTGATCGTTATAAGACCTTTCACATCAAAGTTTCTTCTCACCTAAAACCACTTATAGAAAACCTTGCTTTTTCCTCACCTTCCCAGAATTCCCCAAGACGACTCAAGAGAAGATGACCGAGGGATCTACTGCTATGATAATCTACTACAACCAAGAAACGAAGTGCAAAGTTGAACCAGTAGGATTTATTCTTAATTCATGTATATCAAAGCTATTTGTATTACTCTAAGACAATATGCGTAGTTGTATATTTCTAAATAAATACGAGTATGTTAAAAAAAAAATAAGATTTTTGAAATTTAAATATCTTCAAAGGAAGACACATTTGTCACATTCCTCAAAACACAAATGTTTAAGCAATGTATTTATATATCTGTTTAATATAGTTGATTGTCGATATATATACATTAAATAAAGATTAAAATAAGTAAAATATTGTGTTACCGCAAAAGTAGTGCATCAGGAAAATTTGATAGTCATTACCAACTTGAACGGGACATGTTGACGTATGTATGAAGGATAAGTCAGAAGTTTTAGAATCTCAGCATCATACACTCTCAAATGAATACACAGATCTTGAACAGTTAGAAGATGTGCACACCGAAGAAGAAACTACAAAAGGATAACTATGAAAGTATGTTGTATTGTACTGTGGACAGAATTGTTGTGCGGACTTTATGAACCGGGCAGTGATTCCTTTTCAAGTGCGAATTAAAACAAAGCATCGCTTCCATTCTACTATGTTCTGCAATTCTATTCAAAGAAATAAAAAATCTTTAAGCCTTTTTTTTAACAAAATAAAAAGATTTGATATTTTCGTATAACACCTCATTTTTATGATTTTCATATTCTTAAAACATATTAAAAAATTAAACCTATATGTGTATATATTACGTTGCCAACGTCTAAACAACAGTAAGAAAATCAGAAATATGGCTAAGATTTTTTAACCAAAAGAAGTGGTCTTCACATAGCCTCACTCAAGCAGTATGAGTGTGACTCATACATTCCTACTGTATATTAAACAAATTTATATTTTCAATAAAGTAACTGAAAAACATGTGGCATCATACACAATGTTTTTTTGTATATATTATTTAAATACACATTTACCTCTTATGAACTCTTGAGTATGTCAATTATTATAACGAAGATGTTTATTTGTAAATCAGTTAGTAAATTATTTACAGAAAGTTCTTGTATTTTTAACAAAACATATTAAATTTAGATTTATATTATTAATTTCATCCAAAATTCTATTATACTATGTATTATTATTATTTGAGGGTGACTATATCACTGCGTCTTAAAAAAAAACTATTGCACTTCTCCTCTTCTGTACTAAAGTACCCCAGCAGTTATTTTCAGCATTTTTGCTGGTTCCAGCGGTAAACGTTTTTCTATGGTTTTTGTTGAGTGTACCGAAGCACCTACCTCTGTGCAGCAAAGTTGCCTTACAGTCAGTCAGTCAGCAGATGCAACAGTGTTTCTTCCTCTTCTTTGCAGAATCTGCATAAGCCATCACTGATAATGTCCATTCAGGCTCCCTATGTTTCAGAAGAAAGTAACTTCTGGAACTAGTGGTTGGCTCCCACTAGTTAGCGCTTTTGGACCTTCTGCGCGTCCTACGGATGGTCTCCGGACTTCCTTCTTCTTAGTATCATACAGGGGAAAATCCCTGTATCTCTATCGGTGGTATTTTGTCCGCTCCGGCAGAGCATCGTATACCTGAGTAAAGCTATTTAGTCAAGGGGTTCCCTTGACATTTAGGTTGGTACCCTTGAGGCTCCGTTCATAATACAGTAACTCCTGCATCATCCATCCTTCGGCACGGATCGCATAACACCTTAGATTGGGGCTGAGATAAAAGGAGGGGATTTGGGGATTAGGAAGGATTTGAAACGAAGGTGGTCAGGCCCAGCCCTGATCACCTTCTCCTCCTCTTTCGTTTGTCCCTGCATATAGCAGGTTAACAGGGTAGCCTCGTGAAGACCGAAAGCCGGAGTTGACTGTTAGAGGCTATTAGAGGCACTTAATCACTCCATTACCACCCCGTATTATACTATAGTCAGTAGTTTAGCAAATTTTTATTCTTAAATTGTTAAATTCATCCTCTACAACGGGGGAGGACGAGGAGGAGGATGGTACTTCACACCCCTCGTCACTGAAACATACACAATAGTAACTTAATCAGCGTTCTCATCTACCCCAACATGTCATTATCAACCTTTTATCACAAGGAAAAGAAAACAAAGAAGCTGTATGGTGGATGTGAATAGGATGTTCACATTAAATCAAAACTATACAGAACCTAAGGAAATTCTTTGAAAAGGTCTCTTAACTATAAATGCTATTGGTATCAGCTTCAGTTCATTAAAGACTATGGAACTATGAATTAGATGAAACTACAGCGATGGTGATGTATGATTAAAAAGAATGATGTGGCATTTGGCTTAAAGCTAATATTAACCTGAACAACATCTCAAAAACTATTCCAAGAACACTTTAAATACACCTTTTTTATGATGTAAATTAAAAACGATTTAATGTAAATTCAAAAGAATGAATTGCCAAGGATTAAAATATTATCTGATATTAAAGTGAAAAAAACATATTATAAAGTGTTCAACAAGAATACATATACACTGACGGGTGAGTCTGAAAATTTAAATAAACGGCTAAACTGAAATATACGCTTTTAAATTTTTTTTCTTAACATTTAAAAAGATTATATGACATCGCAGAAAAATATGTTTAATTAATATTACAGAGGAGAACATTTTTAATTGACTACATATTTTCAGCTTTCGTTTAAAGCCATTTATTTTGAAATATATTTTTATCTGAATAATATGCTATATACCTTTTAATACTTTTTGAGCCTTACAGATTTATAAATAAACAAGATCTTCCTTATAGTTCTCGTCATCACGTCATTAATGATAACTGCTACGTTTATTATTAGGTTACAAATAGAACTGTTACTTAATGTTATCAAAAATAGTGAAGATTTTTGTAAAAAAAAAAGTTTTATGTATGACATCATAATGTAACGTACACTTGTAATAAAAGGTACATTTAAAAGTAGTCTGGTTGATGCACACGACCACTGGGCTCTCTGGCCTCCATTGGTTCATTTAATACCAATTCATTCGACAATCAGTTTAGTAAATGGTTTATATAAATGTAGCTGCGTGTAAGCGTATTATCACACTCTGTTGTGAAGCAAACTCATTAACAATCAATTAAATTATTCCATTTATTTTAATGAAAGTATTTCGACTTGTTAATTACAACGAAAATGTAATCATTGTTACAACACAATCTGACAAGCCACGGCAGATGGAACTAACGGTTGTTATTTTAATTGTAATATTCTCCTTCCAATACTCTGAATTACGGAAATTTTTTTATTCAAAAAGAATATACTAATTTCATTTAATATAATATTTAAAGTTTCTACAATTGCCTGAATAGCGGGTTGAAATTTATATCTGTTTCGACAGAGAAAGCGATTGAAATCTTCTTTTATCAGTCAATATTACCACAACTATAAAGAAACAAAGCATTTACGCTAGCACAATCTTTGAGTTGTCAAAGTGTTTGATATGACAAAATGGATTGTGGGGTGTTTAAAATATTTTTGATCAACACTCAACACGCTGTGTCTTCTTTGACCACGGACATACATCATTCATCACTTATCATAATAAATTTATATTATAATATAAAATATATTTATATTACCTATCAGTACAATGAGTATGAATAAGTATTTTGGTATTTAGATTTGAAGCAAACAAGGATAATCAAAAATAGAATCAAGGGACCTTGATTCTATAAATCTGTAGAAAGTGAAATTTTTTGTTAAGAAATATTTTGAGAAGTTAAAATACTCTATTTGAATTGGTCCAAGAATAATTTTATATATGGCTATATATTTTGGGTTTATATAAGAAGAAATATCGGTTTTTATGAGGATATAAGAAGAGTGTATGGAGAAGATGCCTATAAAAAAGGTTTTAAAATAAAACCGAAACGTCGGCAATGAGACTTTGATTTTTGAAGCTATAAAATTTGACGGAATCCCGATTAAATAACAACCTATATATATATATATATATATATATATATATTCATTGTATCTAAATTTATAAAAGTAAACATAAATCGGGGTTCCTGGTCAGTATTCTAGTTTCAAAAAAATCAACTCTGGAATGCCAAACGTTTCAGTTTTATTTTAAAACCTTTATCATTGGCCTACAATACAAAAACAATATACAAAATCATTCTTACATATAAACAATATATTGTTACAATAATATTACTAGTAGAAGTAATGGAACTTACCGAAGTAAGAGATTCGTTCTTTATATAAGCATACAACCTGTCAGAAATTACTTCAAAATCATTTGATCAACAAAAATTGTTTCAAAAACATTAAAACATTATAAAATACTCTAATATTGCGTTGCCTTAAAAATTAGTTCAATATACCCCAGTAAATGTTTGCAATATCATTTCCATAGTTCAATGAAGTCTGATTTGATAGGATCATGTCAATCTTTTGATAGAATAAAAGTAAATATAAATCGTTTTTTTTTTGGTCTTTTCTTTTAAATAAAATGAACAAGAAGTTCATTTCATTTAGTTAATTCTTTATTCTTTCCTAGAGCCTCGTCACATCCTGTGTTTTCTTCACATAGTTGTCATACACTCTAAGTATGTAGTTGTTCTTTTTTGACACCGAAAAACCCGATTAACATTTACTTTTATTCTATTAGTACATCATTTCTCATTCTAGCTTTAACTTCTAATTTTTAATTTATGATTTTATCTTTTCGTCTTTCCTCTCTTTCTTTTTCTCTCCTCCTTCACTTAAATACGACTTTCATATTTGATGTGTTCAGAGCCTAAACTGGTTCACGACGGTAACAGTGGCTGGCCTATGTGTCACTTTGTATAAAAAAAGTTATTATAAAGCGGTGAAGGACTTATGTGCGTGTCTGAAAACACAAAGTACTAAGATTTATAAGTCCACACTTTAATAGTTTCAAACATTTTCTACTTTTTAAAACTAAAAACACTTTTTTTTTAATCAAAATTTAACGTTTTTTTTACATTTTTAAAGTTTAATAAATCTACCTGGCTGGAGTCTGTGAAAAAATATCTTCAAAGTTAACTAATTTAGTTAAACTAATTAGTTTACATTAACTAATGCAATTACATTGAGCTGAGTTACACCTTTTATGGCGTCTCTACTGCGTCATATTGCAACTAAATAATTTTAACTTATTTTTTTTTATAGTACTAATTATAGTTATCCTATATGCAAAACTTGAGTTGTCTAGTGTTACTACCTTAGTGAGATAAAAAATTTCTGTATATACAAAACGTGGCATAATACCCCTTTTTGTTGGAAGAATTTGTGGTCCACAAATCCATAGTGGTCGAAAACACTATGCAATGCATTCTTGCATAAGGAAATGTTTTTAGTTCAATTTCATTATTATCTATCAAACGGTGTGACAAGTTACGATCTTCACGATCTTACAAACTCAATCATAATCAAAAGTTATGTTTATATCTAGAAATGTTTTTTCCTGTTATTTGTGAATCTAATATTTTCCAGTTATTGGAAATCTCATTATAAAAACTAACTAAAAAATTGCAACTTTTATAGTATAATGTACACTTCATCTAACAAATGGTGTAATCTGTTCTGTCTACCAACCCACCCACCCAATCTTATACACATATATCAACGTCCGAACCACAATAAGAAATAAGACTAAGATCTTTCAACCGTAACAAGCGGTTTTCGTCAGAGTCTGACAAAGACCGTTTGTTACGGCTGAAAGATCTCAGTCTTTTTTTCTCATTTCTTATTGTGGTTCGGACATTGATTTATATTTCAAGTGTTTATTGTGAATCTTGTTATATACACACGCGCGCGCGCTCAGGCACACACTAACCCACGCACATGCACACACGCGCAAACACACACACACACACACACAAACACACACACGTGCACACAGACATGTTAAAAAAAAACTTAAAAATTTGACTCAGAGACCATCGAAACGTGTAAATCCATCACATTTTCTTTAGCGAATTCTTCCTGATACCATAACTAAGCTATAGTAAAGTAAAAATCACATTGAGGTTTTATCTTTAAATTTTTACCACATTAAACATTTTTCTTTAAAATAATCTGCAATGGGTTACACTTTATATAAGTAAAGTTTTACTTTAACATTAATGTTTCATAACTTTACTATAAGTAAATATATTATTAACCAGTAGACAATTATTTTTGATTTATTTTGACGTTGCTACCATGCATGCGTACCATCAAACTGAAACTCTATGGTTAAATTATTCACAAACTACTTAGTGATCATCAAATCATTTTGTTTTTAAATATAGCAGAGTGATTTTCAATATCCCTTAATGAATCAAAAACATAAACATGGAACTCACGAGCTATGCAAGGAGTATTGCGTAGTATTCACTCATGATTAGGAGGAAAGGAAACACTAAGTCTTCCACATACAAACGCGTTTAATCAAACAACGACTTTGCAGCATTTAGTGTTCAATGTGTATAAACAAAAGAATGTTTGTACATATTTCTGTTTGAGTTGTAAATGTAACTTGATGATGAATACTAAGTGTTTGAAACATATTGTGTGATTAAATACTTTGTTTCTGGAAGACTTAGTGTTTCTTTTCCTCTCTAACCATAAACATGGAAGATAGACAAAACTCGATGGACGTACTGCCTTAAAGATTTTGTTTTTCAACGCCTACAGTTATATGGCTTTCACTTTTTAGTGCTGTTTTAGAGGTAGAAATTTTGGCTCATTTACTATTTGGCACCCATTTTAGTAATGGTAGGAGCCATATTACTTGTTGATTATAGATTGGGAGTCCTAGATTTTGCACAACTCAAATTTATTTAGAGTTGGAATCTTTGACTAGTATTTGACATCGTACAGGCTCGGGACCGACGGCTTAACGTTTCCGAGGGACAACGTCTTCAGGTTTTTTCATCTCCGAGAGGGCCATAGAAGGTATTGAAACTTAAAGCTACCTATCTTGAGGCAAGCACGTTGCCACTGGGCTAATCTGGCCCTCTTACAGCGTAAAGGACAAAATAAACTAGAACTGAATATAAGAGAAATACTTGAAATCCTTAATGATAACATATGAGTATTTCACAAGACCGTCATGAAGAGAAACAAATATGGCCTATTTAAACGATGGAGACATTCAATTCAATACAGAAACAAATGACTGGGGACTGAGAATGAACGTATGGATTGAAAAAACACTTAAAATCAAATCAAAATAAAATAGTAATTAAAGATAAGACAATTAAATATTTTTTATAAATAATTTAGTGTCAATTTGATTAACTCGAATAAGAAGTCAGAAATGGAACAATCAAGAGAAGATGGATGGTTGTCCTTTTACAATCACAATGTACTCTCGAGTATGGACTTGACCGTCTGTGTAGATAATGTTACGTGAGAGGTGAGCCGGTCACTTTTTATGATAATGTTACTAATTGACTCTGTGTTACTGGCAATGTATTGAAAAGCAGATTGGCCAATAGTGATTGAGTGATCTGAGAGGTTTGCATCAAGAGTAGCAGAATATATTACAACAAATAGTTCTAGTCATCAATGCTAAAACAATGTGCGTGAGTTCTACTGAAAAAAAAGAGTTAAAAAACAAGATGAAAAAATACTTTGTTAAAAACAGTTGAAGAAAACAAGGTAATATTGTTAGTAAAACTTTGAAACATTGTGCTGACTTAATTTCCTTTAAGTTCTCTTAATTATCTCTTTAAAACTTTTCTTGCAAAATTGAGATTTTGAAATACAAACAAAACATAATGTAAAAGATGGTAAAGTCAAACATTTCTAGCGTTTCTTCGTGATTAAACATTACTCATCTCAGCTTCATAAACGAAGCAAAGATAAAATTAATTAATGTAAATATTGTGCTGTTGAAAGACAAATATTATTTCTTCTCTAAAACAAAATTGCAGTATTTCTAAATCAAAAGAATAGGTTTTCTTGTAAAGTTATTAGAAGGGAAAATTGTTAGCTTGCAAAGAATGAAGATTTCTAAAAGAACATTGAAGGGATTCGAGGTTTCTTAGCTTCCCGATCACATCAAATATAACTGCTATATGACTTGCCAAGAAAAGTAAGAGTATACAAGAAAAAGGATGCAAGATCAACAAAATACATTTTCTCCACATGACGCCGAGGAAGAAGATACACTACTTTTATAACAAATGACCTTGAAATCAGCAATAGAACTACTATGACAAGGAGACTTGAAATAAGCAATATTATTTCCATGACAAAAGGTCTTGAAATTAGCAATTCTACATCCATGACAATGACTCTTGAAATGATCAATACTACATCCATGACAATGGGCCTTGAAATGAGCAATATTATAGATATTTTGAAGAACTTTGAAATAGAAAACTTCATCCACGACAAAGTTCCTTGAAATTGGAAATACTACATCCATGACAAAAGGCCTTGAAATTGGAAATACTACATCATGACAAAGGTCCTTGAAATTGGAAATACTACATCCATGACAAAGGACCTTGAAATGAGCAATACTACATCCATGACAATGAGTCTTGAAATGAGGTCTTACTATATCCATGACAATGGTCCATGAAATTGAAATTACTATATCCATAACAAGGGTCCTCGAAATTGAAAATACTACATCCATTACAAAGGAACTTGAAATATACATTTACTACATCCATGACAAAATGACCTTGAAATGAGCAATACTACATCCATGACAATTAGTCTTGAAATGAGCAATACTATATCCATGACAATGGTCCATGAAATTGAAATTACTACATCCATAACAAGGGTCCTTCAAATTGGAAATACTACATCCATGACAAAGGACCTTGAAATGAGCAATATTACATCCATGACAATGAGTCTTGAAATGAGCAATACTATATCCATGACAATGGTCCATGAAATTGAAATTACTATATCCATAACAAGGGTCCTTGAAATTGAAAATACTACATCCATGACAAAGGAACTTGAAATGTACAATACTACATCCATGACAAAGGTCCTTGAAATGAGCAATACTCCGTTCATGGCAAATGAATTCCAGTTAAGGAAAACTATACACATGACAAATACACTTGAAATAAAAATACTGCATCTATAACAAAGTGCCTTCAAATAACCAATATTACAACTATGACAAATGGCCATGAAATAAATAATACTACATTTATTACAAAAGGTCTTGAAATATGTAATACTACATTCATTACAAAGCACTTGAAAATAGGAAATATTACATCAATGATAGATAAATAAAAAGTTCTTCGAGGTTCATATATAGTTTAGTAGAATCATGATTTTCTCTAAAAGTGAAGATTGGAGATTTCCATCTTTATATGATGCTAGGTTTTTCATGTTGCCACGTGGGAAGTGTGCACAGAGTCTTAAAGGGGAGGTATAGAATTTTGTCTCTAGCCTACACGATATCAGGTATATATTCCTACCTGACTCCTTACCTCTTAATTTCCTCATTACTTTTAAGTAAGGAGAAAATATATAACCCTAAAGTTAAATAAACTTGGTCATGGATGCCAAATAATAAATTAGCCACATTTTTTGCCTCTCTAGAACAATACTGAAGCTATAAAGTATATCTGTATATATAAAGTTCGTGAGTTTCTTTGCTTGTTTGTTCACTTAGTTTCCTTGAAGATAGAGACCTGAAATCATTATAATCTTTACTTTTGTTGTGATTGGCTTTGTTGTAGTTGTATTACATAATAACAAATCGTATTAGAGGGTCAGAATAGCCCAGTGGCTTGCATACTCGCCTCGACTTTCTCCAATATTATTTAATAATATTTCTCATTAGGGGGTAAGGTTAGTCTATAATATATAATAAACTACTACATTAGTGATTAAAAATGAATAAGTTTAGAAACAAACTTGAACACAACTGTCAGATAAAATACGAATATTCTAAGGTAATATTATAAAGACACATTCCTTTTATTAATTTATTTTATGTTAGGTAAATAAATTGAATATTTTAATTTACAATTTTTGTTTCTTTTAAATATATTTGATTGTGTATGTAACTTAAATTGATGTTTTATTTATTTATGTCATAGAATATTTTTTTTTACTTTTAAAAGATTTTTATTTTGCTAAATATACTTACTGTGTATATGAATTGTTAATATACAGGTCTTACTTACTGTGTATATATCTTGAATCATGTTAAGAATACTATATCAAAAGCATGGGCCATATAAGAATCGGTTTCCGTGCCTTAATAACAAGAAACAACAATTAAAATTATCCTGTCAATCATGTTCAGTGTATTTACTTCAATAACTATTGCTATAATTTCTGAGTAACACAAAGGATTACGGGTAGTCTATATTCTATAAAAACAAACATTAAACACATGTATACAAACAATCATCATTATATCATTATAACATATCCTTTGACATTTAAATCAAAACCTGGAGTGAAATGATAATTTTTAGATAGAAGCGTGGAAGGCTGTAATATTTCAAGGGGTTTTATCTTTGGCAGGCGCATTTATCGTAATCTCCTTAAGGGATGTATTTAGGGGTGGCTGGCTCGCCTAGCCAGGGGTTGTTCCGCAGGTAAATAGCCTTCGCCCGTCCTCTGTCAACACGCCTGGGTCTCTTGTTTGCAAACACAACTCGTCCACTCATCTCTCCTCTACTCCTCACAATTCCAATATTCTTCCAATCAACCCAAACCAATTGAAAAGTTCACTTAACAGTTTTTAGTCAACTTACATGAATAATTAGTAACTATATATTTCATTATTTTAAAATAAATTTAAATAGTATATACTACATACAAGATTTTACAGAAACACGTGAAATAACCATCAATGATCAAACCACAACATGAAATGGAAAAAAAAGACTAAGATCTTTCAACCGTAACAAGCGGTCTTCATCAGAGTTGTAACAAGGCCGCTTCTTACGGTTGAAAGATCTTACTCTTTTTTTTTTCATTTCATATTGTGGTTTGATTATTGACAGTATATACTATAATGAAAGTGTTTACTATACTATAAATAAGTAGTAAATACTATAAATTTATAAAAAGAATTTTAAAAATTTGTTTAATCGTTCTGGCAATGCCTCAAGATATGGTAATTTCAAAAAAGAAGCTGTTTTTCTGTGTAGTTTGATATCATTTGTTGCTGTAAATATAGAATTCTTGGATGTTTATTTTCAATCAGAAATAAAATGGTCTAATATAGTATTTGCAGTTAGTGTATTGTGTTTTTATCATTCTCTCTCTCTCTCTCTCTCTCTCTCTCTCTCTCTCTCTCTCTCTCTCTCTCTCTCTTTCTCTTTCTCTCTCATTCTCTCTCTCTCTCTCCCCGTCCAATAATAAACCAAACAACTGGCTACATGAACAATTTTTTAAACTCCATTTCATCGGTTGAAGATTTCGGTTTAGAAATAGATATTTCTAAACATCATCCCACTTTAATCCAGGAATTAAGTTGATTCCTTATTATTTCTGATGACAGATAACCTATAGTTCAATAACAAGATTTCGTAATAAACAGGTGAAATAGAAATCAACGTCCAAACCACGTGCCAAGTGAGTCGCTTCGAAAACAGATATACAACGTCCAAACCACAGTAAGAAATCAGAATTTGGAATTATAATATCTCTATTGGATTTGCATTTTATCATAAATGTCCCATGAAAAAAAGTCAACTTTTTTTAATTATTAAAATATGACGACAACATTTAAATGTAAAATTTGAATATAAAAATTTCACAATAAACACGTTAATTAAAAATCAACGTCCAACCACAATAAGAAATCAGAAAAAAAGACTAAGATCTTTCAGCCATAACAAGCAGTATTCGTCGGAGTCAAATCTTACTTGAAATCTGACTCTTACGATAACCACTTACTACGGTTGAAAAATCTTAGTCTTTTTTCTGATTCTTACAGTAAAGTTTCTTTTTTTTGTTTATCAAAATAAGTTTAAATACGTCTTCTACGTACAAAAAAAATATCGATTAAGTATTCTCATTTATATAATTCATTGTTGTTGATCAAAGTGTAATGTCATTTGTTTGAAAAGAAATGATTCTTCTAGATTCAGAGAAGTTAAGAAGTAGTGAAATAAATTTTATCAAGAGTTAATGTGGCAATCAAGAATAGTAGGTTTCCATTCCCTGTTTTGATTCGATATGAACGTTGTGCTAACGTCGGAGTACGAGACGAAGCCTATGGGTCACTAGCTATGAGATAACATTGTTAACTTTCAAAACAAACTTTATCCTAATCTTAGTTCAAACAATTTAATTCTCAAATGCCAGTAAAGATAAACAGTTTTATTTGCCCAATGGTCTGGGTTGTTAAAAAACAGAACGTAAGTCTCTGCCTTACCTCAGTCTCTATGCAATAAGCCTTGCTATGTCTTATTTGACTGCGGCATGGTAAACAATCCATAACACTTGTACTATATCTACCATGCAAACAGAGACTGCCCACCTCGTCGTAGATATGGATAACAGGATAATGATAGTTTATCTATTTGGCTTAGTCAACATATAGATAGACTAGCAGACGTACTCGTCTTTGACCGCTATTTTAAAAAATTTCAGAGATGATACATGGTATTCAAAAATATATTTAAAATTAGAGTAGAAGATATCATTATTATTACAGTCCATAACTGTGGTTTCTTTTAAGTTTTGCAGCTTTAGATACTGAGCTCAAATTCGAGTTGATTCTACACATAATTCTTATTTAGTACTCCGGTAGATATGCTTACTTTTTTAAAGTAAGCAAATTATGATGTAACGCAACCTAGAAATTATATATTTCATTATTTGTAAATAATTTAAATAGTATATACTTTAATGAAAGTTTATACTATACTATAAATAGTAAGCACTATAAATTTATTAAAAGACTTTCAAAAACTTTTTTAATTGTTCTGACAAATCTTCAACATATGGAAATTTCAGAAAAGAACTTGTTTTTCTATATAGTTTCATATCGTTTGTTGCTGTAAATATAGAATTCTTGGGTGTTTATTTTCAGTCAGAAATAAAATAATTTGAAATAATATATAATTTCATATAATGATGTTCTATGAGAGGGCGATAGATTATCAATTATTGACAAACCGACTTAATCCTGTCTCTCTAATTAATTTGAAATTATTGTGGAAATTCTTGTTACTAGGGATAACACTGAGATCGGAACTTTGGACATTGAGACTAGGATTCTTTTCTTTGATATAAAGAGCCTCTAAAATGGCTAATCGACTAATGTCACTATTGTAATATTGAGGTTCCTTCTATTAACATTTCCCTTTACATTACAACCGTTCTTTAGATTATTCAAATTTTAAATTAAAAAATTTGTTTTGTCACATTTATTTTTAATACATTTGTTCTACTGTTATCGGCTACTCCGGATCCATGACTTTCTGGATAAGCTCCAATCCATTACTCGGATAAGCTCCAATTCTGGGAATATAGTGATAATTTCCTTTCATTTAACATTATTCAAGTAATAAATAATATATATTTAATTTCAGATCTCTATCTCCACTGAAAATGGGTGAACAATCAAACAAACAAACTCACGAACTTTATATATATCAAAACTAAAGTTTATCGGGACTCAGTCAGTTCTTCAGATTCGAATTAAACTCTCATTACCAACGTTTTGGTCTTTATTTAAAACCTTTTTCATAGGCAGAAATATAAATTTTGAAATAGAAAAACTAAGTATTACATTACAAATTATTTTACAAAAAAAAATAGTACGTGGATTTTACAACAACTGTAGTCTGAATGAACACGTGACACTGAACTTCACGTGTTCAGTGTGACTAGAGTGTGACGTGTTAGTTTGTGACTAGAGTTCAGTGTCACGTGTTCATTCAGACTACAGTTGTTGTTAAAACCCACATACTATTTTTCTTTGTAAAATAATTTGTAATGTAATACTTAGTTTTTCTGTTTCAAAATTTATACTTCTCCCTATGAAAAAGGTTTTAAATAAAGACCGAAACGTTGACAATGACAGTTTAATTTGAACCTGAAGAACTGACCGACTCTCGATAAACCTTAGTTTTGTTTGTATATATATATATATATATATATATATATATATATATGTGTGTGTGTGTGTGTGTGTGTGTGTGTTGTGAGTGTGTTTGTATATATTTATATATATATTTATTATACACAGTATTTGGTAAGTTTTTTTGAGGGCTAGGTTTTGGAAATGAACTTCTGCTTCTTATGACAACGTTCCGATTTATTTATATATCATCATCACAGCTACAAAATATTATAAGGCTATAATATTTTCAAACAACTATGCTAAAAATAAAAACATAGAAATACTTGTTTACATCACCAAATGAGTACATAATTTATATTAATATATAAATCAACTGTTTATGATTACCCTGGAGTGAATATGCATAATATTTCTATCTTCGTCACTGTTTGTAGCAGTCTTAACATTTTTCTAAAATTTGAGTTTGAAACTGTGTTTCTTTACTTTTGTGTTATTGTCCTTCGATTTTGATCTTCTATGTATTAAAAGATTGAGGTATGATTAATCTGAATGTTAATGATTCGATAATTAAATGAACACGTAAACATACCATCAATTTAAATTATATATATAGTAACTACAACTGTTAAGGGCCGAGTTAGCTCAGTGGATAACGTACTAGTCTCTGGGCTAGTAGTCCGGGGTTCGATCCCCACCTGGCCCCCGATTTGTTCACGCGGGAGGTGAATAAACTTGAGTATGTCGTCCGTTGGAGAGGACGATAAGCCGTCGGTCTCGAGCCTGTACGATGGCAGGTACTCCTACTCGAAATGCACTTGAGTTAGGTAAAATTTAGGACTCCCAAAGTAGAATCTGTAGAATTACCGATCAAACAAAAAGCCGGTAAACGGCTGACGTTATCACCCGCTAGGGGATCGGTTTAAACAATAAAAAACATGTGTATGCCCGCATCTGTGTAGATGGATGTGAGGGTGTGTGAGGAGCGTTAGGAGATAATACAGTTTGGTGGAGACGTGGGGAGTGTGATGGGTGGCGAAGGAAGAGACTGCAATCACGAGGTCAGGCCACCCTGATAAGTCGACTGGCACAATAGTCACCCTTCTCTAGAGAGCCCCAAGAGGTGTGGGTGTGCCGGGAGGAGGGTGAAAAAACCGTTTACCACTCAGCGACACTACTGGCGAGAGGGGTGGGCTTTCTCAACCCTAGATAACACTCCCCCATCCACCCACCCAGCCTGTCAACCAACACTTGCCGCACAAAAAATATCCCCATCCTTCAGTCATCTTATCCATCATCGCGTTGTTGCTTCAAGCGTCGACCGAATAAATCAGTTTACTTTGTCACAACAAACTTCAACCAAGAGCGAAGGAAGCTTTCAAGCAGTGGTAAACACCAGCTTAAATTACTGAAACGCATTCTGCTGATGTTGTGAATTTTGATAGCAGTGATTTGCAATCGTGCGTCTCGACTATTGGTGGTAGGAACCAGTGGCGTAGCAAGGAGTCTGGGAGGGGGGCAGCACGCGCCAGGGGTGGTACTTTGAGGATGTAAAAATAGAAAAAAATCATAAAAAGTCAACAAAAACCTGAAATTTTACACCAAAATGAATTTATAAGGTCCTAATTGTTTTTATATTTTAATAACGTGTCTAATACTGTTTTGAAACGGATTTTTCAACTGTAATAGTTGCAAATTGAATATAAACGTATTTTAATTTTTTTAAAACTACCTTTTTAAAGTAACTGAAAGTTTGTTGTATTAGTTTGCATACCCAGTTACTTCAATTTAACAATTTTTTTATGGTTGGAATTATAGGATTTTGCGATTTTGTTTTGAAAAGTCTTTGGTTTCCTTTGATGATGACGATATGATATATGGTGATGTTAATGACATATCATACGAGTTAGTGTATTAAGATGAAAGTCTGCGACTAATAACAGCAGTCTAAAATTGGATTCTTAATTGAAATTCCATTAAGTATTTTTTAATATTTTGAAGTTTAACAGGAAATTTTCGGAGGGAAAACTTTCTGCCTGGACCAATTAATCATATTTTATCATTTTATGTCATTTTCATGTATACAAGTAATAAATAGGTGAGGAGTCGGAGTCAGAGTTGGAGTCGGCTGATTTCTTCCGACTCCGACTCCTCAAAGTATAAAATATGCCCGACTCCGACTCCACGACTACGACTCCGACTCCACAGCCCTGTTAGTCACACCACACATCAACATTCCACTATATTGAGAGTTCTAAATTTTGTCTGACTGAGGAGTATTTAGAGTTAGGGACGTTTAACGAGTACGTGACATCGCACAGGCTCGGGACCGACGGTTTGACGGCCTCGCCAATGGACTACCTGCTCAGATTTATTCACCTCCAACATGCAAAAAAAAGGGTCAGAGTGAGTATTGAACCCGAGTTGTAGGTAACTACGCGCGCCAGAGGGACGAGTCGTTCAGTATGGTCCCCCCCAAAACTGCATATCAATATTATTTTAAAATATTAATCAAATATAAAAAATTTTGCATTTAAATTTAAAAAAAAAAGTGTTTAAGGAATTCAATTATTTTACTGTTTTTGAAAAATATACATTACAATTGAATTATCGAATATTGGTTGAAATGTTGTTATCTCTATAGAAATATATTAAAATTTTAAGGTTATTCTGCCTTTTGGTCTATTTGTTTCTAAAACCCACAATTATGGTCGCATAATTTTTTTTTGCTAACCAAAAACCTGTACCTAAACCAACTTGTTTTTTATAACACAGAATCATGGCTAAACACATTTTTGTGTCTAGAACTCAGAACTCCGGCTTTAAACACATTTCTTTCTAAAATCATAATTTTCGCTCTCAACTCACTTGTTCCTAAAACTCAGAAATTTGGTTATAACAATTTTGTTACCTAAAACCCAGAATTCCGTCTATAAACACAATTAATTCTAAAAACTCATAATTCTGGCTATAAAGACGTTTATTTTTAAAATCCAGAATTTCGGTCCTGATCCCAAAACTCGGCATTTCGGGTAGAAACATTTTGTTTCTAATATACAAAATTCCGGTTATACAGAATTTCTTTTTAATACCTAGAAGTCCAGCTATAAACACATTTGTTTGCAAAACCCTGAATACCAGCTCTCACCCCAATAGTTTCTGAAACACAGAATTCCGGGTCTTTACTCATTATAGGAGCACTAAATTTTGAGCATGAATGTCATATTTAATTGAAGTATGTTTTAATGAATTAAATCTAAATCCTTTGTGAGAATGTCCCTAGGTGCATTTGAAATCAACAAATCGGTAATGAGTGCAGCGGCTCTGAACTGCGATCGGGCTTTCAATATGCACTTAAAACTTCACCCTTGCTTGATCATTTGTCAATATTTGAGAGGACCTGACTAATGACTGCTGTCGCAAACCAATCGTGAAATAATCAAGTCCAACTGCCAAGTCAGCGACTTATTAGGGCTGACTTAATGAACGATTAAGTCTTTTCAAATAAACATGTCTATAAACATTTTATTTATACCTTAACTATTTCAGTTTAAAATGCAAAACACATATCCTATGATCGTCGAACCTGCCTTAAATGCATTGCTGATATTTCCATCGACATGGATATGTGAGTCAACTTCAGTGCATAACAACTATTTCTGACTCCCTGGGTAGTCATAACATAAGATTTACCCCCCCCCCCCCCCCCCCCCCAACTTCTGGCCATTAATAATCTGATAACCTTCAAGATTCCAGAACGTTCTCAAAATATACATTCCTTATCAAATAAAACCAAAGATATCTTCAAATCAAAAAAAAGGCTTAAATTAAATTAACTAACTATAATTAAACAAAGATAAGAAACTTGCAACCCCTTGAAAAAACTAGTTTTTGAAAAATCTAAAATTTTTTACTTTTAATTTGCAAATATTACAGTTGGAAAATTTGTTTAAACACGGTTTCAAAAACACAGATAAGACATAAAAAGAATTACGACCTTAAAAACTCATCTCTATATATAATGTTAGTGAGTTTGTTTGTTTGTTCGTTCACGTATTTTCCTTAAAGATAGAGACCTGAAATTAAATACATATTATTTATTACCTGAATAATGTTACATGAAAGAAAATTATCACTATATTCCCAAAATTGGAGCCAGGGTAGCAAGTGTCTTGCGTGCTCGCCGATGACAGTAGTGGAAATTTATTATATATAAATGTAACAAATTTTTTTAAATTTAATATTCGGGTAATATAAACACTTTTAAATAACTAAAGGCATAAGCCAGAGTAGCCGATGACAGTAGCACAAATGTATTAAAAATAAATGTAACAAAACAAATTTTTTAATATAAAATTTGAAGTATATAAACTAATGCAAATAAAGTAAAAGCATGGATCTAGAGTAGCCAGTCACTTGCGTGCTCGTCGATGATAGTAGTGAAAATGTATTATATTTAAATGTAACCAAAAAAAAATAAATTTAAAATTTGCGAAATATAAACACTGGTAATAAAATTAAAGCATGGAACCAAAGTAGCCCAGAGGCTTGCGTGCTCGCTGATAACAATAGCGCAAATGTATTATAAATAAATGCATTATTATAAATAAATAAATGTATTATAAATAAATTTACATGTTTTTTTTGTTTTAAATATATTTTATAGTGAATTGATATTTATTTATATATATAAATAATATCAATCAATCAATAATATATTTATATATATAACCTGAATTGATGTTTTATTTATTTATATGATAAAATAAGTAATTTTTTTAGTTTTAAAAGATTTTTATTTTGTTTAATATACTTACTGTGTATATATCTTGAATCATGTTAAGAATACTATATCAAAAGCTTGGGCCATATAAGAATCTGTTTCCGTGTCTTAGTAACAAGAAACAACAATTAAATGTATCCCTGTCAATCATGTTCAGTGAATTAATTTCAATACCTATTGTTATAATTTCTGAGTAACACAGAGGGTCACCAGTAGTATAGTTTTGGTATAAAATTTCAATTTTTTTATTAGAAAGCCACTCCCTGGCACGTGCCGTTTCTCCCAGGGCAACCCCCTCTCTCCTATCTACGCCTATAGGTCAACTTTTTTAAAAATTGTCACCCAACATTGATGAAGTTGTAAATGAAAAGCAATGATTGGCTGCATTACAACAAAGGAAGCTAGTTAGTTACCTGCCAGACCTCTCTGTTATTAGGGCTATCTCACACTTGCCTCCTTACTTCAAACCATAGGCGTACAGTCAATGGAAGCATTTGATTTATTTTTCTCTTGACGGATCTACCATTAATATGTGAAATCAGTGTAAATTACGCGGAATTTAATAGCTTCCAGCTTTTATTTCCTGAATACGTGCTGACGCCACAACCAGTGGACTGATGGCACGAAAAAACCGCTTAGGGGGAATAACTGGATTATTGCTTCCCTCTCCATGACATTATTCAACATATTGCTTTGATAAAAAACCAAAACGTTCATTTTTTTGCACTCAGCGCTGATAAGAAAAATCTAATAATATTAATTACACTGCAATTGGTTTCATTGGTGAGTTTGATGCAACACTCACATAGCAAAGGGGAAGCAACCTAGCAGTTTGCTTGCACCAGAAAAACGATTACATGTCTTTACAGAGGCATCAAGTTTAAACTGTATCAGTTTTATTTCATCGATAATACACCAAATAATGTCAAAACAATCTTCAGAATTAAAATATACATCGACCATTTTTATCAGGGAACAGACGTAAAATAGTTTAATACAAAAACAGAATATATCATGTTTTACGGAGCAACATCAACTCTATTTCTACAGGTTATTGTAGTATATTACAAAGAAAGTCAATTTAAGAGTATATATTTTGAAACGATGTTGTAAAAGAACAATTTATGGTATAGTATAATTCACAATTATACACAAAATTCGCAGGGACAAGAAAGATAAAGCAATTTTGTATTAATTGGAAGAGAACGTCTTTTTTAAAGAACATAAAGAACGATGCATTCTACAATGATGTTATTGACAATCTGACCAAGAAAGAAAGAAGGATTGAACTAACATTTAAATATAATGGATAAGTTTTTATTGCTTTTATATATTTGAAAAGTAACTACAGTATAAAATATATCCATTTAAATGAAATTTCTACCTCTATAAAAGAAATATCGACTATTGCTTCCCCAGTTCCAAAAGTCACCGCACGACCCTGCTTCAAACAGTATAGATTTCACTATTTCCCTTAATACTGACCATCCTATAATTTATCAAATTTTTAAAAATTAATTATATTTCAATTTTTTATTTTAAATTTATTATAAAAGTAATTATTTTACATTAAAAAACCATAGCGTAGATATTTTATTTCTTTACTTACACAAATATGTAACATATGAGGTTTAATCATTTTTCGTGGTAATGACCTTGATCCCCAAACTCAAAAAAAAAAATTGTGTTATATACCAAAAAATGGTTTCTGTTTTATAATTTAACAAAGGATTGTTCTCAACTTTTTTTTATTTTTAAATTTTATTGATTAAACATTTTATACAATATTTTTAACTTTACAATACAATAATACAATTTTTTATGCGAAATAAACATTTTGTCGTGTTAAGTTGATGTGATAATATATATATATATATATAAATGATTAAACCACAATAAGAAATGGGAAAACAAGACTAAGATCTTTCAACCGTAAACTAGATCTAGTCTTTCAGTTGGGTTTTTGACTCTGGCGATGACCGCTTGTTACGGTTGAAGGATCTTAGTCTTGTTTTCCCATTTCTTATTGTGGTTTGATCATTGATTGTTGTTTCACGTGTTTATGTGAAATCTTTTTATATATATATAATATATATAAAGAAAATGTAATATTTAATAATAATAACCTTTCTCAGGTTTAAAATAAAAAAACATAAAATGTTTTTCCATAAAATATTTTTAAATTTCAAAACTTAAAAAATGTGAAGAATTCATGATAGAATTGCTTTCTGAATAATGAGGAAGGCTTAATAGGCCACTCCTTCTCACAAAGTAAAACTTTCCGAATGAGAGCCGTCTTTGTGGATCTCTCTGACAACACTCGTACACCAAGTGTTCAGGAGATTGAGGTGTCTCCGCGTTACATGTACATGATGGGCTGGTAGCTATATTTAACTTGTACATGAGTTCTTTAAATGGCGCTTATCTTCTCAACTATAGATAAGTTTGTGTTAAAAAGTAAAAGAAGAAATAAAAATAAAGTTGGTACTTAGTGAGTTATTGGCTATGTGAGATGAAGTCAAGTATGTGAGAGAAGTCATGAGGGCGGGCAAGGATTCATTAAGAGTCGTCTCTGGTGACGGAGGAGTGGCATGATGGTGTCATTAAAGAGACCATTGCTCAGACCTGTCGACCAAACCGAATCCATTGTACGGCAATCCTATCAGGTCGGTGACGTCTGAGAATTAATTTAGTTTGATTTCGTTTATAAAGGAACCTTGGCTGCAAAGCAATTACGATGCAAGAGACATTAGTCATGTAGATGCCGCTAGTGGAGCCCCCCGACGAGAGAGACTAAATCATTTCCTCTAGAGGGTTGGAGAGATGCTAATAATAGAAGGGGTGAACCACCCTTAAGGACAATATTCTCCCCTGACAACACATCGTTCTATCTAACACCCTTAAGTCGACCGTACGACCACGCAAATGTTAGAGATCGAATTAATCATACCGGGCCTTGTAGCCAGCGATTCATTCCTTGCTTCTATAGCAACAGTGAACCTACTATCATCAATTTTAAATTATTACAAGAAATTAACAAAGCAAATGAAACGGTATAAACAGTATTACTTGTGCAAATAGTAATTATACAATATAACTTACACGCAATCAAGAGATAGGGTAACTCACCATCTATTCAACACTCATTTATTTTAAAACTTGCTAGTAATTGCAGATAATCTCTTATTTAAATTACTGTAAATTTTATTGCAAAATGAAAGAGCTGGGATGAGAAGATGACATTGTCAACACCAGATCAGCATACTCGTATTAGAAACATGATTCAATTATCCAAGTAATAAGTAATTATGAATTAGTCATGTGATTAAGGAGTTAATGAGTTAGAACATTACACTATATTGAAAACATGCTTCAATTGTGGGTAATTATTACTAATTATAATTAGTAATTATACAGTTATTGTTCAATCATTTGGATTAATTAATAGTCGTGACTTTGCAAGAAATGTAACTGCGGGGAAGAAGATTAGGGATTTACTATATCACTATTCGGATTAATTTCTGGAGAAATTACAATATTATTCTTTAGCCCTGAAGATATTATATATATTTATGAAATAATTTTATGCAATATAGTTTTGATATTTTATTTAGCTGTTCTGATAGAATGAGTAAAATGTTTCGTTTTAGGGTTGAAAAGTTAATTATAGGATGAAAGAAGACGAAGTTGCGATGTCAGGCCGAGTTAATTAAAGATAACTACCTCCCGATCGGGGGCTTGTAGCAGGAGAGGTAAAAGTGAAAAAGCCCTCCTAGGGCTTCATGCTTTCTATTTATTTTGCCTTGTTTCTATACCTCATATTTTCAACAATAAACCTATTGGGACCAACAGACAGTAAAATTGAATAGTCCACTCTTTTTTTTTTGTTTAAACCACTGAATGTAATTTTAATATAGAAAATTCAATATTGGTATATCTTTTATTGGTAATTTTTGAAAACCATTCGTAAAAGATTGTGAGGTATAACTAATCCGAATGTTAATGATTCGATAATGAAAAAGAACACTTGAAAATACCATCAATTTAAATTATATATATAGTAACTACAACTGTTAAGGGCCAAGTTAGCTGAGTGGATAATGTACTAGCCTCTGGGCTAGTAGTCCGGGTTCGATCCCCACCTGGCCCTCGATTTATTCACTCGGGCCAGCTGAATAAATTTGAGTACGTTGTCCCTCGGAGAGGACGTTAAGCCGTTGGTCCCGAGCCTGTACGATGTCAGGTACTCGTTATAGATCCCCATCGAAATTCACTTGAGTTAGGCAAAATTTAGGACTCCCAATGTATAATCTGTAGAATCACCGATCAACAAAGTGAACCTGACCAGGGACATGCTTACCAAAAACACAGAAATGTTATACCAAGAAAGAGATCATGTCAGATTAAGTATTATTGAGGCCCTCATTGGAAATGAGTCCCAGTATAAACAATCAAAAGAGTAAGTTTTGCAAACATATTGAAGCTGCACATGGGACAGTTCCAACCGAAACAAATAGAGAATTTAACAAGGACAGAAGAAACTGAAGACTCACCTGCGGACATGAACAGAAATTGCAACCTGCCAGTTTTGATGTTTATTTTACATTTTTATCATGTTATCTGATAAAAGCTATCAGAATATCTGACTAAGTTTTTGATAATATTGTTAAATAGTTTTCAAAATATCATGGATTTGTGTTAAAAAAATCACCCTGTAGATGATCAAAGAAGACCAAAACGTCTGAAATAATAAATATGTTTACAAAATGGACAGCAAATCATATGGTGAATTAATATACCTAGTTCCTAGAGGATTTAAAGGACTAATAAGAGATTTGAAAAAGAAATCGAAAGAACTAATCAGGACAAAAGTAGGAAGAAAATTTAATCTCATATATATATATATATATATATATATATATATATCAGCAATACGCGCTGAGTGGTTAGTTGCTGCTTGTCTACCAAGCAGAACTATCTTCTTTTCTTATCCTTCTCCTGATGACGAAGAGACCAGAATTATTGAAGTGACTTGTATGTTGCTTCTACGAGTTATTTTATTGTAATCGTTTGATATAAAATGTGTAAACCAAATAAACATAAAGATCGCATACAAAAGATATCACAAAAACTCCTATATTTTGGCTGCTTTTTCATCAGGTAGAAATATATTAGTGAGTTTTTATGGTACTTTCATCTGTGTTCTTTCCGTGAATTTAGTTTTTTAGTTCGTGGAAACGTTTTATTTATGTATTACGTATAATATATAAAATTTTATATAAAACATATGTATTTTTATATTTAAAAAATATAAAAATAAATATGAACCAAAAAAAAAAATATAAATAATGCTTGATTCCAATTTAGTTCGGAGCAAATAAAAATAAGAATGAAACTAAAAGTTATGCAGAAGGAAATTATTTGCTTATTTATTGTAACTATCTGATATAAATTAAATAACTAAAGTGTTT